>LPNX011207558.1:503862-627353 GCA_001517045.1 Pseudotsuga menziesii
ACTGAATACCTACCTAGATGCTTGTTGCAAGGTTGCACCAGCGTGTCCTCTACTACCTGATGCTCATTTCCCACAGTGGAAAGGCGTCAGCAGTGCTTTGTGTCCTCTAGCAATAGGCGTCAGTGGTGCTCTTTCAATAAATACAAAAGGTGTCAGAGAGTTGGTGGCACACAATATAAATGACCCAGGTGCATTAGCACATCCAAGGATCCAAAAAAACTTGAAACTAAATAACCATTGAATAGTTTGGAATTGTCTAAGGGCAAATACTGGCATGGAGAGGCAGATTGGAGCTGAACCAAAGTGAATTTCACACTTTTAATGAGCCAAATAAAAATTGAGAGTTTGTATTGAAAAATAAATCAAACCCAATGGATTAAAATACATAGATCTATTTTTCCCTAGAATGGTCGCAAACTTTGTTATCAAGAAAATCCGGTTGGTGCAGATAAGAACCATTTCCCTAGTCTTAATGGTTTGTATCTAGAACAAAACACACAACAATGTAAAATTTCCGTAGATTGTTAAATCACTTGAATGTAAAGCTTTCTTACCTCTTCATGGAGGTGATACTTACCTTATTTATGCTTTTGCAAGCAGTTGTATGGAAGAGACGCCTGCAAAAGGATGCAAAGCACAAGTTAGAAATAATGAAAGCAACAAGATAATTCAACAAACCTATGTTAATGATGAAGGAGAAAAGCAATAAACAACTATGAATCAATCACAAATTATTTATGAGAAGGGAAAGCATATTTGTATTAATAAAAATGGAGAAAGAACTACAGCCAAAAGCCTTGATGTTAAATCTTTTTTCCACAAACTTTTGACTCACAAACTCTACAAGCCTCTCACTCACATGATCCAAACTCGTTTCCCCTCACACCTAGAGTAATTCCAACAGCATAAAAGTACCTTTTTGGTCCTCCCTCCCCCATGAAGGTGAGCTTGTTTTTATAGGCAAAAGGGAGATCAAATGGGTTGATATTTTGGTGGAGTAAGGTGGGGGATCATCCCTAGAGGTTAGGGGTTTGAGTGCAACATGATTTGATCGGTTGGGATAAGCCTTCTCGAGGTATTTATTCCAGGAGGCTCTTGAAAGTTGTATTTTTTTCCTTTTTGTGAGCGTTGACGCACTTAGCACACTAGAAGAAGGCCTCAGGGAGGGTCGACGCTCTTTGCCCAACTGCAAAGAGTATCATCGATTCTTGATGTCAAGTAGCAAAAGGCATCAGCCTTGGATGAATCTCTATGTCAAGAGATAAGGTGTGTTAGAGCTCCTAGGACTGAGCTTATAGCAAGGAAAAATTCCTCCAACATATGTTTTGGCATATAAACTTAAGGGATTTTGGCAAGTTGACAATATTTAGGTGAAACATAATCCCCCCCAAACTATGAATCTAGAGGGATGTGATAGGTGAAATAATTTTCTAGATGTGGTCCGGAAGCAGAGGAAAAATAGTGTTGGGTGATGACTCCTTATAGTACCGGATACTCTAAGTTATATACTTTATCCAACTCCAGTCATGGGTGTCGACCAATGCATTGCAGATCCATGTATAATGACCAGATCATGGCTACCAACATACATTGTAGATCCATGATAAACAAGACTCAAATTTGGACATATCTACCAGACATACACTATAGATCTATGTCATCATGACTCAAACTCAAGCATATCCACCAGAAATACATTGTGGATCCATGCAATGACTCAATCACAAAGTACTCCATCACTACCTAAGGATAGGCACATATTCAAGTGAATACCTAAACACTCAGGGTATTCATTCCAATCCCAAATAGTACGTTTTTATCCATGTGAATATATTTCTGGATGTTGAACATGGTAGAAACCACTTGATTACCAGTCATTAATGTATATTGTTGACAAGTGCGGGGGAAATCACCATTGATGTCAATGATTCACAAAGTACCTTAGTATATTCCTTCGAATGTGAATAGATGAGTTGAAGTCGAACAATAGAGGAAATATTTCAATCAAAGGCCAATGATGGAATCCTACCGTTGAAAGCAAGGAAACCTGCCATTGAGGCATGCAAGCTTCAAGGTACTAACTAGTTTCTAAGACTAATTCTAGGATATTGTGCTTATGTCGACGAGAATAGACTCGTTGAAGGAGGGCCATGATGTTTCCCCCATCATCAACACAAAACTTGGAACACAAGTAGTTTCAAGTGATATTGATTATGAAACAACCATGGGACTAACTCAGAGATGACTGACTCAAAGGAAGGTAAGGTAACTATAGAGGTTGAATGTAGAAAAGAATACCCTTGAACATTGAACGACATGACAAGCGACTTGGAAGCATTGACTCAACGAGGCATAAACCAGACAAAATGAAAATACGATGCATTCATTGGATGACTCATGAACATGGATCGAATCAAGGACAAGCTAATTACCCAACTGTTTGAATGAGATGTGGACATGTGCCATGTTCAATGGGTGAATAAAAACTAGCATTAATACACATGAACAATGTTTTCTCATTCCCTTAACTTCTCCATCACAATTGATGAGTACCTCTTTGCTTTTTAACGAGCTTAAAAAGGGTTACAAATGCTCAATATAGCTCATCAAAGGATGAGTCCAATATCACATGTTTCATGAACCTAAGAAAAGAGGGGTTCAGTCCCAGAAAAGGATCCTTCATCATTTGATTTCACGAATCTGAAGAAAGTAAACTCGATGTCATTTCATGTTTAGAGAGTCTGAAATGACTAAAGAAAACTCCAAGATGAACTTTTTTGTAAAGTTAGTCCCAAGGTCTGAAAAAGTGTAAACCGATACCTAGGAGAACTCTTCTAGTTATGATGAACTAGAGTGTACCTTTTTCATAAATGAGTCTAAATGGTCTGAAAAAAGGGGTAAACAATCACAGATAGACTACCTTTCAAATACTTCTACAAGCGTGAAAGAAATAAGTTCACTTGGCGATCTTTTCCTTTTTAGAGAGTATGAAAAGAGCTTAAAGACAACTCAGGGGAGTTCCTTTTTTCGTATAGTTTTTGCAGGCCCAAAAACATGATAAAAGTATACTCGATAACTTTTTACATGGTTTTTAATGAGCACAATTATGGTATCAAAATCACTCGAAACCTTTTTCATGTTTCAATCCAGAGCACGAAAAAGCAATAAAATAAGCTCAAACCACTTTTCATGTTTTAACCAGAGCACGAAAAAATGTACCAAAGTAAGTTTAACACCATCTTACTGTTTTTAATGAGATCGAATGTTAGTTGAAAGAATGCTCAAGGTATCTGCTTCATTTTTCAATGAGCTTGCAATTGAGAATGGACTATGCTCATAGTGTTGTTTGATGGTTTAGCAAGCTCAAAACCAAAGAAAGTATGCTCAAAATGAGTCCCGTTGACGGATGTTTTCCCAACATCATGTCCAGTGGTTGGTACTTTCCCCCAGTATAACTATCAAGTAGATTAAATAAAAAAATAACTCAAAGAGGTTGTATGCATGCCCCCCAAGTTTTGTTTCGCCTGCCCATTCTTTTCTTCATCCAATGAAATTATTGGATACTACCAGAAAATTGTTCACTAAAGACGAAGGAAAAAAGAGAACTAACTGATATAGGTAGATGAAATGAAGGTTCAAGTATTTAGAATTGACACAATGGAATAATTCATTTCATTTATGAATGAGCTTGACATGAAAACGGAACTTTCTCATAACAACCTGTTTCATTTTCACACAGGCTTGGAACAAAAAATAATTATGCTTGTGCGGACCTATTTCATTTTTACACAAGATTGAAACATATAATAACTATGCTTAAGGTGGCCCATTTAATTTTTCAACGAGCTTGAAAATGAATAAAACTGTGCTCAAGGGCACCTGTTTCATTTTTTAACGAGCTTGACACAAAATGAGAACTATACTCAATATTCTTTGTTTACTTTTTTAACGAGCTTTACATAGAAAATGAACTATGCTCATTAACATCTGTTTCATTTTTTAACGAGATTGACATAAAATGAGAACGCTGATCGCTAACATCTGTTTCATTTCTCGTATTCAGTTCTTATCCAACATGATATCTATAGGTTGGTAGGTTCCCCCCTTACATAACAATCTAGCATCTTAACTTTAGTATGATTTCAAAAGGCTTGAGACATGCCCCCCAAGATTCCTTGAGATGGGAAGAAGTTATCGGTTTACAAATGAATGAACTCCAGCCCGATGTCCAGAGTTGAGAGACATGGCTGATGAAGGGGAAGGAACCCCAAGAACATGCAGGATATTCAGGGAAGTCTGATGACTAGCAGCTATATGATGATTAGGTTTAACAAAGTAAGGTTGATCGATTGTCACATTCTTCCTATCATGGGGAAAATGCATCACTCGAAAGAGTGTGGACACTACAACTTTCATGGATAAGCCTAATCTTGTCCAAGAAGCATATTAAAATCTAAGGGACCTAGGACCACCATAACATCAATGCAGATATTTTTTCCTCCTAACGTGATAGGTAAGTGAGGAAGGGTCCCTAAAGGTGTAGTAGGTATTCTATTGAAAACCAATATATAATCGATGGCTGGCACAAGCTGAAGAGAACCTACAGCTTGCCAAGAACTTGAGGATGTAATACTAATATAATCCCCTTCATCAACAATAGTAGAGAGTATGATCTTAGCGATAACTCGCACAGATATCTGAAAAGGAACACTCAAATGAAGACGACATTATGTTAGATTATTCCAATCAAAAGAAATAACCTTAGTGCTTGGAGAGGGTTCTGTTGAAATAGATAGGATTTCCCCTTACCTAGAACAATCTGAATTGACTATGAAAACTTCAACAGGTTCTAGTCTGCTATCAACTGGAAGATGAGATGAAGATTGTGTCAAAGTGACTACTTCAGTCTTAACACTATCAAATGAAAGAGTGGGATCGGGTGGAGATGACATCGACTCAACCACTTTAACTTCACTCTTCAAAGGAAGAGTGGGATGAACTACTTGTTATTCACTCTCAAAAGAAAGAGTGGGATTGACCGAGGATGGAACTATATCTATCACTTTATCAACCAATGGGAGGTCAAGGGACAACTTACGATAACCTGTTGGAAGTCATTGTTGAGGAATAGCAATATATTCCAACAACTTTGAAGCTTCATCAATGTGAGGACAAATGTAAGTAAGGTGCATGTCCTTACATAATAAGCAAGGATTTCTGACTTTTCCTTTTCAACTCGTAACCATAGAGTCACTGGATGATGGGGTATCATCAATATGATGGCCATAGGCTGATGACATGGATTGTTGGTAGGCCTTATACCACACTTCTAATACTTGGGACAAACCATGACAATCCTTAAGAAGATAGTCATCCTCGCAAAGTATGCAAGGGAACTTAGGCTTACAAAGTGTTTTTATGGGCAAATCAACACTCTCAATACTGTGAGGAGTAATTGGTTGAGATTTGCTTTTTTTTTCTTTCTTTTTCTTAATCTTCCTTTTCTTCTTTGTCTTATCCACCTGATTACTAGCATCACAACTTTTGATAGAAGAAGAACAAGAAAGGGAAGAAGACACATATGGCAAAGAAGGTGAAAGCTCAACATGACATTGATTCTCTTGTGATGGAGAGTTGGGATCTGAAACAATTAGTGCACTTGGGATAACTAGACTGGAGAATAACCATATAAGTAATCCTATAGTTAATCCAGAAAGACTCAACATAGCAATGAAGGGAGGACCAACATTTCCATATGGAGGAAAAGAAAAAGACATACCTTGAAAAGGGGTCTCTTGGTTGGTAGTCCCTGTTAGTGCCAGAAATTGTTCTCAAACTACAAAAGAAGAAGCCAACACAATCTCAATAAACACAATTAAGTAAAATAGGTTTTTCTAGGGGTTTGGTTGTATAGTTTGTAGACAAGAAGGCAAAAACTTCATGAAAACAAAGCAAACACTAAATAATGAGCATTTGAAGGACTGAGATGCATAACACATAGAACTTAAACCAAACACAATAATCACAACACTTAATTCCACCCACAGTTAACAAGCATTTCATGCATAATAACCTTAAACAAGAAATGAGAATATCAACTGAGTGATTAACACAAATCAGAAATGAAACCAGTCAAAAGTCTAAATAGGGCTTATAGTTGCGTATATTTCATAATTCAGTCATCAAAAACACATAAGAGTTTTTACACTTAGCTCCATAAACCAGAGCTTGATAGCCTCCCCTTGCAACAAAAATCAAACCTCTGCACTCTACCCTTGTCCAGATTTTATCATTACAAAGAAGTAGTTCTATCTTCCCTTCATTAGGTCGAATTTGAAACTACTCAGCAGTTACATTAACCAACTTTCAACTAATTGACTAAAAATAGAAAATTCGGATTCCTAGTAAATTTGGCGAATTTCTGAAAAAATAGGTGTCAAATAACCTTCTGTATATCTCGATACGTGACACCTGTGTGAAAACTGAGAGAGGTTTTTGTGAATGGGTCCGTTATGGATAAAAACCTCTCTCGGTTTTTAAAAATTCATTTGAAAACAATCATAATATTCCCCGCAAGATGAAGACTAAAACAGGAAAATATTAATTATTTTTAAAACCCTGAAAAATAGGTTGTAAAGATTAAATTGAATCTTTAAAACCTTGACAGTTGTTGAAAATTGGAGAGAGGTTTGTTTGTATGGGTATATTGTGAACAAAAACCTCTTTTTTTTTTCTAAAATTCATTTCCATCAGCTCGTGGTCTGCACTCAATTGCAATAACCCAAAACAGGAAAAACAGAGCATAGTTCTCAATAATCTTTGCACACTCCAAGTCTTCTCTCAGTCTTTTATTTGCAGTCACTAATACTTCATTGGTTTCATGCAGGTACTCAATTTGATGTTTTTATTGCTTGATACTCCTCTGCAAATTTTCATTTTCAGAATCAATGCATTTTCCTTCTAATACTAGCTGCATTCCTTCAGGCATCCAAGGGATTTTCAGCTTCCTAAAAATTTATTCATCTTCTTCCATATGCTCTGTCAAGGTCATAGGGATTTCTGAATACTCTTCAGCTTTAATACTGCACTGAGATGATTTCTCAGCCACCTCTCCTTTCTCTATACAAGAGCTCTTTAAATCATTTTGATGTTTTTCTAGAATCATATTCTTTTGAACCTCCATGAATATTTCTGAGATCCTGGTTTCAGTGAAAACTGGTTTATTTTCTAAAACTATTTGTTTTTTACCCTTCATAACCTTTTTATTTTGATCTTCAATGTCTTCTAACTTCTCCTGAGATGAAGAATCTTCAATTACTGTAATCTTCTTTTCAGCTAGTTTAGGGATTAACAGCTTCTTCATATTTAATCTGAGTTTGTTCTTTGGCCTTGTCTTGGGCCTCCGTGCTGTTCCAAATTCTCCTAACATTTTCAAAACTTTCCCTTGATGTGTAATAGAAGCTACTTCAACAAATTTCATTTTCTTCCTTCGTGACATTGTCTCTTCTTCATAATGTGTATGTATATCCTATTTGGTATGAATCCTAGCTTCATCAGATAATGACCTTTCCTCTTCTTCAGAAAGTACTGTAACAGGAACTTGTTTCTACTCTTTCACATCTTCATTTACAATTTGGTTCAGATCTTCAGGGAAAGCATCTTCTACATGCTTGATTTCCTTCACTTCTGATTTTGAAACCTTGTTTTCCTCAATATTGATTTTCTATTCAATTTCAATAATTTCTTCTTCTTGGTTCATAGATTTTCTTGTTTCACTACCTTCTTCATTCTTGACTGTGACTTTATTTTTAAGCTTCTTGATCAAATTTTGACCTTTATCTAACTATCTCTTCAGAGTCTGCTCTTCCTTCTATGTTTGAAAACCAGACCAAAATAGGAAATATTCCCATGTTTTCTCCTTTTTTTGAAGTACGGTACTTATAACTAGTTTTATAAGCCCATGATGAAACACAGATTGTTTGGTGTGATCCTGATGTTCCTTCACCCTGCTAGACATCTTCTGTAAACTTTTCAAGAAGAAGAATGGGAGATTCATTTTGGCTTCATGGCTGAGATGTTGCAAAAACCTAAAATGATACTTAAAAACAAAAGCAAATCTCCCTTCACAAGTGATATAACTTTGTAGGATTTTGATAGGATCTATCCATTCTGGTTTAAATTTCTGAATAGTTACTCCCTTTCCCCAATCTACTACTACATCTGGAAGTAAATATTTTTGTGCATCAAAAGTGAATGGAACTTTTTTAAACCAATATTCACCCTCATCTAAGATCCCTGTAGCTTCTGCTAACAATTCCTTGGTTAGCTTAAACTTCAAAGTATCAAAAGTCACCATATCCTTATCCAAACACTGAGCAAATTTATAAAAGACTTATGAGTGATATCCCTCAATTCTTTCAAAAAAAACTAACCACCCTACCTCTGAAAACAGTTTTGCACAGTCTGGAAAAGTTTGAACCCAGCTCATGTCTGAAGGTTCAACTCTATTGGTTTTACCACTTCTTTTCATTTTGAATGACTCTCAAATTACTTCTTTCAGTAAAACAAACTCTAAATCTATTCAAATCTTGACAATTTGAAAAACAGAGCTATGTTAGGAAACCAAACCCCCAAATTGGACTCTGTCATTTAAACTGATAAATGTCTTAATTCTATTGACAGATAATTCGACATTAAGTATGATTTAGGTTTACACACTAACGATCTTCATTGAACTCCATAATTAATCCTCTGTTTAGTATAAACCCAAATGCATAAACTTTGATATCAATTCGCAGCCTACCTGTCAGAGTGGTGAATCCAAGTGCTAGAATTGTGTTTTCTTACCTGTTAGGTGTCAAATTTCATTCCTTAATCTTCTCTGACCACCACGATAGCTCCAAACAGTCGCCCCTCAAAGCCCGAATTTTTTGACCTGTTTCAATATTTAATTACACACTGCTAACACTTCGCCACAAACTCATCTTATCTTCATGCACTTCAGGGGATATGAAATTCAAGGTGAATTTGTCTCATCGTGTTTATCATCATTATTCCATCACTCTGCACCAAACCAACGCAACTCACCCTCATGATGATTTACTTGAAGGATTAACACCTGTTATAATGCTCATTCTGGAGGAAAACACATATCAAATCCATTAACAAGCGTGAATGACATCTTCTATTCATGAATTTCCAAAACTTTGAACCAAAAATCATGATTTTCAGATAGCGCGACTTTCTTGTAGCGCGCCTGTGTAACTTTTTATGGCTTGCGCTACAAGAATACCTGTTTTATGATTATTTTAACCAAAACTCCAAACAAAGTGTTATTTTTGGGTAAATAACTTTAAATAAGGTCTTATGATATTTCTTTAGAACCTTTCAGAAATATATACATCCTATAAGCCCATAAAAACCATGAAATTAATTAAGTAACGCCAAAATAAAAATAAATAAAAAAAATAAAACCTATTAAATCAACTATAAACATAAGCCTAAAATCAAAATATTTTAAAAGAAACCAAGGTCAAAACTTTAAAACAATAAGAAAAATCATATTTTTAATACAAGCAAATGGTTCAAAAATAGAAAACAAAAACAGGCTATAACATCTGGCTCTTACTGCGGGATGAAGTCCTCCCTGTGAGGCTTCAAGAACCTGTAGACTAGTGCCTTCTGTAACTAAAACTACCTGCTATTCTGCAAAACATCCATTGGGCTATGGAGTCTTTATTCAATCCTTCACACACTGATATATGCAATGAAAATCAAATCTCTTTCTTTCAGAGACTATAAAAGTATTTGAGGAACCTTCCATTTACTGAATCAAATTGTAATCCCATTTCCAATGTACCCAAGAAAAAATTTCATCAACCCACCAAAACTTGTTTCCAACTCTGAATATATATATAATTAGAAATATTGGAAAACATGAAGAGCAAAGATCTAACAACTTATACTCACTTTCATCAAATGGTGTCTCTAAAATAACAGATTTATAACTTAGTATTGACTTTAAATAATCTACCACTGGATCATAAAAATTTCCAGAAGTTACCTCTTCCTGTTCTATGAAAAAGATAAGCTGTCCATAAGAATATTTTGGTTCCATGAATATCAAGCAAGCATTGGCAATAAAAGACATCAGGATCAGCCTGAATTTGCTCTGGAATATTTTGGACAGTATCATCAATAATGTCAACAAGCTGAACCTCCTTTTCCACACTGTCTTCAAATGGATAACTATCACACATTAGCTTTGGCTGTTCAAAGATAATGGACTGAATGCACTCCTGAATCTGCCGATCAGATTGTGCCATATCAAACACCTCACACATTTCTGGGTCTTTCTTTTCAATTTCATCATCATATTTATTAAAAATTAGAGCATCTTCATAATGGTTCTAAACAACAGATTTATCATAACCATGAATATAAGAAACTTCTAAAAAAATGCGAACAGCCTGGCTTTCATCGATTTTAGTATCAAAACAAAAAGGAATAGAATATAATTCATGACAGAATTCTTGTCTTGGAACCCTAATCTCTTCATCATAATGAGGAGCATTCTAGGAAATTTTGAATGATGATGTTGAACGTTCATATTTTTCTTCAATACAAAGCCGATCTTTAACACAACAATGATTTCCAACAGTTTGTTGAACAAGAGATTGATCTTCAACAGGATTAGCATTCAAATGATTATTAAGACTGTTGAAATCATTATGAGAGTATTCCAAACTATCTCTATTGATCTCATCATTAGAATAATCTTCAACCTGACCTAAAACAACAACTTGATTATCGTAATGATCATGTAATTCTTCCTTGATAGCAATATCTGAAAATGTTACCTCTTCATCTTCAACAAATTCTGAAACTACAACTTCTTCATGATATGTTTTGAATCCTTGATTATACTTATCATCATGATTTTTTGAATCAGAAATTATATTATAAAAATCAGCCTGCTCACAACAATCTTTAAAAAAGAATTCATCTGAGAACACATACTTACAATATTTCCAAAAACATGTGTGGAATTCTTTCAGTGAGGAAATGCTAGCAGCGAGAAGGGAAAAATACCATTCTCATGCATCTTGCTCAAGTGAATACATGAACATCTTCATGAGCACATCTTCATGCTGTATATTTAACTGAACCATGTATTGATGAAATCTGATGAGATGATCTAAAGGATTATCCTCTTTGCTTTCTCTAAACCATGGAAGACAATCTCCCCAAACATCCATAGTAGGTACTGGATTTGGAAAACCTGTAACATCGAAAAAATTGAAAGGTGCAAACCTTCTAGCCAGAATGGCTTCCATGGTCTTCGGCCTCTGCATCTTGAACTAGTGGAGTCACCAATCAATTTGTCAAGATAGATTTTGTTTTTCCTCCTCAAGAAGTGGAAAGGGTGATAGTAAGTCAAATTAATTAGGGCTGCATAAAGCTGGGGATGACTGAGACCTTTTGATTTTCCTAGCTGTTTTCAAAATCTATTCTGGGTCTGAGACACCAAATTGTAAAGGTGAACTAGGTCTATTTCTTGTTCCAACTCCTTTAGTAGCCACTGTGATATATTTGGTGAAAAGTAGTCTTTTAAAATTTGTTGGTTTAAGTCCACCTCTCAAAACTAGTGAAATGATGAGTAACCCATGGAAAATAGGCTTTCAGCTTCATTCCCCAGCAACGGCGCCAAAGATGTTAGTGCCAAAAATTGTTCTCAGACTACGAAAGAACAAGCCAACACAATCTCAATAAACACAATTAAGTAAAATAGGTTTTTCTAGGGTTTTGGTTGTACAGTTTGTAGACAAGAGGGTAGAAACTTCATGAAACCAAATCAAACACTAAATCATGAGCATTTGAAGGACTGAGATGCATAACACATAGAACATAAACCAAACACAATAATCACAACACTTAATTCCACCCACATTTAACAAGCATTTCATGCATAATAACCTTAAACAAGAAATAAGAATATCAACTGAGTGATTAACACAAATCAGAAATGAAACCAGTCAAAAGTATAAATAGGGCTTATAGTTGCATATATTTCATAATTCAGTCATCAAAAACACATAAGAGTTTTTACACTTAGCTTCATAAACCAGAGCTTGATAGCCTCCCCTTACAACAAAAATCGAAACTCTGCACTCTTCCCTTGTCCAAATTTTATCATTACAAAGAAGTAGTTCTTTCGAACCTCCATGAATATTTTTGAGATCTTGGTTTCAGTGAAAACAGGTTTATTTTCTGAAACTATTTGTTTTTTACCCTTCATAACCTTTTTATTTTGATCTTCACTGTCTTCTAACTTCTCCTGAGATGAAGAATCTTCAATTACTGTAATCTTCTTTTCAGCTAGTTTAGGGTTTAACAACTTCTTCATATTTAATCTGAGTTTGTTCTTTGGCCTTGTCTTGGGCCTCCAAGCTGTTCCAACTTCTCCTAACATTTTCAAAACTTTCCCTTGATGTGTAATAGAAGCTAGTTCAACAACTTTCATTTTCTTCCTTCGTGACATTGTCTCTTCTTTAGAATGTGTATGTATATCCTGGTTGGTATGGATCCTAGCTTCATCAGATAATGACCTTTACTCTTCTTCAAAACGTACTGTAATAGGAACTTGTTTCTGCTCTTTCACATCTTCATTTATAATTTGGTTCATATCTTTAGGGGAAGCATCTTATACATGCTTGATTTCCTTCACTTTTGATTTTGAAACTTTGTTTTCCTCAATATTGATTTTCTGTTCAATTTCAATATTTTCCTCTTCTTGGTTCATAGATTTTCTTGTTTCACTACCTTCTTCGTTCTTGACTGTGACTTTATTTTTAAGCTTCTTGATCAAATTCTGACCTTTATCTAACTGTCTCTTCTGAGACTGCTCTTCCTTCTCTGTTTGAAAACCAAACCAAAATAGGAAATATTCCCATGTTTTCTCCTTTTTTTTGAAGTACAGTACTTATAACTAGTTTTATAAGCCCATGATGAAACACAGATTGTTTGGTGTGATCCTGATGTTCCTTCACCCTGCTAGACATCTTTTGTAAACTTTTCAAGAAGAAGAATGGGAGATTCATTTTGGCTTCATGGCTGAGATGTTGTAAAAACATAAAATGATACTTAAAAACAAAAGCAAATCTCCCTTCACAAGTGATATAACTTTGTAGGATTTTGATAGGATCTATCCATTCTGGTTTAAATTTCTGAATAGGTACTCCCTTTCCCCAATCTGCTACTACATCTGGAAGTAAATATTTTTGTGCATCAAAAGTGAATGCAACTTTTTTAAACCTGTATTCACCCTCATCTAAGATCCCTGTAGCTTCTGCTAACAATTTCCTGGTCAGCTTAAACTTCAAAGTATCAAAAGTCACCATATCCTTATCCAAACACTGAGCAAATTTATAAAAGACTTCTGAGTGATATCCCTCAATTCTTTCAAAAAAAAACTAACCACCCTACCTCTTAAAAAAGTTTTGCACAGTCTAGAAAAGTTTGAACCCAGCTCATGTCTAAAGGTTCAACTCTATCGGTTTTACCACTTCTTTTCATTTTGAATGACTGACAAATTACTTCTTTCAGTAAAACAAACTCTAAATCTATTCAAATCTTGACAATTTGATAGATAGAGCTATGTTAGGAAACCAAACCCCCAAATTGGACTTTGTCATTTAAACTGATAAATGTCTTAATTCTATTGACAGAGAATTTGACATTAAGTATGATTTAGGTTTACATACTAACTATTTTCATTGAACTCCATAATTAATCCTCTGTTTAGTATACACCCAAATACATAAACTCTGATATCAATTCATAACCTACCTGTCAAAGTGGTGAATCCAAGTGCTAGAATTGTGTTTTCTTGCCTATTAGGTGTCGAATTTCATTCCTTAATCTTCTCTAACCACCACGATAGCTCCAAACAGTTGCCCCTCAAAGCCCTAATTTTTCGACCTATTTCAATATTTAATTACACACTGCTAACACTTCACCACGAACTCATATGATCTTCATGAACTTCAGGGGATATGAAATTCAAGGCGAATTTGTCTCATCGTTTTTAGTCATCATTATTCCATCACTCTGCACCAGACCACCGCAACTCGCCCTCATGATGATTTACTTGAATGATTAACACCTGTTATAATGCTCATTCTGGAGGAAAACACGTATCAAATCCATTAACAAGTTTGAATGACATCTCCTATTCGTGAATTTCCAAAAATCATGATTTTCAGATAGCGCGACTTTCTTGTAGCACGCCTATGTAACTTTTTATGGCTTGCACTACAAGAATACATTTTTTATGATTTTTTTAACCAAAACTCCAAACAAAGTGTTATTTTTTGGTAAATAACTTTAAATAAGGTCTTATGATATTTCTTTAGAACCTTTCAGAAATATATACATTCTATAAGCCCATAAAAACCATGAAATTAATTAAGTAAAGCCAAAATTAAAAAGAAAACCTATTAAATCAACTATAAACATGAGCCTAAAATCAAAATATTTTAAAAGAAACCAAGGTCAAAACTTCAAAACAATAAGAAAAATCATATTTTAAGACAAGCAAATGGTTCAAAAACAGGCTATAACAGTCCCAAAAGGCATAGCCATAACTACATAAAAAAACTACCTCTCTCTTCAAGACTTTTAACTGTATAAGCAACAAGCGCTACTCAATCTAAATCAACAAGCAAACATGTGAAAGGAGTGGATGAAAATTCTATATCCTCACGGGAATTCCAAACCATCACAACTCATGATATACCGCATGGTCCAACAGTGATACACAACAGGGAGGATTGGGACCCTACCCTTTCCTGTATACCCTACTACCTGGACGACACATGCGTAGTAGTTCCCCGAGTGTTGTTCTCGGTGTATTACGATGATAGGACAATGAAAGGGCTTTTCTTAGATGGTTTCAAGATCTCTAATTCCATCTCCTGATATACACAAGGTACGTGTGAGCTTAAAGCTGTAGTAGTGTTATTTGAAGCGCAATCATACGGAAGGGGCATTCCTATATACCATTGAGTACATGAAGTACCTTTATATATACCATAAAAGTACATGAAAGTCTGTTCGATGTACCAATGAGTATGTGGAAGAACCACGCAGTCTCTAGGATGTATTACATGCAATAAACATCGGCTCCTATGGTTAAAGATGTCGGAACATGTCTCTAACCTATCACACACTTCTTACTAAGAATGTTAACCTAACTATTGCTTATTTTTATCTGAAATGGTTAACTGTACATATGGAGTGAAAACTAAATCAAAAACCATGCAAGGATGAGATGCAAATATTTCACTTTTTCTTTTAATGGATGCCCTACTTATGAGAGAGTAAGAGGCTTTTTTCCCAACTGCATAATTCGAATAACATACACCCAAACTTGAAACTATAATTTTGTTTCCTATCTTTCCAACAAAATGGAAAAATAGATCTCTAAATATAAGAATAAAAATATCAAATTAATGTTTCCAATCAGAGACTAAAACTAATATTATCTATAGATTATGAAACTTGAATTTTTTTTATTTATTTTTATATAACACTAAGATTTAACAAAAGAAAAAATTGAAGTAAACTAAAACAAAAACAAATTCTTTTTTTTCGAGTATTTTTCAATCTAATAAAGAATATCAAAGCAAATTTTTCTCTTCTATAGAGATTTAAGGAGACAAACAACAATCCAAAATAAGTAAACTCAATACAAACTCAACACATTCACACAAAGATGAAATGCAAAGTTTCAAATTTCAATAAATATATTCCATAGAAAAGAGCAAGAGGTTTCAAGCAAAGAAACAAATGTAAAATTCAATGCAAGAAACATAAAGTCTTCTTTGAATGCAAATAGCATATAATTCAAAGACACTGCAGAATATATGATTCATGGGGGATTTTTTTTCAAAAATACACTTCATTTCACTTAAAATTTTAGCTAAAAACACCCATAATCAATCCAAAATGATCACTGAATACCTACCTTGACACTTGTTGCAAGGTTGCACCAATGCGTCCTCTACTAGCCGACGCTCCTTCTCCATGGTAGAAAGGCGTCGGTGATGCTTTTTTTCCTCTAGAAATAGGTGTCGATGATGCTCTGTCAATAAACACATAAGGTGTTAGAGAGTTGTCGGCACACAATATAAATGACCCAGATGCGTCGGAGCATCCAAGGATCCAAACAAAAAAAGAAAACCTTAAAACTAAATAATCACTTAATAGTCTGGAATTGTCTAAGGGCGGATACTGACCTCAAGAGGCAGATTGGAACTGAATCAAAGTGAATGTCACACTTTTAATGAGGCAAATAAAAATTAAGAGTTTGTAACGAAAAACAAATCAAAACCAATGGATTAAAATGCATAAATATATTTGTCCCTAGTGTAGTCACCAATTTTGTTATCATAAAAATTTTGTTGGTGCTGACAAGAATCATTTCCCTAGTCTGAATAATTCATATATGGAACGAAACAAACATAGCTCTGTAACCTTTCCCTATATTGTTAAATCACTTGAATGTAAAGCTTTCTTACCTCTTCATGGAGGTGATCCTTACCTTATTGATGCTTTTGAAATCAATTGTAAGGAAGAGACACCTGTAAAAGGATGCAAAGGACAAGATACAAATAATGAAAGCAACTAGATAATTCAATAATCCTATGCTAATGATCAAGGAGAAAAAAATTAAACAACTATGAATCATTAACAAATTATTTATGAAAATGGAAAACATATTTGTATTAATAAAAATGGAGAAAGAACTACAACCAAAATCCTTGATGTTGAATCTTTTTTCCACAAACGTTTGACTCACAAAATCTACAAGCCTCTCACTCACAACATCCAAACTCTTTGTCTCTCACACCTAGACTAATTCTAATAGAATAAAAGTAATTTTATGGTCCACCCTCATCCATGAAGGTGAGCTTACTTATATAGGCCAAAGGGGGATCAAATGGGTTAATATTTTGGTGGAGGAAGGTATGGGATCATCCCTAGAGGTTAGGTGTTCGAGTGGAACCTAATCTGATTGATTGGGATAATCCTCCATGATGGATTTCTTCTAGAAGGCTCTCAAAATTTCTCTTTTTTTCCATTTTGTGAGCATCAAATCTCTTTGCACACTAGCAGAAGGCGTCAAAAAAGGTCGACGCTTTTTTCCTTACTACAAAGAGTGTCACTGATGCTCGATGTCAACTAGTAAAATATGTCAACCTTGGATGACACTATTTCAAGAGACAAGGTGTGTAATAGCTCCAAGGACTGGGCCTCTAGCAAGGCAAAATTCCTCCAACAAATGTTTTGGATATAAACTTCAGGGATTTTGGCAAGGTGACAATATTTAGGTGTAACACTATATTGGATCGTTGATCTAAACCATGTCAATCCTGACTACAGAAGTCGAAATTCAGAACTCCAAATAGCACATATGATCATTGTCGACTTTCCAAAATGTAATGACCCAATTTGAAATTTCCAAATTGCCTAGTCTTGACTCTAGGGGCTTCGAATGGCACAAGAGGGTCTCAAATTTGGTAGATACTGATATGGTGAGTATTAGGACCACTCAATGGAATCTCTGGTCACTTTAAAACATGTTATAGGTATCTTTAACTCGATTTTGGGTCATTGGAAAAAACGACAAAATTCTTAGTAAATTGTGGTGAAATTCCCCTAGGCAAAAATGGCTCTCCAACTCATATGCTACCCTCGAAAATTATCAAACAGAGTATGGGGAATGATATTAGACCTCAATTTTTGTCATTATATGTGTATATAAGCTTTGCAACATAGTTATAAAGCTTCACATTTGAATGCATATCTTCAGTGATATTTGCTTAAGGGAAATGACAGTAATAACTTAACTTTGACTCATTAAATGTACATGAAATTGTTCAGAATAGAACATAATGAATGTATTCCATTAACATCATATATTTATCTCACTCAACAGCATATAACATCATATAAACTCTCCTACACAAATCATATACGCAACTCCTTTGAAATGGAAACCAATACATAGAAACTAGTCAAACCATAGCTTTGAAATGTGGACATTTTTGCATATGTATTCCTGCTAATATCGACTTACAAAGAGTATGGGAAACATATTGCATAGCCAAAAATCATTCAACCTTGCTTGGGCATCAACTGGACTCAACAAGTTGCAAGCATCATTCACACTAGTGCGCCATCATATGGAAACATGGGAATAATGAAGTAGGGAATGAGAGAATGGGAGGAGAGATGAATCACGAAATGTAGCAGACTCCTATATATAATAAAAAAAACTCCATTAAGATACAAATTAGATTTAATTTTTCCTCTCCAACAACCAATTTGGATGAGAATCCAACTCCCTCTAAATTGGCTCACTGGCAGGGAGAGTGAGCACTCACCGTGCAATGGATAAGCTAGTGCTTTCCAAAATGCCAAAGGCAAATTCTCAAATGATCAAAAGCAATTCTCCTTAGTCATCACATATTTTTATAACTCATAAGGTCCTCCAAGGTCTAATTCCCTCCCATATCCTTCCTCCAACTCATATTTTTATGTTTAGTAACCCCTATGACACTTGTCCTTCTCCCCATCCCTCAATCTTCCTCCAAATTTGAATTGTTGCTACCAACCCCCAAGTGCGCCCTCTTGGTGGCTATTTTTAGCCCTGACATTTCATATTGTCATAGGTGTGCAATCAGGTCTACAATCAGGTATGATTTTGTCATAGAATATTCCATTATCGTTGTCATAAAACACAGGGAAACTCTATCCAAGTGGCACATAGTTTCTTCCTAGTCTCTTCCTCTTCCCTGGGGAGTTATTCCTCTTCACCTATTCGAATCCTTGGGCTCATGAAATGATACTTGACACCTATACACCTCCCAAGAATTTTCCATTCCTCATAATTTTGAATTTGGGGTTAATTCATGAAGGGTGTAAGGAAGAATCTAGCCACCCAAGGTCTCCATGAGCCTCCAAGTGTCTTCATGAAGCAATGCCACTTAATTTTCTCCATATTTATTATTTGTAGGACCCAATTTAATGTGTATATGGTAAACTAAGGTTATATTGGGTCTCATACCTCCCTTATTGCAATTTTTGGAGCAGTGATACATCCTTAGTACATAGTTTTTACCTTAGGCTAACTTTCTTTGGCTTCATGCAATGATATCTTATGGTTTAAGACTTATGAGAGCTAATTCAGCAATATAACTGGTTATTTTGGCCTGTTCACACCTACAGCAGCTCCCTATTTGGTCAACCTAGCACATGTGCGCCTCATTTAATTCCTTGGGGCGCTACCTCCATGACTTGTGGGGCCCTAGTTTGACTAAGTGCACTAGTGGTGTATTTGGCCTGTTTTACCTCTCCCAAGAGCATTTATTGCCACCTAGAGCACCCCACTCACCTCTATCTTCTCACCCAGGATTTCCTAGGACCTATTAATGACCCAACACACTCCACCAACGTTCACGTGAGGTTTCGTGACTATTTGGGCTTAGTTAGAGCTCCTTTGGTCCACCCAGGGGGGATTGGGGTCAATTCTCATCATGACACTTGTACTTTCCCAATTGGCTTTTAGAGCCACTATAATTTGTTCCAATGTATTATAAATGTGTAATATAACATCTACAAGATGTATGATAATAATATGATCAATAATTAGCACCATTGACATGTGTTATTCCAGTTATTTTATGTCTCTTTGTTGATTCTCTTGCACTTTTTGTCATACACTTCATGTGTGAATGTTATTCTAGATCCTAGATCTGATTTAGAAGTAGATTTTTGCATGGTATCAGAGCTAGTTGGAGATGCAAACAAATCTTGTGAGGTTTGAGTAGTTGTTTAGGGCATATTTCCAGAAAACTTTAGTGTTTGCTTGCAGGTTTAACAGCATTTTTGTCACAGGTTGTGCAAGAAGGCTGGAGAAAACTCGAGCTTTGCTTATTCCATTCAATTTATCAAAAAGTGGAAGTTCGAGATGGTCATCTAGTTGAGGTCCAAGGGCCTCTACCGAGTCACCATGGGAACTGAGAACGAGCCAAATTCTATTGTGGAGAAAGCTAAGTATTTTAATAGGATTGATGAGGCCTTTGGCATGCTCTGCCTCGACACTTCAAGAGAAATTCTTGGCACACCGAATGAAGTTTTGGTCAAGTTTGAGTCACTATTTTGGAAGACATATGAAATGAGAGGCCATCATCTTGAGAATGAGCTAATCTCACTGAGCCCAACTCACTACGAGGCCATTGAAGATTTCTTCACCAAGTTTAAAGCAGTGGTACTTCACCTAAAACAATGTGGCATAGAGAAGAAATATGATCATATTATCTTTTCCATCCTTTCTAAGTTGGGGCTGGAGTATTATGTATATGTTTCGACATTTCACTCTAGCAAACTAACAACTAGAAATTGGAAGATGCATGCGCTAGCAGATTTCATGGAGTCTTTGACTCAGGAGCAGGACAAGCTCATACAAATGGGTACCATCATCAAATCCAAGGATTCGTCTCTTTCTTCTGGTGTTACAAATCAATCCCATAGCAAGAAGAAAGATTTGAAGCAAAGGGAGAAAGAGAAGAAGGAATCAAGTTCAAAAAGCTCTAGTTATATTGATGGGAGCTCGAAATACAGGAGGAGAAACAAGAGAGAAAGAACCACATGTGATTATTGCAGAGGTTCACATATTGAGAGATCTTACTTCAGAAATAAAATGGACATCATGACCAAGCTCCTTGAGGAGAACCACATTGCTCTTCCAGAATTTGCAAAAAGATGGGAGTGCAAGCAAGGAAATGGTAAGGCTGAGCATGCATTGGGTGCATGGGTAAAACCCAATTCTGTTTTCTCTGTTTCTGATAGCTATATTTCTGATTCACATTCTGATATATCATAACCTGAAACCTCCATCCCTTCCTTAAAAAAATTCCCAGTCAGTTCATCAAAATTTCCTCCCAAACTAGTCATTTTTCACTAGCTTTTGATGTGCCTTCTGAAAGCTCTTTCCAAATCCATTCAGATATTTCCATTTCTGATACTGAAGATGACATACAAGCTAATATACATCCTATGACAGTCATTGAATCATTTTCCCAACCATCTCATGACCAAAAGACCCATCAACCCTCAAGTTCACTAGTTGGAAATTCATTAAATTGCCTAGTTTCCAATGTTATGTCTCTTGTATATGTTGCTTCTATGTCTTGTATTTATTTCATTGGCTAGAAATCCATATCATTGGCCTTCATGAGACTGTTTTTACATATGTATAGAATTTCTTTCACCTCCCATGGTTCAAATCTCAAGTCTCCAGACCTTCCAGGTTCGCTCAATTGCAATTGTGATCTAGTTTCTCACTCTTCTCTTCCTATGGATCCATTCGCTCATGGAGACACCATACCTATGATATTTTCTGTTGTGTATAACATATATTCTGATATTTTAGAGCCTTGTGAGCTTTGTTACATATGTGTGAAGGTGCTTCATCAAATTGGTAGAAAGATTCATGGTTTTCTTCATAATATGGAAACTACACATAATGCAGATTTTGTTGAATCTTTTGATGTTATTTGGAAAAGAGTTTGCAGAGATATATTTTCCATGGCTGATTATTCTATTAGATCAGAGTATGCTTGCATCAAAATAAATTCTTATGAGCCCCCTCCATCATCAAATGATGACCATCAAAGGGCCTCTCAACATGATCTTTGTTTACAGCACTTTGATGCATTGATGCATGTTATTGGCATCCACAACATCTTCACCAAGTCCATCACCAATAAGTTGTTCTTTCATCTCATTCAAGTGAAGAAGATGACCTTCTAAAGACATTTTTTGATCTCTACCATATCCATTTTTGAGGGGAGGTTTTGTCGCATGAGGTTTTCCTCCTTACCTCGGTTACATGGATCAATAAAACAAATTTTGTAAAAGGTGACTTGTGCCTTAGTTGCCAAGGCCTTAATAAATATTTTTTACTAAATAGAATTAATTATGGATTAAGGGGGGGTGTTGGAGCAGTAATACATCCTTAGTACATATTTTTACCTTAGGCTAACTTTATTTTCCTTCATGCAATGATAGCCTATGGTTTAAGACTTAGGAGAGTTGATTTAGCAATATAACTGGTTATTTTGGCCTATTCACACCTACAACAACGCCCTAGTTTGTCAACCAAACACATGTGCACCTCATTTAATGCCTTGGGGCACTATGTCCTTGATTTTTGGGGCCCTGGTTTGACTAAGTGCGCTACTGTTGTATTTCGCCTGTTTTAGCTCTCCCATGAGCATTTACTGCCACCTAGACCACCCCACTCACCTCTATCTTCTCACCCACGATTTCCTAGGACCAATTAATGACCAAACACACTCCACCAATGTTCACATGAGGTTTAGTGACTGTTTGGGCTTAGTTGGAGCTCCTTTGGTCCACTTAGGGGGGATTGGGGTCAATTCTCATCATGACACTTGTACTTTCCCAATTGGCTGCCAGAGCCACTCAAATTTGGTCCAATGTATTATAAATGTATAATATAACATCTACAAGATGTATGATAATAATATGATCAGTAATTAGCACCATTCACATGTTTTATTCTAGCTATTTTCTGTCTCTTTGTTGATTCTCTTGCACTTTTTTGTCAAACACTTCATCTGTGAATGTTGTTCTAGCTCCTAGATTTGATTCAAAAGTATATTCTCACAGCAATATTTAATGATCCAGGAGGATATTGGTGGCAACCCACCTATTCCTCTTGGACCCCCACCTATTCCTCTTGGACCCCCACCATTGTTTCTTTCAGTTTTCCAGTTTCCTTAATTGTAGCACAATTTACAATTTTTGGCGGTTTTCGGGTCCTAAACTTCCGGAGCCATTTTGAGGCCCTAAACAAAGTTTTTTTGGCATCGAATGGTCAAGCAAATATGAGTTCATTCTAGACTCTTTATTTACTATTTATGGATGTAGTCCTTAAACAAATCTTTCTAACGATATATCATGAGCTTCAAACGGAGGTAGTATGCTAAAGTTACGACCACGGGAAATTGATGTACCAAGTTACCAAACGGGGCCCACATTAAGCGTTTCACCTCCCAGGGTTGGGTTTTTCGATGTGTAGGGTTTCCATTGTTTCTCAACAATATATAGGCCTTAGAGCCTCATTATAACAGGGAGTTCAGAGGCATGTAGCCGCCACATCTCTTCTCAGAGATAAGCTACCAACACTCTAGCTAGTTTATTTCCATTCTGTATGTAAACAAGTTTCAGTTATTGATTATTGAAATGAAGTGTTATTTCCACTACATATTTGTTTCTATGGTTATTTGTGTATTCTGTTGCATTCCTGCATAAATCCGGATCAGTGGTATCAGAGCAATCTGCTCTTTCTCGATCCTTCTTTACATGTCCCCAACGAGGGCGGGGTATAAAGAGTTAGGGCTCGATCTGGTTGAACCTTTGCAAGATCAGCCTCGCAAATCCTGATGGCCACCCATGGGGGACGAAAAGAACAACGAGGACGTGGAAGATCCTACCAAAATGTTGCTCAAGGAGGCCCTTGAAAAACAAAGGAACGCAATGATGGATAACTTCACCCAGATCCTTCAACGACTTCCCACTGGCGGCGCATCTGCATCTAGCAGCCACTCTGGAGGTGCAACCCCTTTTAAGGTACAAGTAAACTTCGACATTCCCATATTTGATGGTTAAATAGATGCAGACACTGTAGATAAATGGTTGAATCTATTAGAAGGATATTTCTCGGTTCATGACTTTTCTGACCGGGAAAAGATTACTTTTTCTCTACTCAAAGCCGCCCCCCATGTCAAGGACTGGTGGGCAACCTACTATGAGAGAAAGGATGAGGAGGAACCCTCTCTGTTGTCGGCCGTACCCACTTGGAATTCTTTCTGAGATTCCATAAAGGGACAATATTATCCAGTGGGGAGCTATGAGGACAAGTACATCCAATGGACTACGCTGCGGCAGCAAAGAGATCAAGGCGTGCATGAGCTAACGAATCTGTTCCATATGCTACGCACCAAGTTGGGTATCAAATATTCAAAGAAACATTTGGTGCTGAAGTACCGCAGTTGTCTGCACAAATACATTCAAGAGGAAATGGAGTTCCTCGCCATCTCCTTGCTTGGTATGGCATATCGGTATGTTGCCAAAATTGAGCAAAGATTCAAACACAAAAAGTGAGACTTTGGATATACAAATAAGAAGCAAGGGAAAGGTGCCCCCAAACCGTAGAATCAAGGACACAGCCAAGGCATGGCAACTCAAGAAAACTTTCCAAAGCCGCAAGCAAAGAGCAACACTGCAAAGCCGAAGAAGGAAGCGGGAAAGTGCTGCGAGTTCCATAAGAGCCCCACTCACAACACAAGTGAGTGTCGAGATAAGCAGTCACTACTGGCTGAGATAAAGGCTTCTGAATCATATGCATACTCTAACACTGAATTAGAACCCGAGAAGGGGAATGACAGAGGGAAGAATATTATCGATGCAGAGCCTAATGCCATCGTTGCCACCACGAAGATCCAAAAGGAAGAACTAGAAGATTCAGAGGAGGAGGAGCGTCTTTTCCACTCCCAGATGTGGGTAAAAGGTTCCCTGCTACAGTTCATTGTCAACAGTGGGAGCCAAAGGAACCTGATTTCAGCAGAGTTTGTGAAGTAGTCAGGTTTACCGACCACAACACACCCATAGTCGTACACCATCGGGTGGCTTCACCAAGGACTAGATCTCCATGTCAGCCAGCAGTGCCGACTTCCCTATAGCATCAAGCCCTTCACCGATGAGGTATTATGTGATATTGCTCCTCTTGATGTTTGTGATGTATTATTAGGTCAACCATACTTATGGAAGCGACATGTTGTGTATGAGTCTCGGCCTCACACTATTATTATTACGTTGGGAAAGAATTTGTACAGAATACCAGAGGTACCACCCCTTGCTGCTATCTCTTTGGTTACTGCAAAACAATGCAGTAAGCTCATTTCCAAAACCGGGAAGTTTGTTTTCTTGATGATTCGCCCTCAGGGAAAGAAGAAGATTGTTGCCACAACCTCCAGACAGGGCCCCTCCACATGACAACAACAAATGGACAAGGTCGTGGAGGAGTACTGGGACATATTCACCTCACCCACCAGGGTGCCTCTCCACTGTCAGGTCAAGCACCCCATCGATCTGACCCTAGGTACGTCACTGCCCAATGGACCGATCTATCGTCATTCTGTTCTGGAGAATGATGAAATCAAGAGGCAAATTCAGGAGCTGCTGCAGAAGGGTCACATCTGGCCAAGTTCATCGCCCTATGGGAGCCCGATTGTGTTGGTACAGAAGAAGGATGGGACTTGAAGACTCTGTATTGACTATTAGGCATTAAACAAGATCACTGTCTGGAATAGGTACCCGATCCCACGGACTGATGACCTCCTGGACCAGCTTCAAGGAGCGAAATATTTTCGCAAGATCGACTTAAAGTCTGGGTATCACCAGGTACCAATCGAACCGACCGATGTGTGGAAGACTACCTTCAAAGCCAAGGAGGGCCTTTTTGAATGGTTGGTCATGCCTTTGGGGCTGATGAATGCTCCTGCAACCTTCATGAGACTGATGGACGAAATCTTACGACCATTCACCAACTCATTTGTAGTAGTGTACTTGGATGACATCATGATCTTCAGCCAGACTTGGGAAGAGCACCTCCACCACATCCAACAGGTCCTCCAAACATTGCGGTAGCACAAGTTGTGTTCCAATTTGGACAACTGCACTTTTGGCATGACCCAGGTTCAGTATCTGGGATATATTATTGATGACTGTGGGGTACATGTGGATCCAACCAAGATCCAAGTCATTCGGGATTGGCTAGCCCTAACTACTCTAACAGAGCTTCACAGCTTTCTAGGCCTTTCTAATTTCTACTGCAAGTTCGTGTCGGGATTCTCTCATATCACCTGGCCCTTGAGTCAAGTCACCAAGGGAGGAGTGAAAGAAAAATTCTTTTGGTTGAAAACTCAACAAAAGGCATTTTCAGAATTGAAACACCGCCTATGTTGTTCCCTAGTGCTCACATTACCAGACTTGCAACAACCATTTGAGATCGAGACAGATGCCTCTGACTATGCTATTGGGGCAGTCCTCACTCAACAAGGGCATCCAATGGCATATCACAGTGAGACATTGTCCGCAAATATCCCACTTATGACAAAGAGATGTATTCCATTATACAGGCTTGCCAACAATGGAAGCATTACATTTTGGGGAAGGAAACGATCATCCACATAGACCACCGACCCCTGCAATTCATGCAAACACAAGGAAGGTTACAGAACGATCGCCATTAGAAGTGGTCCACATATCTACAACAGTTTCATTTGAACATCAAGTACAAGAAGGGAAGCACCAATAATGTTGCAGACTGCCTCAGCCAACCACCGATCATGGCGATAACGACTGTGCTCAACTCTTGTGGGCACGAGACTTCTGATTGGCCGCTTCTCTACAAGAGCAATCCAGAATTCAGCCACACATACCAGACGCTCTTGGAGGGAAACCAAGTTCCAAAATTTCACCTCGAGGATGTACTACTGTGTCACATGGGACACCTTTGTGTTCCTTCAAGTGAGTGTGCCAAGATGATTTGGGAAGCGCACTACAGTCCGGTCGTTGGAGTCAAGAAAATAGTGGTAGTACTACAGAAGTATTTCTATTGGTCGAACCTTCGACAGGACATCAGAAGTACATTCGATCCTGCACCGCCTGCGCCATTGCCAAACCATCCATCAAGAAGCAAGGCCTCTATACTCCGTTGCCTACCCCTAGTCGACCCTGGGAATCCATCTCCATGGATTACATGTTAGGCCTTCCTTCTACTAAGCACGGAAACTACTGTGTGTTTGTGGTCGTTGATAGATTCTCAAAGATGGCCATAATGGCGGCCTGCAAGAAGAATATCACAGTAGAAGCCACTGCTAAACTCTTATTTGAACGAGTGTGGGTACACTTTGGGATCCCACAGTCTATAATATCAAATTGGGACAGCAGGTTCCTTAGTAGATTTTGGTCTAGCCTATGGTCAATGCTAGACACCAAGCTCACAAAGTCCACAGCTTTCCATCCCTAGACTGATGGCCAGACAGAGGTTGTCAACAAGATGATCGTACACATTTTGCAAATGTACAAATCAAAGCATCCATGCACATGGGATGAGATCCTCCCCTATCTACAACACAACTATAACCGGGCCCTCCACAGTTCAACCAACCATAGCCCCTTTCAGGTGGGCTTGGGATTCCAGCCACTATGTCCCATTGACGTAACCAAGCCATTTGCAGCTACTCATGCTGATTCAGCTCATATCTAGTTTGAAGTTTCCAAGGCAAACAGCTTCATTGAGCGCATTCAGCACATTCGCCAATAGTTTCATGACATATTGGACAGATCCAATTCTAAGTATAAGCAGTGACATGATCAGCATCGGGTGCAACACAACTTCCAAGTGGGTGACTAAGTGTGGCTACATTTGCAAAAGGAGTGCCTTTCTGGACCCCACCCCAAGCTTCGCCCGCTCCAATATGGGCCATACACCCTCACCAAGGTTGTTGGGGACAATTCCTTCGTGCTCAGTATTCCATCATTCCTTGGTATATACGCAGTGTTCAATGTGGACCCGCCTTCAGCCCTTCTGTCCACCTCTACTAGAAACATCAGACGTGGCAGAACAACTCACACCAACAGAGTTAAACCTCGACTGCATGGAACAAGCCACCGCTGATCGAATTATGGACACACATATCAAAAACACCTGCCCATAGAAGATCCAGCTATATCGAGTTGTCAAAGTAGGCCAACTCCTTCACCAGGGAAAGTGGCTCACCAGGGACCAAGTTCAACAGAAGTTTCCTCATCTCATGGAGGAACTCAATGCAATGGGGACCATTACTTCCTAAGGGGGGAGGAATGATCCAAGAGGATATTGGTGGCCACCCACCTATTCCTCTTGGACCCCCACCATTGTTTCTTTCAGTTTTCCAGTTTCCTTAATTGTAGCAAAATTTACTATTTTTGGCAATTTTCGGGTCCTAAACTTTCGGAGCTATTTTGAGGCCCTAAACGACGTTTTTTTGGCATTGAATGGTTGGGAAAATATGAGTCTGTTTTGAACTTGATATTTGTTGTTTATGGATGTAGTCCTTAAACAGGTCTTTCTAACGATATATCATGCGCTTCAAACGGAGGTAGTATGCTAAAGTTACGACCCCGGGAAATTGATGTACCAAGTTACCCAACGGGGCCCACATTAAGGCGTTTCACCTCCTAGGGTTAGGTTTTTGGATGTGTAGGGTTTCCATTGTTTCTCAATAATATATAGGCCTTCAAGCCTCATTGTAACAGGGAGTTCAGAGGCATGTAGCCGCCGCATCTCTTCTCAGAGTTAAGCTACCAGCACTCTAGCTAGTTTATTTCCATTATGTATGTAAACAAGTTTCAGTTATTGATTAATGAAATGAAGTGTTATTTCCATTGCATATTTGTTTCTATGGTTATTTGTGTATTCTGTTGCGTTCCTGCATAAATCCGGATCAGATCAGTAATTAGCACCATTCACATGTGTTATTCTAGCTATTTTATGTCTCTTTGTTGATTCTCTTGAACTTTTTTGTCAAACACTTCATGTGTGAATGTTGTTCTAGCTCCTATATTTGATTCAAAAGTATATTCTCACAGCAATATTTAATGCCTCTTCCCCAACCCAGGGAACTAGTAGGTGGGTGAAACATTGTTAACTAGTAGTCTTATTGGGATGGGGACATGACAATATTCCCCACCCAATATTGTTTATCCTCAAGCAATGCTAAGTTAGGATGCTGCAAAATTTTCTCATCTTCCCAAGTGGCTTCCTCACTAGGAAAATCCTTCCAATGTACCAAGTATTATTTTATTGTTCTGCTCCTTAACCTTCTTTCCCTTGTTTTCAACATTTTGTCCGGAATGAGCATAAGTTGTCCTTCATCATCCAAGGGAGGTAAGGTATCTGAAATTGAGATATGCTGACCTATAACCTTCTTTAGACATGAAACATGAAATACATTATGAATTTTACTTCCTACTGGAAGCTCCAATTCATAGGCCACTTCTCCAATTTTTCGAATTACTTTGTAGGGACCATAAAACCTTGGTTTGAGCTTTTCTGAACCTTTACCCTTTATGGTGGTTTGTTTGTAGGGTTTCAACCTCAAATACACCAATTCATCCACTTGGAAATGCCTCTCCACTCTATGTTGGTCTGCATATTGTTTTTGCTGATTTTGGGCAACGTGCAAGTTATCTTTCAAGACCTTCAAAATTTCTTGACTTTCTTCAATCCAATATTTAGCCTTTGGAGCTCTAATATCACCAAAAATGTGGTCAATAAAAGTGGATGCATTATAACCATAAAGTGCTTTGAAAGGAGACATGCCAATGGACATATGAAAAGTAGTATTGTAAAAAAAACTCACCCAAATGCAACCATTTAATCCTTGTTTTTTGCTTCCCACATGTTAGTGCCAAAAATTGATCTCAGACTACTATAGAACAAGCCAACACAATCTCATAAAATAAAATTAAGTAAAACAGGTTTTTAGAGTTTTGGTTTATGGTTTTGGTTGAAAAATTAATTAATCAAGGAGGAAATAAACATCCACAAACTAATACAGAACTGAATCATGCAAGTTGGATAAACTGGGGATCGAACACATCCCAATAAGCCATAAACATTACACATGAAATACTAATTACACCCACGGGCTACGGGCATTTACATGAATAAACCTTTAAACAAGAAATGAAATTGTAGATTGAGAAATCAACCAGATCAGAAATGAAAAAGCATGACAGGTAAAAGGGCTTATCTATTTATACATAATCAATAACAGTCATCCACTTACATAAGAGTTATAAGTGCTAGCTTGAGAAATCAAAGCTCCAAAAGCCTCTCCTTCAGTGAAAAATCCCACCCCAAAACTATATGTTTGTCTTCCTTTTATCATTACAAAAGTAAAGTAGTTCCATAACTACCTTCTAAGTCGAAATTTGAAACAGTTACATCAATTAGTTACATCATAACTCAAAATCTTTAAACACAATTAACCCAAAAATAACAAATCGGATTTGGGGAAATTTGGCGAATTTCTGAAAATTTGGGTCTCAAAGACGTCTTCATATCTCTCGATCTGAGACACCTGTGAAAAAACTGAGAGAGGTTTTTTTAAATTAGTATGTTATGAACAAAAGTATCTCTTGGTGTTTCAAAATTCCTATTCAATTGATCGAAATACATGCTACATATTTGTGATTAAAACAAGAAATTATTAAATAATTCAAACCCTGAAAATAGGCCACAAAGATGAATTCGAATTTCTCAAATGATTATAGTTGTTGCCAAACTGAGAGAGGTTTTTGTGAATGAGTCTGTTGTGGACAAAAACCTCTTTTTTTTCCTGAATTCGTTTCCATCTCCTCGTAATCTGCTCCCAATGACAATGACAAAAACAGGAAAAACAAAGCTGCTACAGGTATCTCCTCATGAAAATATTTGACAAAGGACTCAAAAATGAGAGTTAGATTATAAATCAAAGCTTGGAATAAACTTTTACTATAAGTTTTTGAAAGCTTAAAGATGTACATATTAACTAATAAGCCCAAAAGACAAACCTTAAAACTAAAATAATGAAATAATTCAACCATTAAAAGCATTAAATCCAACCAAAATTATTAAAATCAACATAAAATGTAAAATCATTTTAAACCAACGGTTGAAAATTAGGACAAAAAGAACAGATAAACTAAGAACAAGATCTAGTTATAACATCTGGCTCTTGCTGCGGGATGAAGTCCTCCTTGTGAGGCTTCAAGAACCTGTAGACCTTGTGCCTTATTCATTGGGTGATGGAGTCATTTACAAAATATCTGCAACTTTCTCAAACTCTAAACACATACCTCTGAAATGAAAAAATACTGCTACAAACTAGCATACTGAAAATAATCTACATGCTCGTATAGCGAGCTTATTCTGCTATTTACTCCTATTTCTAATCGGAGGAAACAACCCAATCAAGTGTAATCATACTTCCAGTGAAGCCAAGAAACCATTTGACTGAGAATCATAATTCCATGCATGCTACTATTTGAGAAAACCCACAAAAGATGTGATAAATGCAATAAAGAGTCTGTAGGAAGCTGATACATATGACTGGAAATAGGAATTATTCCAAAAGCTAGAGCATTAGAAACCTTTGAAAAATACAACTCCATCCAAGAAGCCACGGGATCATGAAATTTCTGATTTAAAACTTCAATGTCTTCATTATATTCATCATAAAGAAGCATGCTCTTCCTCTCCATTGTTGTTCCTTTTAAACTTTGGATCAAGAATGGAAACCAAGGGCTTTTCAAACTGCTTCTCGACCTTTAAATAAAACCCTTGATCGAAACTTGAACAAATAAAATTCTCAAAGTGACCATAAGTCAACAATGACAATTTATTTCTTATATCAATATTAAGAGGTTAAAGAGCAATAACTTCTTCTTCATAACATGATAATCTCATAGCAGGAACTAAGAAATTTCTACTATAATCCACCGAAAGTATATTACCATTGAAAAAATCAGCAAACTAATATGAAGAATCAACACAAGCGCCATTTATATCCTTGTTCATATGAAAATCTGAAAATGATGAAGAAAATTGTCTTAAATCTGAATGATACCTACGTTCTTCTTCATGTTCATAAGCTTGTATATCTTCAACATGAGCTTGATCTCGAAGCATTTTGCAAGCTCGGGTGTTCTCCTCCACTCCTTTTGCATCCTCAAACAATTGTCTTAAAGATGATGATTTCCTTTCTAACAAAAAAAAAGACAAGATATGAATGTTGAGCCATAACATAATATACCATAGCAAGTTTTTCCAAAGGTCTGATCTCTGGAGGCATACTGATATAAAAACTTTGAAACCTCCAATTAAATTTAGTAATTGGCTCATCATTCTCTCTTTTCAAACTATAAAATTCAGAAAAATTGATCATAAGATTTATTCTTACCCCAATACTTCAAAAAGACATCATGTAACTCTTCCCACGATCCAATTGAATCAACTTTTAAATTTCGAAACCAAAACCCAGCATCTCCAACAAAGGATTTCAAAAATAACCTCATGACAACATCCTCATGCATGATTTCAAAATTATCAATGAAATTATGAAAAGATTCTAAATGCTTCTCTGCTGTAATATGGTCTTTTCCAGTAAAGTGGGGAAGATATTCAACAAAGTAGGAAGGGTAAGGATGTAAGAGAGATGGCAGCCTAAGAGGTTTAAACATCTTCTGTCTGAGTCTAGACTGAAAATCTGTAAGTTGAAAATGAGGTTCAACAAGATGTTCCCAAGTTTCAGCAGTGATGGTAGAAGGTAATAGATTAGCTTTATTCTCTACAAGATGACCAGAATAATCAGCTTCAAGAGATATGGGTATGTGTATATCATGCTACACATGTATTTCAAATGAAGGAATAGGATCAACATCAATAAAACAAGAAGAATGCAGATTTTCTTCTTCCAAAGAGGGATATGTACTTGAAGGTTTATGATCATCGGAATAGACAAAACAAAAAATAATTCTTTTGACATGCAATGGGAAAGACATGAAAGAACTGATGAATAAGCACAAAACCTCATGGAGTAAAGTAACAAGCTAATACCCAGTCTTTCCATTTGGCTTCTTCATTTTTTTGTCAACAAAATTCTCCTTGTAGTGGAATCTTTAATCGTGGAGTCGCCAGTGAAAAAGTGTAGTCTAAAATATTTTCTGACTTTGTTCACCTCTCAAAATCAGATGAATAATGATATCCCAGGGAAGATATACTTCAGCTTCGTCCTCGGCAACGGCGCCAAATATGTTAGTGCCAGAAATTGTTCTCAGACTACTATAGAACAAGCCAACACAATCTCATAAAATAAAATTAAGTAAAACAGGTTTTTAGGGTTTTGGTTTATGGTTTTGGTTGAAAAATTCATCAATCAAGGAGGAAATAAACATCCACAAGCTAATACAGAACTGAATCATGCAAGTTGGATAAACTGGGGATCGAACACATCCCAATAAGCCATAAACATTACACATGAAATACCAATTCCACCCACAGGCTACAAGCATTTACATGAATAAACCTTTAAACAAGAAATGAAATTGTAGACTATGCAATCAACCAAATCAGAAATGAAAAAGCATGACAGGTAAAAGGGCTTATCATTTTATATATAATCAATAACATTCATCCACTTACATAAGAGTTATAAGTGCTAGCTTGAGAAATCAAACCTCCCAAAGTCTCTCCTTGAGTGAAAAATCCCACCCCAAAACTGTATGTTTGTCTTCATTTTATCATTACAAAAGTAAAGTAGTTCCCTAAATACCTTGTAGGTCGAAATTGAAAACAGTTACATCAATTAGTTACATGATAACTCAAAATCTTTTAACACAATTAACCCAAAAATAGCAAATCGGATTTGGGGAAATTTGGCGAATTTCTGAAAATTTGGGTCTCAAAGACACCTTCATATCTCTCGATCCAAGACACCTGTGAAAAAACTAAGAGAGATTTTTTAAATGAGTATGTTATGAACAAAAACCTCTCTTGGGTTTTCAAAATTCCTCTTCAATTGATCGAAATATGTGCTGCAAATCGGCGACTAAAACAAGAAATTATTAAATAATTCAAACCCTGAAAATAGGCCACAAATATTAATTCGAATTTCTCAAATGATAATAGTTGTTGAAAAATTGAGAGAGGTTTTTGATAATAAGTATGTTGTGGACAAAAACCTCTTTTTTTTTTCCTTAATCCATTTCCATCTACTCGTAATCTGCTCCTAATGACAATGACAAAAACAGGAAAAACAGGGCTGCTACAGGAATCTCCTCATGAAAATATTTGACAAAGGACTCAAAAATGAGAGTTAGATTATAAATCAAAGCTTGGAATAAACTTTTATTATAAGTTTTTGAAAGCTTAAAGATGTACATATTAACTAATAAGCCCAAAAGACAAACCTTAAAACTAAAATAATGAAATAATTCAACCATTAAAAGCATTAAATCCAACCAAAATTATTGATTGTCCAAAATTATTAAAATCAACATAAAATGTAAAATCATTTTAAACCAACGGTTGAAAATTAGGACAAAAAGAACAGATAAACTAAGAACAAGATCTAGTTATAACACCACAAACATAGTTCCTCAAGTATCCTTCCAACCATTTATTCACCCTCTCTATTTGGCCATCAGTTTGTGGATGATAGCTTGTGCTAGTTTTCAAATTTGTCCCCGCCATTTTGAAGAGTTCTTGCCAAAATGCATTCAAAAATATATTCTCTGTCGGTAACAATGCTCTTGGGAAGTCCATGCAATCCTAAAAACTTCTTTAAAGAATAGTTCACCCACTTGTGCAACAATGAAATTGGTAGTAACAACAAATAAATGACAAAGTTTAATGAGTCTATCCACCACTACAAATAAGCAATCCTTGCCAAGTACCTTGGGAAAACCAATGATGAAATCCATGGAAATGCTCTCCCATTTTCATTCTAGAATAGGAAAGGGCGGTAATAGGACAGTTGGATGAGTGTGCTCCACTTTTTTTTAATGAAATGTCTTGAATTCATTAACATATTTCAAAATATCATCCTTCAACCCTTTCCATGAGAATCTTTCCCTCAACATTCTATATGTTTGAAGAAACCAAGGTGACCTGCTAGAGGAGAATCGTGAGCTTTCTTTAAAAATTTCTTCTTTAAACTCGAACCAGGGACAAAATAGATTCTGTCCTTTTAGTAAATGATTCCTTCCAACACCTTATACCTATCATCATGGTTAGTCCCATCAAAAGGTTCACAAGAAAATTTATCCTTGGCATATTCTACTTCTAATATGGCTTTCCAATTTTCTGCTACATCCATTAGATAAATAGAAGGTCTTCTAGATAAGCCATAAACTACCACATTATTCTTTCCCTTCACATATTCAATATCAAAGACAAATGCTTGGATATTACTCACCCACTTTTGTTTCCTTTCATTTAAATCCTTTTGAGTGGGGAAGTACCTTAAGTTGTTATGGTCAGTTTTGACCACAAACTTGTTTCCCACTAAGTATTTCCTAAGCTTGATCAAAGCATGCATGATGGCTAACAGTTATTTATCTTAAATAGAGTAAATATTTTCATGTGGCTGTAACTTCCTACCCTCGAAATTTATTGTGTGTTGTCCTTGCTTTAGGACTGCTCCAATGCCTTCCCCGGATGCATCACATTCCAAGACAAATGGTTTAGAAAAATCAGGCAAGGCTAGAATAGGACAATTGCTTATTACCTCTTTCATTCTTTGGAGATATTTTTCAGCCCCTTCATGCCATTGGAAAGCATCTTTCTTTCTCAAATTAGTGAGAGGTGAAGTGAGTTGGGAGTACCCATTCACAAACTTCCTATAGTATGTGCAAATTCCAATTAATGCTCTCAATTCAGTGAAATTTTTGGGACGAGGCCATTCTATAATGGCTTTTATTTTTTCCATATCCACCTTCACACCATCTTAACCAATGATGTGTCCAAATACAATAGTTCTTTCAAACCAAACTCACATTTTGATAGCTTAGCAAACAAAGATTGATCATGCAAAATTTTTAATACCACTTCTAGATTATGCAAATGTTCCTTCCATGTTTTATTGTAAATAAGAATGTCATCAAATAAACTAGTACAAACTTAAGAAGCTGCTTGTGAAATATATTGTTCATGCATTATTGGTATGTGGCACTAGCATTTTCCAAGCCAAAGGGCATGGAAACAAACTCAAAGTGACCATAGTGGCATCTAAAAGCAGTCTTTGGTATGTCTTCTTCCCTCATTCGAATTTTATGATAACCAAATCTAAGGTCAATCTCTGAGAAGAAATTGGCTCCATGGAGCTCATCCATGAGTTCATCAATCCTTGGGATGGAATATCTATTCTTCACTGTCTTCTTATTCAAATCTCTAAAATCAATGCACATCCTCAACGTTCCATCATTTTTCTTTACCATAACAATTGGAGAAGCATATGGGATTAAACTAGGGCTTATGAGAGCCAACTCCAAAATATCTTTAGTGGCCTCCTCAATATCATATTTAATCCTTTTGGGGTGCCTATAGGGCTGCATTTTGATAGGTTATGTTCCTATCTCTAACTCAATGATATGCTCCACCCCTCTGTCTGGTAGTCTTCCTGGGGGAAGGTATCAAAAAACCCTCTCATACTTACTCAATAACTACTATATCTCTTTAGGAAGCTTGGAAACCTTCAACTGAGGTTTAGAATATTTAATTAAACATTCAACAACCCATTATATGTATCCATTCCTCAATATAGACCTCATACTATGAGAGGACACCACTTGATTTGGGTAAGTGTGCATTCCTCTCAACAAGATGGGTTTCCCTTCCAAATTTTTGAACCTCGTGTCAGGGACTTCATAGTTCATTGTATGCTCCCCTAAAGAATACAACCATTGGACTCCCAAAACCACATTTGTATCAACCACATTCACTACATAGAAATTGTCAGTGACAATATGATTTCCTATAGTAACTTGAAGCTTTGGAATCCATTTAGCACAGTCTATAGAATTGTTACCTAGAATGATGACTGTGAAACCATTAAAAGTTTCATCTTGTAACTTTCTCTTCTCCACCAAACCTGCATCTATGAAGTTATGAGTGGCTCCTCCATCCACTAGGATTGTAACCTTTTCACTTTGTATGTTACCCTTGAGACTTAGTGTGTGAAATCGAGGTACACCTGAAAGTACTACAAATTTTCTCGTCTCAGGAGTGGGCTATTCTTCTTCTGTTGTTTCCTACCTCTCTTCTTGGGCTGAAAGTTGTGCTTCTTCCTCCTCTTACTCTTCCTCATCTTCAGAGAAAACTTCAATGTAGTGTGCCTTCCCCTTTGCACACTTGTGTCCCAGAACCCAAGGTTGTTGACATGAGAAGCATAGTTTATTTATTCTAAGTTCTTCTTTGCTTGGACCTCCAATATTTTCTTTGGAAAAGGAGTCTTCTTGCCATGGTTTCTTACCTTCCTTGAATTTGGAAGGGAAATTAGGTTTAGGGGGTATTTGGTTCTTGGAAACACATTCTTCAAGTCTCTTCTCAAATTCATGGCATCCTTCAATGTAGCTAGCTTGTGGAATTTCACAAGCCCTCTCAAAGGTTCTGTTGATCCTTCAGTAATTAGTAAAACCAACCTAGCCATAGATACATCAGAAACCATTACTGAAAGCTTTTCAAATTCTAACATATATGCTTCATGAGTTCCAACTTTCTTCAAGTATGCTAGTTCTTTGAAAGGAAGTTTGGGGTCTTTCCTCTCAAATCTCTCCATTAATGCATTGGAGAAACCCTCATAAGATAAAATCTGATCATGTCCCAAGGTTCTAATACCATGGAACCACCAATGACTAACTTCCCCTTCAAGATGTAAAATGGCCATTTTCAATGTATCTTCTTCAACCATAGGATTTAACTGAAAATACACACATAATTTTTGTAACCAAGCACTAGCAGAACACTAGAAGACATTTGGGAAGAACCATAAAAGGAAGGAATGGTTACTTTTCCCATCGTATACTTTAATTCCCAATTAAGAGGAGGTTCCCTATTCCCACTTCCTCCTTGCTTAAACTAAATAGAGGCCCTGATGAACTAATCGAAAGGAAAGACCTTCCTACATTCGTCACTTAGTTGTTGCCAGTCATTAGTTGTTTCCCTCGCATAATAAGTAGTGTAAGGGACCTCTTTGGGATCTAAAAACTTTGGCATTTCAGGTCCATTATGATTCTTGAATTCATGGGTTCGGTTATGAGGTCTAGTATTTGAAAAAAAAGGCTTCCCCATTGGGTCTTCTTCTCATAGTGAGGTGAACTACTACTACTCCCGCGTGTTGACTTGCCCCCAAGTTGGCTAGCCAATAATTCGAACCCTTGCATAAAATGTTTGATTGTACCCTCAAGAGATACCTTAATTAATGGTTTAAGGTCCTCATTATCCCCCTTATCATCCATATCTTTGAATCATGTTTTTTCCTTAATCTCCATGTAAAAGGAACTAACTTCTCCACCTCCTTCCCTTCCATTGTTAATGTCTCCAATCTCAGCTTCTAATGGAGATAACTCATCATCAGGAAACATGAATATATATCTCCAATAGGTTCTAAGTTATTGCTTTTATACCCCTGTAATGACCCAATTTGAAAATTCCAAACAAACGCATAATTTGGGGCAAAATTGTATTGACTAGTCTTGACTCTAGGGGCTTCGAATGGAACAAGAGGGTCTCAAATTTGGTAGATACTGATATGGTGAGTATTAGGACCACTTAATGGAATCTCTGGTCTATTTAGAACATGTTATATGCATATGCAAATCGATTTGGGTTCATTGGAAAAAAACAGCAACATTCCTAGTAAATTGTGGTGAAATTCCCCCTAAGATGTGGGCAGAAATGGGTCTCCAACTCATATGCAACCCTCCAAAATTATCAAATAGAGTATGGTGAATGATATTAGAACTCAATTACTTTCATTATGTGTGGATATAATTTCTGCAACAGAGTTATAAATCTTCACATTCGAATGCATATGTTCAGTGATATTTGCTTAAAGGAAATGACAATAATATCTTAACTTTGACTCATAAACTGTACATGAAATGGTTCAGAACATAGCACAAGGAATGTATACCATTAAAATCATATCAATACCCACTCAATAACATATAACATCATAACAGCTCTTCTACACAAATCAAATACGAACTCCTTTGAAATGGAAACCGATACATGGAAACTAGTCAAACCATAGCTTGGAAATGTGGACATTTTGGCATATGTATTTATGCTAATATCGACTTATAGAGAGTATGGGATGCATATTAAATAGCCATAAATCATTCAACCATGATTGGGCATCAACTGGACTCAACAATTCGCAAACATCATTCACACTAGTGCGCCATCATATGGAAACATGGGAATAATGAATCAGGGAATGAGAGAATGGGAGGAGAGATGAATCACGAACTGTAGCAGCCTCCTATATGTAATAAAAACACTCCATTAGGCTCTATATGAGAGTTCAGCATGATCTCTCCAACAGGAAATTTGGATGAGAATCCAACTCCATCCAAATTGGCTCACTAGCAGGGAGAGTGAGCACTCACATTGCAATGGACAAGCTAGTGCTTTCGAAAATGCCAAAGGAAAATTCTCAAATGATAAAAATCCATTCTCCTTCCTCATGACATATTTTTACAACTCTACTAAGGTACTCCAAGTTCGAATTCACTCCCATAGGATTCCTCCAACTCATCCTTAATGTTTAGTAACCCCTATGACACTTGTCCTTCTCCTCATCCCTCAATCTTCCTCCAAATTTGAATTGATGCTACCAATTCCCAAGTATGCCCTATTGCTAGCTATTTTTAGCCCTTACATGTCAAATTGTCATAGGTCTATTTGAATATAACTTTTCCTTTTCAACTCTTAACCATAGAGTCACTGGTTAATGGGGTATCATCAGTATGATGGCCAGAGGATGATGACATGGGTTGTTGGTAGGCCTTTTACCACACTTTATAATACTTGGGACAAACCATGGCAATTCTTAAGAAGATGGTCACCCTTGCAAAGTCTGTAAGGGAATTTAGGCTTAAGAGGTGTTTTTATGGGCAGATCAACACTCTCAACATTGTGAGGAGTAGTTGGTTGAGATTTGTTTTTGTTTGTTTGCCTTAATTCTTCTTAATATTCCTTTTATTCTTCTTCTTCTTATCTACCTGATTACTAGCATCACAAATTTTGACAGACAAAGAAAAAGAAAGGGAAGAAAGCACATTTGGTGAAGAAGGTGAAAGATCAACATGACATTGATGCTCTTGTGATGGATAATTGGGATATGAAACAATCGATGCACTTGGGATAACTAGACTGGAGAATAACCATACAAGTAATCCTATTGTCAATCTAAGAAGACTCAACATAGCCATGAAGGGAGGACCAACATTTCCATATGGAGGAAAAACAAAAGACATGCCTTGAAAAGGAGTCTCTTGGTTGGTAGTCCTAAAAGGCATAGCCATAACTACGTAAAAAAATACCTCTCTCTTTAAATGTACAGGAAACAAGCGCTACTCAATCTAAAACAACAAGCAAATATGTGAAAGGAGTGGACAAAAATTATGGATCCTCATAGGATTGTAAAACCATCAAAACTCATGATATACCGCATGGTCCAACCGTGATACACGGCAAGGAGGATCAGTACCATACCCTTTCCTGTATACCCTACTACCTGGATGACACACGCATAGTAGCTCCCAGAGTATTGTTCTTTGTGTATTGTGATGAGAGGATGATAAAAGGGCTTTTATCATATGCTTTCAAGATCCCTAATGGTGTCTCTTGATATACACAAGGTACATGGGAGATCAAATCTATAGTACTATTATCTGATGCACAATCGTACGGAAGTGGCATTTCTATATACCATTGAGTATGTGAAGTACCTTTATATACCATAAAAGTACATGAAAGTTTGTTCAATATACCAATGAGTACGTGGAAGAACCACACAGTCTCTAGGATGTAGTACAATCAATAAACGACAGCTCCTGCGCTTAAAGACGTCAAAACATGTCTCTGACCTATCACGCACTTCTTGCTAAGAATTTTATCCTAATTGGCGCTTATTTTTATATGAAACGGTTAAGTGGACATATGGAGTGAAGACTGAATCAAAAACCATGCAAGGATGAGATACAAATCTTTCACCTTTTCTTTTAAAGGATGGCTTACTTATGAGAGAGTAAGAGGTTCTTTTCCCAACTGCAGAATTCAAATAACATACACCCAAACTTGAAACTATAATTTGGTTTCCTATCTTTCCAACAAAAACAAAAAATAGATCTCTAAAGGTAGGAAGAAAAAGATCAAATTAGTGTTTCCAATCAAAGACTAAAACAAAGATTCTCTATAGATTATGAAACTTTAAAAAATTTATTTACTTTTTATATAAGACTAAGATTGAACAAAAGAAAAAATTGAAGTAAACTAAAACAAAAACAAATTGTTTTTTTTCAAGTATTTTTCAACCAAATAAAGAAGATCAAAGCAAAATTTTCTCTTCTACAGAGATTTAAGGAGACAAACAACAATCCAAAGATAAGTAAATTCAATACAAACTCAACACATGCACACAAAGATTAAATGCAAATTTTTCAATTTCAATAAATACAATCCATAGAAGAGAGAGGTTTCAAGCAAAGAAACAAATGTAAAATTCAACGCAAGAAACATAAAGTCTTCTTTGAATGCAAATAGCATATAATTCAAAGAGATTGTAGAATATACTATTCATGGGGGATTTTTTTTTCAAAAATACACTTCATTTCACTTAAAATTTAAGATAAAAAGACCTGAAAATCAATCCAAAACGGTCACTGAATACCTACCTCGACGCTTATTGCAAGGTTGCACCAGTGTGCCCTCTGCTAGTCGACGCTCCCTGCCTACGGTGGAAAGGCGTCGACGACGCTTTTTGTCCTCTAGAAATAGGCGTCGATGACACTTTTTGTCCTCTAGAAATAGGCGTCGGTCACTATCTGCCAATAAACACAAAAGGCGTCAAAGAGTTGTCGAAACACAATATAAATGACCCAGGTGCGTCAACGCATCCAAGGATCCACCAATTTTGTTTCGAAAAAAATCGGTTGGTGCAAACAACAATCATTTCCCTAGTCTAAATGGTTCAGATCTAGAACAAAATGCACATAGGAATGTAACCCTTCCCTAGATGGTTAAATCACTTGAATGTAAAGCTTTCTTACCTCTTAATGGAGGTGATCCTTACCTTATTGATTCTTTTGCAATCAATTGTAAGGAAGAGACACCTGCAAAAGGATGCAAAGGACAAGATACAAATAATGAAAGCAACAAGATAATTCAACAAGCCTATGCTAATGATCAAGTAGAAAAGTAATAAACAACTATGAATCAAACACAAATTATTTATGGGAAGGGAAAACATATTTGTATTAATAACAATGGATAAAAACTACAACCAAAAGCCTTGATGTTGAATCTTTTTTTCACAAACGTTTGACTCACAAACTCTACAAGCCTCTCACTCATAAGATCCAAAGTCTTTATCTCTCACACCTAGAGTAATTCCAATAGCATAAAAGTACTTTTTTGGTCCTCTCTCATCCATGAAGGTGAGCCTGCTTATATACGCCAAAGGGGGATCAAATGAGTTAATATTATAGTGGAGGAAGGCAAGGGATCATCCCTAGAGGTTAGGGGTTTGAGTGAAACCTAATATGATCGGTTGGGATAAGCCTCCACGAGGGATTTATTCTAGAGGGATCTCGAAAGTTCTCTTTTTTTCCCTTTTGTGAGCATCGATGTGCTTTGCACACTAGCAGAAGGTGTTAGGAAGGATCAACGCTCTTTCCTTGACTACAAAGAGTGTCACCGACTTGATGTCAACTAGAAAAAGGCATCAGCCTTAGATGACGCTCTATGTCAAGCGACAAGGTGTGTCATAGCTCCAAGGACTGGGCCTCTAGCAAGGAAAAATTCCTCCAACAAATTTTTTTTATATAAACTTCAGGGATTTTGGCAAGGTGAAAATATTTAGGTGTAACACTATGCTGGATCGTCGATCTACACCATGTCAATCCTTACTGCAGAAGTCAAAAGTCAGAAACCCAAATAGCACATATGATCATTGTACACTTTCCAATTTTGACTTTCCAAAATGTAATGAGCCAATTTGAAAATTCCAAACAAAGGCATAATTTGGGGCAAATTTGTATTGACTAATATTGACTCTAAGGGATTCGATTGACACAAGAGGGTCTCTAATTTGGTAGAGAGTGATATGGTGAGTCTTAGTACCATTCAATAGACTCTTTGGTCACTTTAGAACATGTTATAGGCATCTGCAACTCTATTTGGGGTCATTGGAAAAAAAAAGGCAAAATTCCTAGTAAATTGTGGTGAAATTCCCCCTAGGGTGTGGGCAGAAATGGCTCTCCAACTCATATGCGGCCCTTCAAAATTATAAAAATGAGTATGGGGAATGATATTAGACCTAAATGGATGTCATTATATGTGGCTATAAGTTCTGCGACAGATTTATAAAGCTTCACATTCGAATGCATATGTTCAGTGATATTTGCTTAAGGAAAATGATAGTAATAACTTAACTTTGACTCATAAAATGTACATGAAATGGTTCATAATAGAGCATAATAAATGTAGACCATTAACATAATATCAGTATCTCACTCAACAACACATAACATCATATCAACTCTTCACACAAATCAGATATGCAACTCCTATGAAATGGAAACCAATACATGGAAACTAGTCAAACCATAGCTTGGAAATGTGGGCATTTTTGCATATGTATTGTTGATAATATCGACTTACAGAGAGTATGGGAGACATATTACAGAGATAAAAATCATTCACCAATTCTTGGGCATCAATTGGACTCAACAAGGTGCAATAATTATTCACACTAACGCGCCATCATATGGAAACATGGGAATAATGAAGTAGGGAATGTAATACCCCAGTTTTGACCCCATGATATTTAATTGTACATAATGTAAATATTGTATTGAGATCATGGCATGGAGCTCAAGGATAAGGCCCTACCATTGATGAATGTTTTGTGGATAGGTGATCAAGGTTGATACCTATGGTGATTGTGTAAAATTGAGCACAAAGATCTATGGACCAACACACAATTTCACTCAAAAATTAAAGAATGAAACAGTGAAAAAATGGCTTGCAACTATGAAAGATTTCATTAATCAAAAGTAATTAGATAATTAATTACAATGAAGTATAATGGCTAAATAACCACATGTAATTCAAATCCATGTGAGGAAATTTGAATTGGTTGGACTCTACTTGACTGAATGGTTAACTGACCTTGTCTAAATCATTATCAGAATTCATCGGAGTTCAAAATCCAAATTCAAGTGTCTAATTCAGTGTTGACTAGTCTAACCGACTTAGGTAGGTGAGTAAATGCGCCTCACCTGCATGCAGCCATGCAATCCTAGCGCAGACTGAATAGAACTAGGTGTAGGGAACTAGAACTGAATGTAACTGACTCCTAACTGAACTTGACTAGTCACCAACTGAACTCAACTAATGGAGGTTGGTATCGACACTCCCAGTGGCTCCTAATTTATAGGGATTGATCTAAAAGGATCCTAAACTGATGCATACAAGTGCAATCAATGGTAGTTGGCCTCAATTAGTGTTCTCGACACTTTAGTAACTGGTGCATGTGCCCTAATTAGGCCAAGTGGACCCAATGGTGTTAGTGACTAAAAATAAACTAAAAGGATTCCCGATTTAGACATGACTCTTGATTTAGACATAATGACAAAATTGGACAAGGGAGGATTATAATCCTAAGAATCCCCTTAATGATAACTTGGACAATTTGTGGGGCTGGTAACTAAGACCATAGGTCACCCATTACAGCAAGTAAAGTAAAGTAACTGCTCAATACAAGGAGCTGGGGAAAAAACCACATGGGAAAAAATCCCCCCCACTAACTAAGCAGATAGGATCGGGATTCAAGTTTGAAAAACTTGAAAATGTGTTGCTACAATATTTGTGATGTAGTGAAGTAGCATGCATGATGATCTGTGCATAGGTATCTTGGGGCCTGGCATGTAGACTTCTCCGTCTTCTCCCAAAATGACGATGGAGGGAAGGAGGAATGTAACCTTTTCCTCTTGCTGGATGAATAGGTGTATGATCCACTCTATTCTTCTGAATGTGGTGAGACTGAGCCCTTTCCATGTAGCATCTTACAGGAATTCTATTGCATCTCTCTGAAGTAGGTAAGATTGCATGATATAGTGCAAGGTTCTTAGTCTTCTGAATGCCAGATGGATTTCCAGACATCTTCCTAACTTCTAGTTTGGAAGTAGGGACTGGATCTGGATCTAAATCACCCTGAATATTAATATCATAAACTGATACAGCTGGATCTGCAATACTAGTGGAAAATACAAAAGAAGTAGATGAAATTTTTTACCTTCCCTCACAAGTGGCTACTGAGCTTGCAGTCGTTCTAAAAATGGCATGAAATGTGAGAACTCATATGCCTTGGAAACATGATTTGTAGCACCCTTCTCTATGATGTTCCTAGTAGAGATATATGTGATATCCACTGAGTCAGGACCAAATATGACTCGCTTTGGAGAGCCAGTATTATTCATCCAGTATACAGATAACAGATTTGCAGCAAAAGAGGGCACATAAAGCACATCTTTGAACTTTCCATGTTCAAACTTGATAGAGCCCTTCCCTTTGGCTTGAACTTTACTGTTATTTCCCATCTGAATACTAGGACCATCAAAATATTGCAAGGAAGAGAATGATTATCTTGATGCAACCATATGATTGGAAGCTCTAGAGTCAATGAGGAAGGCATATGTTGTTGAGCAGCTAGCCTTCAGTGCATGGCATGTCTCTTCATGTTCTTCAGTTTATTATCTATGTTTAGCCATCCTTGCACTAGCAGGTACAATAATGTTATGCTTCTTCAGAAGAAGAGTCATCTCATCAATTGTTCTTCTCATACAGGAGCTTTCTGGATGAAATCACCTTCCTTAGTAAGAACAAAGTGTCTATCCTTTGTCATTCTTCTTACTTCTCTTTGAACCCGAAGGCTCATTTGACTGCTCTGTAATACCCCGGTTTTAATCCCGGCTTGCATTAAAATAAATAAGCTACATATGTTGTAAATAATCTTGGTGCGAAGCTCAAGGCCAAGGCCCCACCCTAAGATTTGGTTATGTTGTGTTTCTGACTATGAATGGTCACCGATGGTATATCGGGACATGCGGCATATATTTAATTACGGCATCATGTAAACACGCTTTTTAATTAAAACAACTCAACCAACTATGTTTGCAGAAACTAAATTGAAAAGGGGCATGATTCCAAAGGGTAAGGATAGGGGACGTGAAAGTGGAACGTGGAGTCACGAGAGAAAATTATGTGTCACCACCTCCCTTGGTTGTTTTTGCTTTTGTTGGTTGAGGCAGCGATTGGCTGGCAAGAAGACCGTTGCCATGCCACGCTTGCTCTCCTCTCCACGACGTGGGAACCATTTCTTCCCCACTCCCTCGGATCTTGGCCGTTCATCTTCCTCATGTAGGACGGGGAATAAAAATGTTTTACCAACCGTTGTGTGGGGTTCGCTCTCTCTCTCTCATGCTGATTGTCGGTCTGCAATTTGTTTTTCTTCCATCCACACAGAGAACCAATTTCACCTCCACGCATTGGACTGTGTACTGTTTTTGTTCACCATTCGGATCGCAGTGGAAATTATTTGGATTGATTTTCCATGAATTGATGGAATCGGGGGTGATTCTCCCTGTGAATCCATGTTGAACTGTGTATGTTGGCCATGACTTTTGATCATTTTCTGATCTGTGTAAGTTTCCCAGCGATAGTATTGAAGGTTGGATTGCTGTGGGTTCATCATATTTGTCCCTGGACTATTTTTTGGGTTGGTGAATGATGGCTTGAGGTGCTTGACAAACCTGGTGGGTTGAGAACCACATGGACAGAGCTACTAAGCTGGATTTCTTCTCCACAACCCCTGATGAGCACTGGAAGGAAGATCAGGGCCTGAGGGACTGCGTTGCAGAGAAGGGGTTGACTTCCTTGTGTTGGGTGTGTGTGGGTGTTCTAGAATCTAGGCTGGCTCTGGTGTTGGTGTCTGTAGCTCTTCAGTGAGCTCACCAGCTTAGCATTAGCCTTTCCCAGCTCCTGGATGGCCTGATAAACCCAACTCTGTTGGCTTGGCTNTTGACTTGGTTGAACTGTGTGCTCTGGTGGGGTTGTTACCCTTTTGCTATGTGTAAGCCTGTCAGTTCCTTATTCCTTGTGGAGTCATGCCCGGCTCGGGGGTGGCAGCATTGCTGAGACATCTAGGAGCGTGCTATCCTATGGTTGGGAGGAACGTTGCAGCAACATAGCTGGTTGTGGAACGATTTCTTTATAAAGATAAGTAATCTTCTCTATTTTACTTCTGCAATCCTATCTACTGTTAATGATCATGATGAACATGTTGAGTGCTTATATGAATGTATGTTACTTCTGTTGTGTATGATAAATAACTATATATGCATGTTTAGTTCAAGCATTTTATTTCAGCAATTTTTATGAATGCACATGTTCATGGGGCTAGATGCCCAAATGTTTTGGCGTGTAGTAGCGTCCTCTTCGCCGGTCGTTACAGTGTGGTATCAGAGCTCATGTTACAGCATGGGCCTGCGTGAGGGCCTGCGTGAGCCATGAAGGGTGTAGTAACAGTGACAGAAGCGGTATTTCTTTCTGCCCAGTAGAAGTCAGTGAAATTCAAAAATTCAAAAAATGGTCTAAGTGTTGAACAGTCGGGCCATTGGTGGAAAGACTTCCGCTGTATCGGAAGCACTAGGCGGGAGCGTGCCGACGGAGAGCCACTGGAAGAAATCGGGGAAATTTTTTGAAGTGATTTGATGATAGGAAACTTCCATAAAATTTGCCTAAGTGTTGACAGTCGAAACACTTAGTGGTTCAGACTTCCGCCGTAGCGGAAGAGCTGGCAGAAGCGCGCCTGACGGACGATGTTTGGAGGGAAAATTTGAAAAATTTGGCTAAGTGTTGAAATCGTCGGCTATCGAAAGAAATTAGTTGTTCATCCGCCCGCCGTTGCGGAAGACAAAAGCACTAAGTCTTCCGATGAGAAAAACCTCCGACGCCGTAAGAAGTTTTAAAAAAAATTTCTAAGTAAAGGGTGGCCATCGAAAGGAGTTCGTCTTTGGTGTGTCGCCATTGCGGAAGCCAAAGTAATTAGCCAGCTGATGAGGAAGACCTCCGACACCGTAGAAAAGTTTAGAATTGTTCCAAGTAAACAGCCGCTAGTTGGAAGAGAAAGCATTTCGTGAGCCGCCGTTGCGGAAGCGAAAGCATTACGGCTTCCGACTAGAAAGGCTGCCGACGCCGATCGGAAGGAGAAAGTGTTTCGGGAGCCACCATTGTGGAAGCGAAAGCACTAAGGCTTCCGACGAGAAAGATCGCCGACGTCGAAAAGTTGAAAATTTCTTTAAGTAAAGAGCGTCGATCGGAAGAAATAGTTGTTTGGCGTGCCGCCATTGCGGAAGCCAAAGGCACTAAGCTTCCGATGTGGAAAAAGCGCCGATGCCGGAAGTTTAAAAATTTGTCTAAGGCCCGAGATCGGAAGAAGTTAATGTTGGTGTGCCGCCATTGCGGAAGCCAAAAGAACAAGTCTTCCGATGTAAAAAGTCTGCCGACGCCGATCAGGTTGTGCCGCCGATCGGAAGAAGAAAGAGATCATGTTCCGCCGTTGCGGCTGCCTAAATGACTAAACCACCCGGAGCACAAAAGCTTCCGACAGCCGATGAGTTTATAATTCACGGAATGATTAAAGCTTCTGAGAGCCGATTCGGCGGAAGATCTAGTGAAATGAGAGTCGATTCAGCGGACGGGATAAGGGTTCCGAGAGCCGATTCTGCGGATAGTTAGTGGAAATGAGACCCAATTCTGTGCAAGGAAAATTTGGGTTATCCATGGGGTTTAACCAGCAAATTTTGACTGTTTTTCAGTGGAATTTTCAGCAGTTTTTACAGTGAATTTTCAGGGCTGAAAATGAGAAAAGAGGCAGCAATCTTATGCACCGGATTGCACGAAAATCAATGATTTACAACCCAAAAAAAAAAGCCACAAGGGGGCAAGCCCCCTTGACCCCCGTCGCCCCCCCTTAGACAGTTGTTCCTTGAGGAAGAAAATATCTAGTATTTGGGAAATTGTGATTTTATAATTTTTCCAGGAGAAGGTAAGTAATGCTGGTTTATGTCAATATTATGCATCTAACATTTGTGTTATTAACACGTTTGCAGAATCATAGTCACTTTCAAGAGCAGCCTTCCAGGTAGTGCAGTTTGATAAGTGGTGGTTCAGTCATGAGATCCCGGGATGGGTATGATGCTCGGGATTCTTACGAGCAACCAGAAGATGCCATGGGAGAAAATTTCCATACTAGGAATGATGACATTGAGTCCAATGGAAGGAGATTCCAAGAGACACCGCCAGATGTTGCAGCCACCATGAGAAGCTTAATAAAAGCCCAGGAAGAACAGCACCAGTTGAATGTTGCCATATTGGAAAGCTTGACAGACTTGCAGAAAAAGATAGATTCCGGACGAGGTGCATCAAGACTAGAAGGCAGTAAGAGCAGCGCTAGCATAAGGAGAAGGACTTCCAGTGGGTCATCTGACTCCGAAGAATGCAGTGGAGATACAAGCTCTTCTCCTCATAAAAGGAAAAGAAAGAGACACCATCGGGATCGTTCTCGAGATGAGTTTAGGAAAGCTAAACCTCCTACATTTGATGGTGAGATAAAGACGGGATAGGAAGCTGAGGCTTGGCTTCTTGGGATAAAGAAGTACTATTAGGTGCAGGATTATTCAGGAAACATGAAGGCACGAGTTGCCATATTCAATCTGAATGGAAGGGCATCCATTTGGTGGGAACACTTCAAGCAGGTAAAAAGGATCAGTGAAAGGAAACTGAAGTGGAAACAGTTCAAGAAGTATTTCAGGCAAAAATACCTCTCTGACAGGTACTATGATGACAAGATCAAGGAGTTCCATGAGCTGAGATTGGGACAGCAAACCATGGAAGAATATGCAAGTAAATTTTTGGAGCTGTTGAGGTATGTCCGGTACATCAGAGATGAAAAAGTGAAAGTCCAGCATTTTCTGAGTGGATTACCTCAGTCTTACAAAGATAGGATTGAGTTTTATGAACCTAGCACCCTTGAAGAAGCAATAAGAAAAGCTAGTATTGCTATGAGCAAAGTAAAGGAAAACCTGATTACCAGAAGGCATGGAAGGATAAGAAGAATGAAAAGTTGGACCAAAGAAAGAAAGGTTTCAAACCTTCTAGATTCAGGAATCAGCAGAAGCAGCCATCCCAAGCTGCGAGTGATCCAGTTGGAGTGACAGGTGGAAAGCCTAAAGAGCCACATCTGAATAAACGTCCACTCAAATGTTGGAAATGTGAAGGACCTCACTTGCGTAGAAATTGTCCACTTGAGAATGAGAGTGCAAGGCCAGCTTACAACGTTCAAGAAGCAGAAACAGTGGGTTAGGTAGCAAGGGCAGTCCCTAGGATTTATCCAGCACTGGAGGACCGCCAAGTAGATCACCAGTCAACTGTGGTTGAAGTAGCAGGTAAGATTGTTGAGCAATCTGTTTCTATTTTGATTGACCCTGGTTCTACGCACAGTTATATTACCCCTAGAGTAGTGGAGATTTGTGCTTTTAAGAAGGTAAAGCATAGGAATTCTTGGTTAGTTCAGCTAGCCACTGGAACTAAGAGAAAGGTCAGCGAAGTAGTAGAGAAATGTCCATTGGTCATGGATGGGTTGGTCACTTGTGTAGATCTGAATGTTCTACCGCTTGGTTCCTATGATGTTCTCATTGGGATGGATTGGTTAGAAGCTCACAGGGTGAAGCTTGACTATTACAATAAGACTTTCGAATTCATGAATGAAGAAGGGAACCTAGTAGTTGTGAAAGGCATTCCAAAGGTGATTTCAGTATGGCAGGTTTCAGCAATGCAGTTAAAGAAGTTCTGTAGGAAGGGTTGCCAGTTGTATGCAGCTCATATTTTGGAGACATCAGGAGATGAAACTCCTAGGTTGGAGGACTATCAGGTGTTACAGGAATTCAGGGATGTGTTTCCTGATGAGATTCCAAGGCTTCCTCCAAAGAGGGACATTGATTTCACTATTGAACTTGTGCCAGGATCAGCACCAGTGTCCAAGGCACCCTACAGAATGAGTACACCGGAGATGCTAGAGTTGAAGATGCAACTGCAAGAGTTGTTGGAAAAGAAATATATCCGACCGAGTGTGTCTCCTTGGGGAGCACCAGTTCTATTTGTAAAGAAGAAAGATGGTACACTCAGGTTATGTATTGATTATAGACAGTTGAACAAGGTTACGGTGAAGAATAAATATCCTTTGCCTAGGATTGATGACGTCTTTGATCAAATGAGGGGAGCAAAGGTATTTTCCAAGATTGACTTGAGGTCTGGTTACCATCAGGTAAGAATCAAGGATGAAGACATTCATAAGACAGCCTTCAGGACAAGGTATGGGCATTATGAGTTTGTAGTGGTACCATTTGGTCTCACAAATGCACCAGCTACATTTATGTGCCTTATGAATAGTGTCTTCAGCAAATATTTGGACAAGTTTGTTCTTGTTTTCCTTGATGACATTCTTTTTTATTCTAAGAATGAGGAAGAACACGAAGAGCATTTGAGATTGACATTGCAATTGCTTAGGGAGCATCAGTTGTATGCAAAACTAAGCAAGTGTGACTTCTATAGAGATAAAATTTAGTATTTGGGTCACATTATCTCAAAGGAGGGTATATCTGTGGACCCTGAGAAGATTGAAACCATTATGAATTGGCCTACTCCAAGAAATGTGACAGATGTAAGATCTTTTATGGGACTTGCAGGATACTACCGGAGATTCATTGAGGGATTCTCCAAAGTTGCACATGCCATCACTTCTTTGCAAAAGAAGGGGATGAAGTTCGAATGGACATCGAGGTGTGAAGAAAGCTTCCAGCAGTTGAAGAGTCTTCTCACCAGTGCACCCGTATTGAAGGTTGCAGACCCAAAAAAAGATTTTGTGGTATGTACCGATGCATGCGGACAAGGGCTTGGAGGAGTCGTTATGCAAGACAACCACGTGATATGTTATGAGTCAAGAAAGCTGAAGGAGCATGAGAAGAACTATGCCACTCATGATCTAGAGCTTGCAGCCATAATACATGCTCTCAAGATGTGGAGACATTACTTGATGGGCAGAATATTTGAGCTTAGAACAGACCATTGTGGTTTGAAGTATTTGTTTGATCATCCTACTCTAAATGCTAGGAAAGCAAGATGGCTGGAATTTTTATGCGAGTTTGATTTTGAAATCAAGCACATAAAGGGGAAGGAAAATAAGGTAGCTGATGCACTCAGCAGGAAAGTACAGGAAATGCATGTGGCATCCCTTAGTATTTTCCAACCAGATTTGAGGCAGCAGATTGTTAATCAGGTTGCTGGAGACGAATTGTATAACAGGTAAAAGACAAATTGTAGCAGCAAGGTCCTGAGAAGAGGTATGAGGGATATAAATTGGAAGAAGATGGGCTTCTCACTTTTAAAGGTAGAATTTATATTCCAGATGTAGCAGATTTGAGGAGAGTTGTTATGGATGAAATCCATCAAGCTCCGTATTCTGGTCACCCAGGATATCAGAAGACAATTGCTACAGCTAGAAAGCAGTATTTTTGGCCAGGAATGAAAAGGGATATGGCTGAGTACATTTCAAGGTGCATGAAATGTCAACAGGTAAAGGTTGAGCATCAACATCTAGCAGGCTTGTTGCAGCCTTTGCCAGTGCCGGAATGGAAATGGGAATTTATTTCAATGGATTTTATTACAGGATTGCCGATGACTTGGAGACAACATGATTCCATCATGGTTGTGGTAGACAAGTTGACCAAGGCAGCGCATTTTATACCGGTTAAGTCTACGCATAAGACAGATGATATTGCAAAGATCTTCATGAAGGAGATATTCAAATTGCATGGATTGTCGAAGGCAATAGTTTCTGACAGAGATGTCAAGTTCACCTCCAATTTTTGGAAGGGATTGTTTGCAGATTTGGGGACAAAGTTAAACTTCAGCACTACATACCATCCTCAGACAGATGGGCAGACAGAGAGAGTGAATCAGGTGCTTGAAGATATGCTTCGCATGTATGTGATGGACAAACCAACCAAGTGGGAAGATCACTTACACTTGGTAGAGTTTGCTTACAACAATGGACAACAAGCATCCTTGGGGATGAGTCCATATGAAGCTTTGTATGGAAGACGGTGCAGGACACCAGTGACTTGGGACAATATAGTGAACAGGATTGTGCTTGGACCAAAATTGCTCAAGGAAATGGAGCAAGAGGTTGTAAAGATCAGGCAGAATCTGAAAGCAGCACAGGACAGACAGAAAAGCTATGCAGATAGGCATAGGGTGAACAGGGAGTTCAGTGTTGGGGATCATGTTTACCTTAGAGTGAGGGCAAAGAAAAGTTCCTTGAAGCTTGGAAGTTGTGCCAAGCTGTCACCTAGATATTGTGGGCCATTTGAAGTACTCGAGAGGATAGGGCCTGTTGCATATAGACTTGCATTGCCTGCTAATACTAGAGCTCATAATGTTTTTCATGTTTCTTTGCTTAAGAAATATGTACATGATCCTAACCATGTAAATAAATTGGGATGTGATTCAGGTGGAACCCGAGGGAGAGTTCCAAATCGAGCCAATGCGCATCCTCGACAGGAAGGTCACAATGCTCCGGAATCGATCCATAGGGCAGGTAAAGGTGCAGTGGGAGCATTACGGACCTGAAGAGGCTACGTGGGAGCTGGAGGATGCCATGTGATTGGCACATCCATTTTTGTTCAATCCTGCGGAACACTGAGGCGGTACCAGTGTAGCATTTTGTTCAAATTTTGTAAAGCACTGAGGACAGTACTATTTAAGGGGGAGGGGAATGTAATACCCCGGTTTTAATCCCCACTTGCATTAAAATAAATAAGCTACATATGTTGTAAATAATCTTGGTGCGGAGCTCAAGGCCAAGGCCCCACCCTAAGATTTGGTTATGTTGTGTTTCTGACTAGGAATGGTCACCGATGGTATATCGGGACATGCGGCATATATTTAATTACGGCATCATGTAAACACGCTTTTTAATTAAAACAACTCAACTAGCTATGTTCGCAGCAACTAAATTGAAAAGGGGCATGATTCCAAAGGGTAAGGATAGGGGACGTGAATGTGGAACGTGGAGTCATGAGAGAAAATTATGTGTCACCACCTCCCTTGGTTGTTTTTGCTTTTGTTGGTTGAGGCAGCGATTGGCTGGCAAGAACACCATTGCCATGCCACGCTTGCTCTCCTCTCCACGACGTGGGAACCATTTCTTCCCCACTCCCTCGGATCTTGGCCGTTCATCTTCCTCATGCAGGACGGGGAATAAAAACGTTTTACCAACCGTTGTGTGGGGTTCGCTCTCTCTCTCTCACACTGATTGCCGGTCTGCAATTCGTTTTTCTTCCATCCACACAGAGAACCAATTTCACCTCCACGCATTGGACTGTGTACTGTTTTCGTTCACCATTCGGATTGCAGTGGAAATTATTGGGATTGCTTTTCCATGAATTGATGGAATCGGGGGTGATTCTCCCTGTGAATCCGTGTTGAACTGTGTATGTTGGCCGTGACTTTTGATCATTTTTCGATCTGTGTAAGTTTCCCAGCGATAGTATTGAAGGTTGGATTGCTGTGGGTTCATCATATTTGTCCCTGGACTATTTTTTTGGGTTGGTGAATGATGGCCTGAGGTACTTGACAAACCTGGTGGGTTGAGAACCACACGGACAGAGCTACTGAGCTGGATTTCTTCTCCACAACCCCTGAAGAGCACTGGAGGGAAGATCAGGGCCTGAGGGACTGCGTTGCAGAGAAGGGGCTGACTTCCTTGTGTTGGGTGTGTGTGGGTGTTCTAGAATCTAGGCTGGCTCTGGTGTTGGTGTCTGCAGCTCTTCAGTGAGCTCACCAGCTTAGCATTAGCCTTTCCCAGCTCCTGGATGGCCTGATAAACCCAACTCTGTTGGCTTGGCTGATCTGTTGTTCGCCTGATAAAACCAACCGTGTTGGCTTGGCTGAATTGTGTGCTCTTGTGGGGTTGTTACCCTTTTGCTATGTGTAAGCCTGTCAGTTCCTTATTCGTTGTGGAGTCATGCCCGGCTCGGGGGTGGTAGCATTGCTGAGAGATCTAGGAGCATGCTAGCCTATGGTTGGGTGGAACGTTGCAGCGACATAGCTGGTTGCGGAACGATTTCTTTATAAAGATAAGTAATCTTCTCTATTTTACTTCTGCAATCCTATCTACTGTTAATGATCATGATGAACATGTTGAGTGCTTATATGAATGTATGTTACTTCCGCTGTGTATGATAAATAACTATATATGCATGTTTAGTTCAAGCATTTTATTTCAGCAATTTTTATGAATGCACATGTTCATGGGGCTATATGCCCAAATGTTTTGGCGTGTAGTAGCGTCCTCTTCGCTGGTCGGAGGGTTGGGGATGTTACATGCTATTTCTCCATAGGAGACTCATCCTTTTGCTTCCCTTTATCATTCGCTACCTTAGTTCCTCCTGTAGCCAGTGCTTGATCTCTGGAAGATCGAATGATCCCCATTTGGATCAACTTGTCATGCTCCTGAGTGAGAGATTCAATGCAGGAGTTTAGAGTAGGAATCCTCAAATTTGGAGTGGTGAGATTCATTGAATGAAATGTTGATATAAAGACTGAATAGCCTGCACCAAGTTTTGAGAGAACAGAAAGGATGAGTTGATCATCCTCCTTCTCAACCTTGCATAACTTCAACTAAAACACTAGATTCTTGAATTTAGTGTTTTGAAATTGGATGGATGAAGAGAAATAAGCTCTTTCTCGAGCTAATAGATCCTCAAATCATCTTTCTTGTCAAATAAGGATGCAAGAATATCCAAAAACTACTTGGGAGTCTTCAATCCATTGATGTGGAAGAGAAGATTTCGAGAGATTGAGAGGCACAGGCATCCATAGGATTCATCAAGCCTATTGAAGTACTTTTCTTTGTCAACATAATGGATTGGCTCTGCCTCTGCCTCCATTGTAAGTTTGAAGAGTCGTTTGGAGCATAGTTGTATCTCCATGTCCTCCTTCCACTAGTGATAGTTGAAAGGAGTGAGAAGCTCTATTAGAGGGGCCATCTAGAATGCAATGAAGAAGACTGAGCTATTGTAGCGAATGTGGTGAAGGAGACTGAGTTGCTTGTAGCGAATGCAGTGAAGTGGACTGATAACCTATAAATCAGACAATCAAACAAACAAAACAAGGTCAACAGGATGCACTTTTGGAATTTCCTTCACACCCAGCATAGCTGATCAAGCAAGCTTGATCAACAATTCCTTAACTTGGGATATCAAGTGGTAAATTCTCCGATTTTGGTGCAGTACTAGAAGGAGCAATTTTGCTCAAAAAAAATAGATCCAAGTATGAATCTATAGTAGGAGAAGTGCCTTGTCCTACCAAGGCTCTGATACCATGTAAAATTGAGCACAAAGATCTATGCACCAACACCCAACTCATAAGAAAGATCACACAATTTCACTTTGAAATTGAAGAATGAAACAATGCATAAATGGATTGTAACTATGAAATCTTTCATTAATCAAAAGTAATTAGATAATTAATTACAATGAAGTATAATGGCTAAATAGCCACATGTAATTCGAATCCATGTGAGGAAATTCGAATTGGTTGGACTCTACTTGACTGAATGGTTAACTGACCTTATCTAAATCATTATCGGAGTTCATCGGAGTTCAAAATCCAAACTCAAGTGTCTAATTCAATGTTGACTAGTCTAACTGACTGAGATAGGTGAGTAAATGTGCCTCACCTACATGCAACCATGCAATCCTAGCGCTAACTGAATAGAACTAAGTGTAGGGAACTAGAACTGAATGTAACTGACTCCTAACTGAGCTTGACTAGTCACCAACCGAACTCAACTGATGGAGGTTGGTATCGGCACCCCTAGTGGCTCCTAATTTGTAGGGATTAATCGAGGAGGCTCCTAAACTGATGCATGTAAGTACAATCAATGGCAATTGGCCTCAATTAGTGTTCCCCACACTTTAGTAACTGGTGCATGTGCCCCAATTAGGCCAAGTGGACCCAATGGTGCTAGTGACTAAAAATAGACCGAAAGGACTCCCGATTTAGACATAATGACCAAATTGGACAAGGGAGGATTATAATCCTAACATATAGTGCTAAGTCAAGCACAATAGATATATTTTGATATATCATGTAAATGTACAAATTAATGTAAAACCACAGCTAGCTATGGGACTGCAAACATTAAAGAGATGGGGGCAGGATTCCACAAGGGAATGGGGTGGGGAGTGAGTCAAACCTTGAGCCAATAGGGTGTGACCAGATGTCAATGGGGAAACCCATGAACCCTCAACTACTTTTCCCCCCTATCCTCAATCATCAATTTCTTCCAGAAGTTGGTTGAGGGAGTTAATGCCTTGGGCAGAGCAAGGCATGGCAGTCTGATAGCGTGACTGCTTATAGTCTGTAGGTATGTAGGTTGGGAGGTCGTGTTCTTACTTTCGCAACAAGAAATCCTACATGGTAATGCATTCCCATCCCCTCACCCCTGGGTCATGCTGAACATTGGGAACATTCGTTCATTCGCGTTGTTGGGGAATCTTGCTGGAGGAGTCACATTTTCTGTTCCTGCGCACTGTGTGTCCATCCTGCTGCCTGAGAACTGTGTTTTGTTCTAAGTTGTTCATCATGCAGCAAGAACCACGCCCTTTCTCTGTGTTATTTTTTGAATCATTTACCCCAAATCCAGCAGTCGAGTTTGTTCACTGTCTAGAGTCACGAAACTGGTTATTTGCAAGTATTTTCCTTTGTCAAGTTAAGGGTAGTGGAGATCACTCGATTTCATGAAAGAGTGCTCCTCTGAGTTTTTCCCAGTGTTTTTGAGCAGCATTCCATTTTCCTGAATGATTTGTTTCAATCTCCTAAGTCGCGGAAGTCATTTTCTGCAGTGGTCTTCTCTGTGTTACAGAATGCTCGTTGTTTTACAAAGTGAAGCATGTGGGTTGTGTTTTCTTTGTTGAATGTTGTGTAGTGCATCTCTGTTTTGGTTTGAAGGCTTTGGAGTGGAGTAGGGCCATAATTGGATGATAAGCCTAGTAAAGAGAGGAACCACACAAAAAGATCAAAAGGGTTTCGTAAATTTGTCCTGCACACCCGCGTGAGCACTAGAGGGAAGGTATGGCCTAAAGGACTGTATAAGCAAAGAAAGGAATACTTCATTGTGTAGGGTGGGGTGGAGTCATGGAGACCAAGCTAGATATAGTGTAGGTATCCTTAGCTATGGGGTTGATCTCACTATCCCAACACTTCTACCTATCCATTTCCTTAACAACCTAATAAACCCAACTGTTAGATAGTTTGGTTATGTCCTATTGTGTTTGGGATTGTGGCCTTTGTAGCCTGTGAATCCCAATTTTTTATTGGCCTGGCTAGACAGTCTGTGAGACCCAACTGTCAGTTGGTTGACTATGTCCTGATGTGTGTTGGTTGGGTGTAAGCATGTTGTTCCCTAGTTCCTTGTGGAAAACATGCCCAGCTCAGGGATGGAAGTGGGTTGAGGGATTAATGAACTCATTGGCCTATGGTTGGGTGGAACGTTGCAGCAACATAGATAGTTGCAGAACAACTTAATCATAAAGATAAGTATCTTTGTTACTCTGTTTATGCAATGTATTTGCTTATGAATGACTATACTGGTTGTGTAGAATGCTTATGAATATGATGAATTCTTATGTTCATGTTGAATGCTTTTTGATGATCAAGTAGAGGTTTACTTGAGCATGAATGTCCTTGTAATTGCTTGTTTATGCCTTGTATATTTTATGCATTTTACTTCTGTATATGCCTTGTGTTTTTGGTAATGCAATTTCCTAAGTTCATGAAGGCTAGAAACACGTATAAAGGTCAGAATGCATTTGACCTAGTGTTTTTGCCCCTTGGAATCCACCTGCGGAAGGCAGAAACCGGAAAAGGGAAAGTTGGACAAGGCAGATTATAATAATAATATATTTTTAAGGTCACTGCCAAGCGAGACACCAATTTGTTTATGAGACCCCCTTGTTGTGGGACAAGGGACCCCCCTCTGCGCAATGACTTAACTACTAAAGTCTACATAGGTGTACATACCCTACCCCCCTTTGGATTTGAACCTGTGACCTCCTAGGAGGAAACACATGCTCTTAACCATTAGGCCCACTCAGGTTGTTTACGCACCCCAGTGTTAGAAAACGCAGAGCAATAACACATATACAGTTAAATCATTAAACAAGATGCAAAACACATTAAACACATTACAGAGAGACACATATATAACGTGGTTCACCCAAACGATGGGCTACGTCCACAAAGAAATTGCCATTCCTTTTATTACAGTCTAGAAAGATGAAGGGATACAGCCTGCAACAAAACCACTGCACTTCCTCTTCATGCTCTCACAGTCTCTCCCACACAATCATAGAGATTGTTTACAATACAAAATAATACCATACACAATCGTGTTACAATGCTTTCTTTTATAGGGGAAATACCATGGGAAAATACTACGGTTAACCTAATACCATGGGTCCGCAAAACTGTTGGCCAACACACATCCCAAAAAAATTTCTTGGGGCTCCACTTGCAAACCCCAAGGCAGGGGGAATGAGTGTACAGTACACCTGGGGTAGAAACACAACTGAATAATATCTATGCATCTGGAAAATCAAGCTCCACAACCAACACCCAGGATCTGCAGCGAATGCAGGAGGCAGGAGAAAGAAGTTTAAATCCAAGCAGAATGTGGGATTTTCGACTTTGAGGATCCGCCTGCGGAAGGTAGAAATCAGGAGAAAAGATAAAGCAAAAAGTGAGCTTTCCGACTTACGGGATCCGCATGTGAAAGGTGGAAGGTGGAAATCAGGAAAAGGGTGAAGGTAAGAGTTGGTCTTCCAATTTCCAACTTTCGAAGTGTCAAAGGCGGAAGAAGTAGTTAAGCATTCCATCGAAACTTTAAGTTTTTTTATTTCCGACTTCCAAAGTGCGGAAGGTGGAAGAAGCAGTTAAGCATTCTGTCGAAATTTAAGTTTTTTTATTCCCATCTTCTGAAGTGTGGAAGGCGGAAGGCGAAAGAATAAATTAAGTATTTCAGTCAAACCTAAAGTTTTCAACTTCCCATTTGCAAAGTGCAGAAGGAGGAAGGCGGAAGGCAGACGACGGAAGGCAAAAGAAGCAGTTAAGTATTTTCATCGACCTTAACTTTTTGGCTCCCAATTTTCAAAGTGTGCAAGGCGAAAGGCAGAGGAAGCAGTTAAGTATCTCCGTCGACCTTAGGTATCCGACTTCCGATTTTTGAAGTGCGGAAGGTGGACAACGGATGATAGAAGAATCAGTAAAGTATTGCCCATTGAACTTTATATTTTCAATTTCTGATTTCCAAGGTCAAGAGGGTAGAAGTGCAGAAGTGAGAAACACAAACTATGGAAAGACAGGTTCAGTGCAGAAGAAGTCATTCCAGTTGCAAAAGGAATCTGTCAAGGGCGGAATGACTGTTACAGTGATGTACAAGGGTTCTTAAGACTGGAAATGAAGGTGCAAGTGTGAGTTAGCATCCATGCCTAGTGTTTCAAAAGAGAAGAAGGGTTCTTGAGGTAATTTTTTAATCTATTCGCATTATGGGTATGGGGACGTTACACTGTGGTATCAGAGCAAAGGTTGCAGCACTAGGGCCTAAATGGGCCAAGTTGAACCGTTAAAAATGGAAAAGAACACCTAGGTTGTGGTTTAATAGAGCTGTTGGTTGCAGCATTGGTATAAATGTGCCAAGGTAATTAGTTGTAGAAAGAAAACTACATTGAGAAAGAGTGTTATTTAGCAGAATTGCTAAATGTAGCCCACCCTATGAAATGCACCGTGACCGTAGATCTAAATTCTACTACAATCCTGACCGTTCATGTCTGCAATAAGCAGTTGGTAAGTAATTTTTGAATTAATGAGATTGTCTAACAAATGATGTTGTTAACACGTTTTGTAGAGTCATACTGCAGATTGAAAAGTTGGTCTTGGTCCAACCAAGAAGGTCAAAGAAGATTAGTAGCATGGATGATGCACAGGATCCCTGTGGACACAGGGAAGATGTTATGGGGGGGAATCCAAGAGATCCACAAGAGAACAAAATTCCACTCCAATGCCAGAGATGTGGAGGACCCCATTTATGCAGGAGTTGTACACATGGTGAAGGGTATGTAAGGGAATCTTATAATATCCAATAAAATTAAACCAATGGGAAGAAGGAACAAGGCAGTTCCCTAGATGTTGCAGCTACCATAAGAATCCTGAGGGTAGACTTGCAGAGTTGCAGAGAGGAAAATAAAAGGATGATCAAGGGTTTGGAAGACCTCCAAAGGCAGATAAAATTTGGGCATCAGTTAACAGAGATAGAAGGGAGTAGGAGAAATTCCCATAAGAAGAATGAGAAGCTTAGCCCAAGAAAGAAAGGTTTAAAACCTTCTCGCCTCCTAGATCAGCAAAGGTAGTCCTCACAAGCTGTGATTGAGCCAACCAGTGTGATGAGGGAAAAGCCAAGGAAACCAGTTAAATGTTGGGGATGTGGAGGACTTCATCTGCACAAGAATTATCCACTTGAGAATGGGAAGGAATGTCAAGTCCACAGTACCCAAGAAGCTGAAACTGTGGGTCATGAAGCAGGGACCAATCCTAAAATTTGTGCAGTATTAGAATACCACCAGGCAGGTCATAAATCAATTGTGGTGGAAGTTGACAGTGAGATTGTTGAACAGACTCTTTCTATTTTGGTTGACTCTGGATCCACCCACAACTATATCACCCCCGGACATGTTGAGATGTGCACTTTGAAGAAGTCAAAGCATAGAAGATCATGGTTAGTCCAACTAGCCACTTGAGCCAAGAAGAAGGTCAGAGAGGTAGTAAGGAAATGTCCATTTGTCATGGATGGGTTAGTCACTTGTGCAGATCTAATGTTCTGCCACTTGGTTCCTATGATGTTCTCATTGGAATGGATTGGTTGGAAGCACATAGAGCAAAGCTCGATTGTTAGAACAATACTTTTGAGCGCTTAGATGAAGAAGGGAAACTAAAGGTTGTGAAAGGCATTCCAAAAGTGATCTCTAGAAGGTAGTCTTCAGCAATGTAGCTGAAGAAGTTATGCGGGAAAGGTTGTAGAGTGTATGTAGCTCATGCTTTGGAGGCAGCAGAGAATGATACTCCTAGGTTGGAGGGCTTTCATGTGTTGCAGGAATGCAGGAGTGTTTTTCCTAATAGAATTCCAGGGCTTCCTCCAAACAAGGACATTAATTTTACCTTTGAACTTGTTCTTGGAGCAACACCAGTGTCCCAAACACCCTACAGGATGAGTACACCAAAGATGCCAGAGCTGAAGATGCAGCTGCAAGAGTTGTTGGAAGAGAAGTACATTAAGCCAAGTGTGTCTCCTTGGGGAGCACCAACTATGTTTGTGAAAAAGAAAGATGGCACACTCTAGTTGCGTATTAATCATAGACAACTAAGCAAAGTCACTAAGAAGAACCAATACCCTTTGCCTAGAATGGATGACCTCTTTGATCAAATGAGAGGAGCAGAGGTGTTTTCCAAGATTGACTTAAGTTTTGGTTACCATCAGCTAAGAATCAACGATGAATATGTTCATAAGACAACCTTCAGAGCAACGTTTGATCTTATGAGTTTGTAGTGGTACCATTTGGTTTCACAAATGCACCAGCTACATTTATGTGCCTCAGGAATAATGTTTTCAGCAGGTACTTGGACAAGTGTGTTCTTGCTTTCCTTGATGATACTCTTACTTATTCAAAGAACGAGGAAGAACTTGTAGAACAGTCGAGGTTGATTTTGAAATTGCTTTGGAAGCATTAGTTGTATGCAAGTTTGAGTAGATGTGACTTCTATGAAGATAGAATTCATTTTTTGGGTCACATTATCTTAGATAAAGGAATATATGTAGAGCCTGAAAAGATTGAGGCCATTATGAGTTGATCTGCTCCAAGAAAGATGACAGATGTAAGACCTTTTGTGGGACTTGTAGGGTATTGCAGGAAGTTCATTGAAGAATATTATGCGGGTAAAGTGGAGCCTATGTATAGGCTGAGGAAGCCTGTATGTGAACTTGTAGTTCCATGAGGAGATGATCGTGGTATGTATGAGCAACCATATCAGAACTTCCTAAAGATTGCAGGTAGAATGACCTGAACAGAGCAGTATTGTTGTGCCCAGTGAAACCAAGGCAGGAAACTGCCATGTGTTATGAGAAGGATCTCATGACTGAAATCTAACTTCTAAACATAATAGATTTTAAATTTCATATTTTAAATTTTGTTGTTGATTGTTTGGATGATCTAAAATGGTGTCAAGATGACATGTTGCATGTGAATGTCCAGGTTTTGGGTGGTATGTGTAAGTAGGGGACAAGTGCTCCCACTTGCAAAAGCCAAACAATATGAGGATGGCCTCATGGTTGCAGAAAATCTAATTTCTTGCTGGAAGCAAAATTGTGAACCTAGATTTTGATATGGCTATCAATGTTATTGATCATTTATCCATGCACGAAATAGATTTGAAAATCTATGATTGAAATTTTTATGATAACATCTCATGTGAACTACATGCTAGTATGTAACGCAGGTGAGATGATGGGGGTACACCCTTGGAGTACATAGCTACTCGGGATGATGTGTTTGAAGATGGATGGCTCCTCTGGAAGGATGTACTAGGGTACATCGCTTCACCCCTGGCCAACTAAGCACTGGTATGCATCACTGGGGACACCCAAGGTGTAAGACATCTAGATAGACTTCTTTCCGCACACATTCATGTCATAAGGGGAATGTCACATGACTAGGGTATCCATGAAGAGAATAACCCCTAGGTATTATGGTGTCCATAAAAGAAGCGCTTGAGCATTGGTAAGCATTGGGAGGAGGTGTTGATCCCTTAAGTAGAGCTGCCATTAAACACCCAGAGAGGTGTTAGGCTCTGGAGCAAAGATACCAGATATCGGTTGAAAGATGCTATACAGATAAGTATTTGGTTTACTTAGCAACTTTTGTTGTTGATTTTCGATAAATACACATGAGCATATGATGCAGCCATGGTTTTAAAAATCTTGTTATAGATTGCATCCTAAAGGAATGAATCTGACATGTGAATTAATTTGTTGTGGTGTCCGAAAAGGAAGCACCTGAGCTTGGTGAGCACCTGGAGGAGGTGTTAGGCTCTGAAGCAAAACTATCAGAACTTGGTTGAGAGATGTTTTCACAGGTGATCCGAGGCTTGCGAAAACTTGGATACCTTTTAATGCACACCCTAGAAGAGCACATGAAGGGTGGGTATGCTCAAGGGACTGGATAACAGAGAAGAGGTACCATCCTTGTGTGGGGTGGGTAATGTCTTGTGGGTGCCATGGTTGTATAAAGCCAAGTCGGATACCTGTGGAACCAAAAGAAGATACTTATGCATATAAATATTTGAATTACTTGTTGATTTTATGGAAATATATATGTGCATGTGATTCATCCATCATTTTTTAAAAATCTTGTGAATCTGACATGAGAATTGACTCATTGCTTGGGGCTTAAGCATAGGTATTGTTGGATGCCAAAGAAATTGGAGATGTTCCAAGCCATGGAGAAGGATTCTCCAAGACCGAAAAGAGACTGGTGGTATGGACTAACGCATGCAATCAAGGACCTTTAAGAATTCCAGATAATACCATTGGAGAAATAAAGGTGCAGAAGGAGCACCACAGTCCTGTAAAGGCTACATGGGAACTGGAGGATTCCATACGATTGGCACATCCATCTTTGTTCAATTTTGCAGAGCACTGAGGACGGTGCCAATGTAGCATTTTGGTTAAGTTTGTAAAGCATTGAGGACAGTGCTATTGTAAGGGGGAGGGGATTGTAATACCCCAGTTTTGACCTCGTGGTATTTAATTGTACATAATGTAAATATTGTATTGAGATCATGGCATGGAGCTCAAGGCTAAGTCCCTGCCATTGATGAATGTTTTGTGGATAGGTGATCAAGGTTGATACCTAACAATGCTAAGTCAACAACAATATATATATTTTGATATATCATGTAAATGTACAAATTAATCTAAAACCACAACTAGCTATGGGACTGTAAACATTAAAGAGATCGGGGCATGATTCCACAAGGGCATAGGGTGGGGAGTGATTCAACCCTTGAGCCAATAGGGTGTGACTAGATGTCAATGGGGAAACCCATGAACCCTCAACTACTTTTTCCCTCTGTCCTGAATCACCAATTTCTTCTAGAAGTTGGTTGAGGCAGTTAATGCCTTGGGCATAGCAAGTCATGGCAGTATGATGGCTTGACTGAGAAAGCCTGCAGTCTATAGGTCTGTAGCTTGGGAGGACGCGTTCTTGCTTCTGCAGCAAGAAATATCATGTGGGAATGCGTGCTCATCCCCTCATCCCCTGGGTCGCGCTGAACATTGGGGACATTCATTCATTCGCATGGTTGGGGAAGCTTGCTGGAGGAGTCGTGTTTTCTGTTCCTACGCGTTGTGCATCCATCCTGGTGCCCGAAAACCGTGTTTTGTTCTGATTTGTTCATCCTGCAGCAAGAACCGCATCCTTTCTCTGTGTTATTTTTCTGAATTGTTTACCCCATATCCGGCATTCGCATTTGTTCACTGTATGGAGTCGCAGAACCGGTTATCTGCAAGTATTTTCCTTTGTCGAGTTAAGGGCAGTGGAGATCACTTGATTTCATGAAAGAGTGCTCCTATGAGTTTTTCCCAGCACCGTTGAGCAGCGTTCCATTTTCCTGAACCGTTTATTTCACTCTCCTGAGTAGCGGAAGGCGTTTTCTGTAGTGGTCTTCTCTGTGATAGAGACTGTTGTTGTTTTAGAAAGTGAAGCCTGTGGGATGTGTTTTCTTTGTGGATTGTTGTGTAGTGCATCCCTGTTTTGGTTTGAAGGCTTAGGAGTGGAGTAGGGCCAGAATTGGCTGATACTCCTAGTAAAGAGAGGAACCACACAAAAGTATCAAAAGGGGTTGGTAAATCCATCCTGCACACCCACGTGGGCACTAAAGGGAAGGTATGGCTTGAAGGTCTGTATGAGTGGATAAAGGAATATTTCCTTGTGTAGGGTGGGATGGAGTCGTGGAGACCATGCCAAATCTAGTGTAGGTATTGTTATAACTAGATATTATTCTTGGTTGATGTATGTGTTTTTTTTTTAAATTTGATTTCTTATTACTTTACATTTTTTAGTTGGTTTTGAGGTTTCATAGTGGTAAGTACATTTTTGTTTGATTTTATGCTTATAATTGTTTTGATTTATTTCATTTTATTGGTTTTAAAGTTTTTGTGGGCTTATTAGGTGTATATATCTTTAAAAATCTGAAAAAAAACTTATAATAAATTTCTTTACAAGCTTTAGCTTTATGACCTAACCTTTGTTTTTGAGTCATTTTTCAAAAAAGATTCACAAGGGGGATTCCTGTAGCGCAAAGTGAAGAGTCAATATAATAAGGCACTACAAGAATCTCGAATCGTTGAAAATAGTGGCAGATAATCGTGGTTGTGTGCAATCGAAAATAGTGGAAGATTTTAGACACTTGTGAAGACATAATAACGCATGATCATAGCCTTAGTCCACAATCATGACAGGTGTGTGAACAACTGTAGAAATCATTGAGAGAATCGTGGTGGTTTGACATGATTTTGATTCTGTAAGGATTATTGAAATATCATAAGTCTGTCTGTCACGAGTTAGTTTTGGACACGATTTTATTGTTGTAGAGAAGGAGCTTTCAAAATCTTTGAAGTTTACAAAGGAAATACACAGATCAGGTTACAACGCAGAGATGAAGAAAAGTGGGAAAACTAACAAATTTGAACGTATGGATACGAGTTGAGCAAATGAGTTTCCTAATTGTGCGGCATTGTTTAAAAGAGCGGGATGGTTCACTTTCTTTAAAAGAATCACAGGTTTCAATCCAGAAGCATCATATCGTTTCGCCCAGGGTTTCAACAATGATATAGTTACATTTGATACTCTTAAATTTGAATTGACAGAAGAGTTGATAGCAGAAGCTACATGTATATCAAGAGAGGGAGAGATGTGTTTTAATTAAATTCCTTTTAGCTTTAACCCAAAAGATTTCTTGCTACCAGAAATCGAAGCCCTAGATAAGGGAAAAGGCGTTCAGTTGGATAAATTCAAACTTGAATGGAAAGAAGTCATTAAAATTTTGTAGAGCTATATTACATGTGAAGGGAGGTTTTCTTTGGTTTTCAAATACCATTTCAGATTTTTGCAACATCTAAACTAGCAGTCAAAGATGAACTTACCTTTCTTCTTTTTGAAAAGTCTTCAAAAAATGTCCAACAGAATTAAAGGGCATAGGGATCATACTCATCAATTTGTTTTTCATCATGGATTAATAAAATTAATTATTTGCAAAGTCTTGCAGAAGAAGAGTAGAAGTTGGGATCATTTTTTGTTCTGGTCAGGTCTCCCTAATGAAAAAGATCTTAAACCCTAAACTGAGGATTGAAAAGGTTACGATGATTGAGGATTCTTCAAATGAAGAAGACATGGGAAGCGAAGAAGAGTTAAATTCTCAGCAAGTTTATATTAAGGAAGAACATTTAGTGTTACTAAAGTCATTTCCACAAAAAGATAAAATTTTAGAAGACCCAAAAACTTTCAGCATTGAACGAGGTGTGCATGTCTTCAGAGGTTCATATGGTACAAGAATCAGTTAAAGATAAAGAAGAAGATGAACTCATTTTTAAGAAAATAAATATCCCATGGCTGTCAGATAAAACTTCTACACTGCAGAGAGGAATTGACATAGATTCAGAAACTGATAACCTTAAGAAAACTGTGAAGCAATACAAATATCAGATTGGTTTTCTTAGTGAGACTAATGATGGATTAATAATTACTAATAGAAGACTAAGATAAGACCTTAATGACATGAATACACACTATCATGAGTTGATAGCTATCTACAAAGAGGCCTTGAAGAGAAAAAGGTAGATGCAGAGCCAAGTCGAAGAGTTGAACCAGAAAGTTCAAAGTCTAAACCAGCAGAATGAGGTCTTATTAAAGAGGATCAAAAGTTTAGAGATAGAGAAAGAAAGAAGTAAAAAGCAGTCACATGCTTTAGAAGGAATTGCTATGTTGGCTAAGGCTGCCAAGAATCTATGAATGCTTCCAATGGCCAGGTGTCAATTAGTTTAGTTTGTTATGATTAATAATTTTGTTATCTTTTGAAAATACAACTACTTTTGTAACTAGCTTGAATTCTGACCTAAAAGAAGTTATTGACAGTTATGTAACTATTTTGATTGGAAAAGGATAAAAGTAGGAAAATAAATGTATGTAGAGTTCGATTTTTTTGCTCAAGGAGAGGTTTTTAGAGCTGATGTATCTCAAGCTAAGACTGATTACTCTTATGTAAATTTGAAGACTAATACTGGATATACATACTTATAAGCCATTATTATCCTTATTGCTGGTTTTAACTCTGTCCTGTTTGATCACTTAACATATAATTTCATTTCTTGTTTAATGTATTTATTCATGCAAGTGCTTATGTGTTATGGGTGAAATCTTTGTTATGTTTATATTGTTTCTGGTTTATATCTTATGTGTTTATAGCTTAGTCTTTGATATCATTTCATAATTTAGTATTTGTATTAGCTTGTGGATGATATTCCTTCTTGTTGAAAAACTTTCGAACCAAAACCATTAAAAACCCTTTTCATTTTGTTTTATTTTTGAGATTGTTCTAGCTTGTTCTTGTGGTAGTATGGGAACAATTTCTAGCACAAACAGGTATCCTCAGCTCTAGGATTGAGCTCAATATCCCAACACTTCTATCTATCCATTGCCTTAGTAGCCTGATAAGCCCAACTGTTATATGGTTTGGTTGTGTCCTGTTGTGTTTGGGCTTGTGGCCTTAGTAGCCTATGAATCCCAATTGTTTATTGTCCTGGCTGGGCAATATGTGAAACCCAACTGTTAGTTGGTTGAATGTGTTCTGATGTGTGTTGGCTGGGTGTAAGCCTGTTGGTCCCTAGTTCCTTTTGGAAATCATGCCCAGCTCAAGGGTGGCAGTGTGTTGAGGTATTAATGAACACACTAGCCTATGGTTGGGTGGAACGTTGCAGCGACATAGCTAGTTGCAGAACATCTTAATCATCAAAATTAGTATCTTTGTTACTTTGTTTATGCAATGTATTTGCTTATGAATGACTATACTGGTTGAGTAGAATGCTTATGAATATGATGAATTGCTATGTTCGTGTTGAATGCTTATTAATGATCAAGTAGAGGTTTACTTGAGTATGAATGTCCCTGTAATTGCTTGTTTATGCCTTGTATGTTTTATGCATTTTACTTATGTATATGCCTTGAGTTTTTGGTAATGCAATTGCTTAAAATCATGAAGGCTAGAAGCCTATACAGAGGTCAGAATGCATATGACTTAGTGTTTCTGCCCGTTGGAATCTTCCTGCGGAAGGTAGAAGGCGAAAACCATAAAAGGGAAAGTTGGACAAGGAAGATTATGGTGTTTCCGCACCTCTGGATCTACAGTAGAATGCGGAATGGAGGAGGTGGGAGAAAGAAGTTTAAATCCAAGCAGAATGTGGGATTTCAGACTTCTGGGATCCTCCTATGGAAGGCAGAAGGTGGAAATGAGGACAAAAGATAAAGCAGAAAGTGAGCTTCTTGACTTCCGGGATCCGCTTTGCGGAAGGTGGAAATCAAGAAAAGGGTGAAGGTAAGAGTTGGTCTTCTGATTTTCAACTTACGAAGTGTGGAAGGTGGAAGAAGCAGTTAAGCATTCCGTCGAAATTTTAAGTTTTCTGATTCCCAACTTCTGAAGTGCTAAAGGCGGAAGAAGCATTTAAGCATTTCGTCGAACTTTAGGTTTTCCGATTCCTGGCTTCCGAAGTGCAGAAGGAAGAAAGTGGAAGAATCAGTTAAGTCATTCCATCGAACCTTAAGTTTTCAACTTTCGATTTCTGACGTGCAGAAGGAGGACGACAGAAGGCGGAAGAAGTAGTTAAGTATTTTCGTCGACCTTAAGTTTTTGACTCACGATTTCCAAAGTGCAGAAGGCAGATGATGAAAGGCGGAGGAAGCAGTTAAGTATGTCCATCGACCTTAGGTTTTTGACTTCTTATTTTTGAAGTGCAAAATGCAGATAAAAGAGGGTCAAAGAAGCAATCAAGTATTGCCCGTCGGACTTTATATTCCCAACTTCATATTTTTGAGGTCGGAAGGGTGGAATACAGACTGTGGAAAGACAGGTTTAGTGTGGAAGAATTCATTCCAGTTGCAAAAGGAATCTGTCAATGGAGGAAGACTCTTACAGTGATGTACAAGGGTTCCAAAGCCTGGAAATGAAGGTGGAAGTGTGAGTTAGCATCCATGGCCGATGTTTGAAAAGAGAACAAGGGTTCTTTTGGAATTTTTATTTAATTCGTCTGCATTATGGGTATGGGGACGTTACAGGGAATCAGAGAATGGGAGGAGAGATGAATCATGAACTGTAGCATCCTCCTACCTATAATAACAAAACTCCATTAAGCTCCAAATGAGAGGTCAAGGTGGCCTCTCCAACTTATAAATTTGGATAAGAATCCAACTACCTTGAAATTGCCTCACTAGCAGGGAGAGTGAGCACTCACCGTGCAATGGATAAGCTAGTACTTTCCAAAGTGCCAAAGACAAATTCTTAAATGATCAAAAGTAATTCTCCTTACTCATGACATATTTTTATAACTCATAAGGTCCTCCAAGGTTGAATCCCCTCTCATAGCCTTCCTCCAACTCATCCTTGATGTTTAGTAACCCCTATGACACTTGTCCTTCTCCTCATCCCTCAATATTCCTCCAAATTTGAACTGTTGCTACCAACACCCAAGTGCACCCTCTTGGTGTCTATTTTTATCCCTTACATGTCATATTGTCATAGGTCTGCAATCAGGTCTACAATAAGGTTTGGTTTTGTCATAGAATATTCCATCATTGTTGTCATAAAATGTAGGGAATCTCTCTCCAAGTGGCACATAGTTTATTCTTAGTCTCTTCCTCTTCCATAGGGAGTTATTCCTATTCACCTATTTGAATCCTTGGGCTCATGACATGTTACTTGACACCTCTTCACCTCCCAATAATTTTCCATTACTCATAGATTCGAATTTGGGGTTAAGTCATGACAAGTGTAAGGAAGAATGTAGCCACCAATGGTCTCCATGAGCCTCCAAGTGTCTTCATGAAGCAATGCCACTATATTTTCTCCATATTTATTTTTTTAGGACCCAATTTAATGTGCAGATGTTAAACTAAGGTTCTATTGGATCTGATAGCTCCCTTATTGCAATATTTAATGCCTCTTCCCTAACCTAGGGAATTAGTAGGTGGGTGAAACATTGTTAACTAGTAGTCTCATTGGGACGGGGACATGAAAATACCCCCCACGCAATATTGTTTGTCCTCGAGCAATGCTAATATAGGATGCTACAAAATTTGATCATATTCCCAAGTGGATTCCTCACTAGGCAAATCCTTCCATTGTACCAAGTATTATTTTATTGTTTTGTTCCTTAACTTTCTTTCCCTTGTTTTCAATATTTTATCCAGAATGAGCACAAGTTGTACTTCATCATCCAAGAGAGGTAATGTATCTGAAATTGAGATATGCTAACCTATAACCTTCTTTAAACATGAAAGATGAAATACATTATGAATTTTACTTCCTATTGGAAGCTCCAATTCATAGGCTACTTCTCCAAATTTTTGAATCACTTTGTAGGGACCATAAAACCTTGGTTTGATATTTTCTGAACCTTTGCCCTTTATGGTGGTTTGATTATAAGGCTACAACCTCAAATACACCAATTCATCCACTTGGAAATGCGTCTCCACTTTATGTTGGTCTACATATTGCTTTTGTTTATTTTGGGCAACCTGCAAGTTATCTTTCGAGACCTTCAAAATTTCTTGACTTTCTTCAATCCAATATTTAGTCTTTGGAGCTCTACTATCACCAAAAATATGGTCAATAAAAGTGGATGCATCATAACCATAAAGTGCTTTGAAAGGAGACATGCCAATGGACATATGAAATGTAGTATTGTAACAAAACTCACCCAAATGCAACCATTTGATCCATGCTTTTTGCTTCCCACTAACATAGTTCCTCAAGTAGCCTTCCAACCATTGATTCACCCTCTCTGTTTGGCCATCAGTTTGTGGATGATAGCTTGTTCTAGTTGTAAAATTTGTCCCTACCATTTTGAATATTTCTTGCCAAAATGCACTAAAAAATCTGTTATCTTTGTCACTAACAATGCTCTTGGCAAGCCCATGCAATCTGAAAACTTATTTAAAGAATAGTTCATCCACTTGTGCAATAATGAAAGTGGTAGTAACAACAAATAAATGAAAAAATTTAGTGAGCCTATCCACCACTACAAATATGCAATTGTTACTAAGTACCTTGGGTAAACCAGTGATGAAATCCATGGAAATGCTCTCCCATTTTCGTTTTGGAATAGGCAAGGAATGTAAGAGGTCAGTTGGATGAGTGTGCTCCAATTTGTTTTTTTGACATGTGGGGAATTCATTAACATATTTCATAATATCATCCTTCAACCATTTCCATGAGAATCTTTCCCTCAACATTCTATATGTTTTGAAGAAACGAGGGTGAGCTGCTAGAGGAGAATCATGAGCTTTATTTAAAATTTTCTCCTTCAAACTCGAACCAGGGACCAAATAGATTCTATATTTGTAGTAGATGATTCCTTCTAACACCTTATACCTATCATCATGGTTAGTCCCATAAAAAAGTTCACAAGAAAATTTATCCTTGGCATATTCTACTTCTAATATGGCTTTCCAATTTTCTGCTACATCCATTAGATAAATAGAAGGACTTCTAGATAAGGCATCAACCACCACATTATTCTTACCCTTCATGTATTCAATATCAAATTCAAATGCTTGAATCTTACTCACCCACTTTTGGTGCCTTTCGTTTATATCCTTTTGAGTTAGGAAGTACCTTAAGCTGTTATGGTCAGTTTTTGACCACAAACTTGTTTCCCACCAAGTATTTCATAAACTTGATCAAAGCATGCATGATGGCTAACATTTCTTTATCATAAATAGAGTAAAGATTCTCATGTGGCTGTGAATTCCTACTCTCAAAAGCCATTGGGTGTTGTCATTGTTTTAGGGATGCTCCAATGCCTTCCCCTGATGCATCACATTCCAAGACAAATGGTTTGGAAAAATCAAGCAAGGCTAGAATAGGACAATTTCTTATTACCTCTTTCATTCTTTGGAAATCTTTTTCAGCCCCTTCATGCCATTGGAAATCATCTTTCTTTGTCAAATCAGTGAGAGGTGAAGTGAGTTGGGAGAACCCCTTCACAAACTTCCTATAGTAGGTGAAATTTCCAATGAATCCTCTCAATTTTGTGAGATTTTTGGGACATGGCCATTCTATAATGGCTTTTGTTTTTTCCATATCCACCTTCACACCATCTTGACCAATTATGTGTCAAAGATATAATATTTTTGTCAAACCAAACTCACATTTTGACAGCTTAGCAAACAAAGATTGATCATGCAGAATTTTTAATACCACTTCTAGATGATGCAAATGTTTCTTCCATGTTTTACTGTAAATAAGAATGTCATCAAAGAAAACTAGTACAAAGTTATGAAGCTGCTTGTGAAAGATATTGTTCATGCATGATTGGAATGTGGCAGGAGCATTTGTCAAGCAAAAGGGCATGGCAACCAACTCAAAGTGACCATAGTGGCATCTAAAAGCAATCTTTGGTATGTCTTATTCCCTCATTCAAATTTGATGGTAACCAGATCTAAGCTCAATCTTTGAGAAGAACTTGGCTCCATGGAGCTCATCCATCAGGTCATCAATCTTTGGGATGGGATATCTATTCTTCACTGTCTTCTTATTCAAATCTCTAAAATCAATTTACATCCTCAAAGTTCCATCCTTTTTCTTTACCATAACAATTGAAGAAGCATATGGACTTAAACTAGGCCTTATGAGACCCAACCCAAATTTTCTTTAATGGCCTCCTCAATCTCATCTCGAATCCTTTTAGGGTTCCTATAGGGCTTCATTTTTATAGGTTGTGTTCCTATATCTAACCCAATGATATGCTCCACCCCTCTGTCTGCTGGTCTTCCTGGGGGAAGGTCTCCAAAAACCCTCTCATACTTACTCAATAACTGCTCTATCTCCTTAGGATGCTTGGAAACATTCAAGTGATGTTTAGAAGATGTAATTAAACATTCAACCGCCCATTCTATGTCTCCATGCCTCAAGATATACCTGATACTATGAGAGGAAACCACTTGATTTGGGTAAGTGTACGATCCCCTAAAGAATACAACCATTGGACTCCCAAAACCACATTTGTATTGGCCACATTCACTACAGAGGCTGAGAGGTGCGTGACGGCTTGCACCATCCGCGAATCCTATGTAGGTGGAAGATTCCCTTGACATCTGCCAAAAGAAACAGAAACTAATCACAAACTCGATCACGATAAGAAAAAGACCTAACTATGCAAAGTTGTACAATAATATACAATAAACAGCCTTGGCTAAAGATTATGCATAGTATTTTTTGAGATAGAGCCCATTTATAGGCTCCGCCAAAGCTATGCCTTCATAATCGACTAACTCATAGGAACCCTTCTCTAATACACGCTTGACCACGTAAGGACCATGCCACAGGATTAAACTTCCCTGCCCCCAAGGGTTCTTTCGATTGATTCCACAAAAGGACCAAGTCTCCTTCACTAAACACTCTTGGATGGACAGAATTATCGTACTGGACCTTAACACGACGTTTATCAACCTCTAGAGCCACCAAGGCATCTCGACGCTGCTCATCAAGTTGCTCAAGGTGAACCAAATGCTCCTCCAAAGGTGAAGTGTCTGGTAAGAGTTCCACAGCTAGCTTCAACGAAGGAATCTCGCATTCAACCAGCAATATCGACTCCACTCCATGTACAAGCTGATATGGAGAAAAACCAGTGGCAGTCTTAACCGTGGTTCGATATGCCCACAAAGCAGGATATAACATAATGTGCCAATTCGTCTTGCTTTGTGCGATGGTTCATTGGAGAATGGACTTAAGTGATTTATTCATTGCCTCTGCCTGTCCATTCACTTGGGGGTAGTAAGAAGAGGAGTGCTCTTGCTTATACCCTAACTTGGATTCCAACTCTTCCATCATACGGTTCTGAAAGTGAGAGCCATGGTCAGTGACAAGCTCTTTCGGAATCCCGAACCGAGTAATGATTTGGTTGATTACAAAGTGAGCAGCTATCTCACGTCGGATTTTACTGTGGGCATTGCCTCAGCCCATTTCGTGAAATAATCAACAACCACTATAATATGATGGTGCCCCCCAGCTGAAGCTGGGTTGCAATCCATAAAATTGAGCCCCCACTTAGTGAAGGGACCGGCGGTGATAATGGGATGTAACGGGGCAGCCTTCGAGCGCATATTTTGTGCGAACACCTAGCAAAGGTGGCACCCCTTGACCGTATCAACACAATCTTTAAAGATCGACAGCCAGAAATAACCCACTCTCAAAATCTTTTAAGCTGTAGAAAGCCCAGATAAATGACCACCACACGCCCCTCTGTGGCAATCATTCAGCACAACCTCAGCCTCCTCATGAGTTAAACAACATCATAAAATGGAATCTACCCCACGGCGGTACAAAGTATTGTCCACTATAAGGTAGTTCTTAGAGACGTGACGTAATCGTCGTCGTTCATCTCGCAAGAGGTGAGTAGGGGTCCTCTGTGTTTGCAGATATACTATGATATCTCCATACCATGGGTCAGACGTTGAGATTAAGAAGATATGTTCATCGACAAACATATCCTCACAAACCAACTCCTCGGCCTCTCTCGAGAAATCCGATATAAGCTCTGCAAAAATTAACGACTTCTTCGACTTTGTCGACACAAATTCGAGATCGAATTCTTGCAAAACGACAATCCATTTATTATACTTTCCCCTAATCATCCTTCATGTGAGGATGAACTGAAACGGATTGACATGGGTCACAACCAAGGTCTGGCGAAGGAGAATATAATGTCTCAAACGCTGAACCGCATGTACGGTAGCTAAAGCAAGCTTCTCGACATGAGAATAACGAATCTCTGCATCAATAAGGTTTCGGCTCGGATAATATATGACATGCTCCTGGAGCTCCTCATCCTCTTGAACCAAAACCATACCAATCGTCTCTAAGGACGCGACCACATATAATAGGAAATCACGGCTATAATCCGGAGGACTAATCACCAAGGCCAATGCTAGGGCTCGCTTGAGTGCATTGAAGGACTCCTGGGCTCGCTCATCCCATTCAAAGGGAGTATCCTTCTTCAAGAGACGCATGAAGCCTCTAGTCAAATTGGCAAAGTTGACAACAAATCTTCGTAAGAAGTTTGCCATGCCTTGCAAACACTGAAGATGACGAATATTCTTCGGGGGAGATAACTGAAGTATTGCCTCAACCTTCAAAGGGTCGACTCGTATACTCTCCTTTGAAACAATGAATCCTAGTAAACGACCTGACTTCACGCAAAAGATGCACTTATGAGGATTTAATCTAACCGAATAGTGCCGACATCTTTCGAATACCAATCTCAAGTGATAGGGATGACGCATCCTCATACGAGAATGAGCAGCGAGGTCATCCAAAAATACTTCAATAATAGACTTGAGATCGTGGAAGATCAAGGTCATCGCCCGCTGAAATGTAGCTCCAGTGTTTTTAAGGCCGAAAGGCATTTTTCGATATGTAAACGTTCCCCAAGGACAAATAAATGCAGTCTTGTGTTGGTCCTCAGGTTTAATCTGGATCTGATTATACCCGGAAAAGCCGTCCATGAAGGAGAACACCTCGATACCCGCACACTCATCCAAAATCTTATCTATAAACGGTGTGGGGAAGTTATCCTTAGGACAGGCACGATTTAAATCGCGGAAATCAGTGCATATTCGGATCACTCCCTGCTTCTTATCCACCGAAACGGGGTTTGAAACCCACTCCATCAAGGGAACGGGATAGATGAAACCGGCTTTCAACAGCTTCTCTATCTCTGCCTTAATGGCAGGTGCTTTCTTAGGATTCACGGCGCGTAAATGTTGTCGAACAGGGTTAGCGTTGGGGTAAGTCTTAATCTCATGTTCAACAATCTGAGGGTCAATACCTGGCATCTCGTCGTAAGACCAAGCAAAAACATCATGAAATTCCTTGAATAGATCAATATATTCGAGAATTTTAGCATGGGAACATTCCGCCACAATATAGACATTCTCAACGGCGCCAGGATTGCGAGAGATGTTGATAGGAATCGTGGAAGATATATTCGCCATGTTTCCATCAGCCATCGGACCAGGATAGCTTAATGGAACCACGGGACTACCAACTCTCTGACTAAGAATCTCCCTATAATCTTCATGCTCCAAACGGTCAAGCGGTGGAAGGAAATATGATCTATGATGAAGTTCCTCCCAAGGTGGCTTAACACCCGACACATCCTCGACGATCGCTTCATCTGAAGGGAAAACCATATCAAGGCAGTCGTGGGCATGAGAAGACTGTACTGCCCATGCCGGCAGCACATAGGGGTCTTCCTCCTCCGTCCGCGAAGAGGAAGAACAAGGCTCTGCAACACTCTTAAGATTAGCTTGATAAGCAATCATGGCTGCAGGCAACGGCATGCTGGTCTCAACAGGCTCACTCGAAGTACTCAGCGTAGGAAGAATCCAAGGATCTTCCATATGGGTCGTGCGAAAAGACACCGAGGTCGTAGAAGTTGAAGCCTCATTGGAACAAGATCCTATCATGAGGACCGGTGCAGGACAACTAAAGCTTCCCATGAGGGATGGATACATGCCTACACCCACACTCCCAGTTGCCGGCTGAAAGTGGTCAACGATCGGTATCGAAGCTCCCGAAGATGCAGTAACAGGCGGATTCTTGAATGCCATTTGATCAATCGTTACAATCTTCCCGTTATGTGGAAATCATACAACGCAGAACAAGGAAGAAGAAACGACTTGCATACTATACATCCAGTTCCTACCCAGCAAGAGATTGTAGTCAAGGGGCGCATCAACCACCTCAACCTCTATCGCAATGGTCTTCCCCCCCAAACGGACTTTAAGGGAAGGAAGAATGACGTGTGGCCTAAAAGATCTCCCATCAAAAGCAGTTAACATAGTCGCTGACTTCGATAGCTCAGGAGAACCGAGACCCTTCCAATAGGATAAAGACATCACAGAAGCAGCAGCGCCCTCGTCAATCATAGTTCGCTTGACGATCATATTAAAACATTCTACGTGTACCAAAAGCGAAACATAGTAGGGAAAGCGAGGCTGATGTCCTGCGGTTTCAAATTTGATCACTGAGGAAGAATCATCACCGTTCACACCAAGAGCAGAAAGCAAAGCATTCCTTTGCGAAGGACAACTCTGAAGCACTTCCAATGCAGACATCACACAAGGAGTATGGCCGAAGTCCTCGACAACTGAATAATTCTGGGTGGCTCGGGCATTTGGATTATGCCCCAAACACTTAAGTACTCCCTTAGGAATGCGAGGTGCAGCCTCAGGTTTATCCGCAGGTTTCTCAATGCGCAAAGGGGTTCCTGGTGGATCAAGTTCTTTGCCTGGGCTGGGTTGTGACGAACTATAATCTTTCGCACGAGTCACAACCTTAGCAGCACGGACCATGTTAATGCACCCACGAGCACTAGTCTCTGGTGGATCATTCTCACTAGACTGGTCATGGGACTTCGAGTTCATATTCTGGTTATGCGGTAAAGGGTTCGTTAGCATAGTTGGGCCTTGTGCTAAGAATCTCGAAGCTTCTTCAATCCGAGGGCACAAGTAAGTGAGGTGATCATCCTTACATAGCTTACAAGGGAATTTAACCTTATGTTTCACTTACTTGTCCCCCCCAGCATTTTTACCATTCTTGTCATTATTAGTAGCATTCTCATTCTTATTCCCACCCTTTCGATTATTATTCTTACCCTTTCTTCTATTCCGTCTGGGTTGCTGGTTACCCTTCTGGTCCAACGATTGCACAGAAAGTACATTCGTCGTTTGGGCGGGTTGAGACGAAGCCGTAGCTGGTCCCGAAGCAAATTGGTTGAGCGACAATTGACTAACTTGTTTTGCAACCGAATCCATAGGTTTCACACTTGCACAACCCACAATGCCATCGGCATGTGGTCCAGGTTTGACCTTGGGATCGAAACTGGAACGAGGAGCGTTGGGAATAATCTCATACAACAAACAAGACTGAGCATAGATCAAGTCCAGTTCCTGCGCCCTAAAGATCGCTTGTTCCTCATTCTGCACTACGGATGTGGAAACATCCTTCGCTATATATGGCAATAACGACTTGAGGAACCACTCGAGAAGGAACTCCGGCGGTATAAAAGCTTTAATTAATCTCTTCCGTCTACGCCACTCTTGAATATGATCAGAAATATGGGTGGCTTTATCTTGCCGAAATGTCTACAAGAGTTCAGTACCAACATCATAACGCACTGGTAGCTGGAAGTGATTAAGAAAAGTCATCGCAAGGTCGTCGAACACAGTGAAAGCGCCCCTAGGTAACTCTATATACCATTTCGCAGTAGGCCCTGTGAGGGTGCATTGAAATAGTCTCAAATGGACTGAGTCCTGATGTAACGAATTTGAAGAGCACCAAAGGTGAAACGTAGTAACGTGTTCGCTCGGATCCTCTCCCGGTTTGCCTTCGAACTTAGGTATATCCGAAGGAAGCTTGGTAGGGATAGCCGGCCAAGCCAGGTCGTGAGCCACAGGATCGTTCGTAAGTCTCGATAAGTCAGGAAGGTTAAGCGTCGTGAGGAAAGGGAGCCTAGGATGATGAGGTCGATGGACCGCTCCCTGGTTCATATAGGGTTGAGCACCACCATGGCCTTGGCCATAGTGTCCTCCTCCTGTCTAACCCGTATAGGGTGGCGTGGAAGTACCATAATATGGTGGACCTTGACTAGTAGGAGCTACGAAGCCGTAGTTAGGAGAGTAAGCAGGTTGTTGATACCCGCCTCCGTAAGGTGAAGAAATGTGGCCTTACTGTGTCCCATAATAAGGTCCATAGGTCATCGCATGTGATGCCCCATGAGACACTCCATAGGTAGGAAGATAAGCTCCGGAAGGAGGGATATACATACCGGAAGTAGGGATATACGCCCCGGAAGTAGCAAGCTGACCTCTAGAAGTGTGAACATAGCCTCCCGAAGCAGCGGGCGGTATGTGAACTTGAGACACAATCGGCCTAGTAACCGCAGTACAGACCTGACTCGTAGCCATATACCGGCTCGAAGGACCACGTGAATAAGGTGGAGGATGTACATTTGAAGAACTCGAAACCGAGGATGAAGGAATCTAAGTAATAAGATATGTACTATCGCCTATTGTCACTCGTCTCGGATCTGGTATCCTAATTGGATCGCTAACCCTAGACCTAGGAGGGAGATATAATGTAGCTTCCACCACTGGGACGAAAGGTGCAATGTGACTAGTGCTCCCAAATCTCTCCGCATGGAAAGGAATGAGAGTGCCCCCATGCATAGTGCTAGGCTCAAAGTCGGATTCGACATGAAATGTCAAATCGTGCATAGGAAAACCAGACATAGCATAACTACTGTAGCTGGTGCTGGCAGGTTCAAAGCGAGTCTCGACATCTTCCAGCATTCCATACCGGTAGCGCGTCAATGGGGAATCGGACCAAGGGTGAGTAGGTCTATCATGCAAGGGTCTTATCTCAAAAATCATAGGACCGAACTCAACTAGGTCAGGTTAAGGATCGTATGTAGGAGTAAGTTCCCCATCGTCAATACGAATGGGAGGAGGTGGTTCAGGAATGTCCTCTGAATGGCCTCCCATGGTGTGTGAATCAATGTGTGACATAGTCTGCCTGGACTATCTAGGTCTCTCTCCCAAAGGAGGAGGAGAAGTAGAAGGCAGAAGTCCTACTAACCGACGAGAACGGTGCGGAACCGCACTCGAATCCACAATGACTCAAAAAATAGCAAAGACTCTCTATTTACGTAAACCCTAGGCCAACTAGCGTGCACGGAACAATCACTAATCAAATCTAAAGCCAAATGCAAGCAAACAAGGGCTGGATAAGTGAGGCCCCGAATGAAGCAGGTATGTCTCGCCTAGGAGAGGCCTGAGACTCCCATACACAACAAGCGGAGGTACATAACCAATTATTGTGGCCCTCAGCTTCAACGTGTAAAGCAACTGTGTTGTCCGACCCCAACCTGGCCGGGACACCCGTAGAATAACCTCTACAAGTACCCCCTCGATATCCTAGGTAAGGTCACTAAGGTCACCTCAATATAATCAATGCTCAGGCGGACAGTCGCAGGCGGGATTGACCGTATGGGCAGGGTAGCAAAGCCTGAAACTCTCAAAAGAGCCCCCAGATACGAATACAATCCTGGAAATATCTCCGGTGCTACTCAGTTATGACTAGGAGTCATCCCAATCAATAACCGCTCACACTGCCTCGTGCTTAACTCCCGTTTGAGAGGAGGATCCTGAGAACAATGGTTATACCAAGGATTTCACACTCTCACCTGGACAGACCCCTAGATGTTGTTGTTTAGTGATATTGGAGAATTGACTTACAATGAACTATTCCAAGATCCTAAAACCTAAGCTTGTTGGTGCACCCTAGAAAAGAAAAGAGTGTAATTCATTTTACTTTAGCGTTGATTTTAGTTGGCTTTATTACTCAAAAATAGGGTATGGTCGTGCAACTAGTGGTGTTATGATGCAACATGAAGTAAAATGCACACCTTAACAATCAATGCAAATGCATTGTGTCCATGAAAACAGGTTATGTGTACTACGTGAAATGCACAATTCTTCTTCAAATGATGAATGCAAATATTTCCTATATGAAGTCCTAACTAGTACTCCAAAGCAAATCTAGATCTAGTGCAAGTACAATGCAAAGTGCAAAATGCAATGCATAATGATAAGCAAAAAAAAATTGGATTTTTTGAAAATAAAAGAGATGCAAAAAGCAAAAGAATGATTCTACGATTCTCAAACTCTGCAATCACACATGAATAGCATTCAAGCAAAGCACTAAGGTAAAAGAACTCTAATGCACTAATTTCAAACAAAAAACCGAAAATGCCATGACAAGAACTTTCCTTAAAAAAAAAAGGCTAAAAAAAAACGTTTCTGGTCAGAAACAGAGGTCAAAACAGACTCAGGCAGTGCCAAAGGAGACTCAGCAACTAACAACATTCACCCAGCAACCAATTATCTTCCCCAAAAAGACAAAATCAAGGGTATACGCGACTGTTCGTAGTAAACCCACGTGTATACGTGGAAATCGTAGAGGAAACTGCGTGTATACGCCACTGTAAATCAAAAACCCGCTTACAGGAAGAAAAAGTGCATAAAATCAAGGCAAACAAGCAGGTTGAGACAAACTTCACACCAATCAGACTCTACCAGGCATACATGCCCCCAGACCCGATACAGAAACAAGAGAGAAAGAGCAATTCAAATACATTGAATGCCAAGAAAATCACCCCCAAAGGACAACTACTAGGAACTCCCCAGCGAAGTCGCCAATTCTGTTACGGAGAGAAATTCCTATGGCTTGGGGTACCACAACAGACAGCTTGACTCCAGAAATCAATCCTTTCCAATATGCAATAGAAATAAAGTGTCTAACACTAAAGGATCAGACCTCGTACCTTATTCCGGACGGTTGAAGTAGATCCCCATTGAGCTTTCCAATATTCAGCTTGAATTGATATAATACTTCCTCAACAACAAGTAAACAATACAAACATACTATATATCATGGTGTTAGATCTATTCTAGCATATATAATCAATAATGTAAAAGCATTTGACATAATCCAATGGATACAACATTCATTCAAATACACATTATTGGACAGGAAAAGATATTTCTATTAATATAAATCAGAGATTACAAGATAGATACAACCTCTGATGGCACGTCTACGAATCAGAGAAACTGAATCCCCCACTTGGGCCTCCACCACTTCAATCCTCCATCTCTCAATAGCAAGCTCACAAGCAAAAGGCAAGCTTGGGAAGAACACAAAAGTGCTCCAAGGGACAAAGGGATGCAGACTCAAGTATAAGTTCTGGCAACAATGGACTATAGTTTCTTTGCTCTCAATTCTCTCTTCTTGCCTTCAATGTACCAAGGGGTTCCTTATATAGCTTTCAAAGGGATAATGAAAGGTCGAATCTGAGCGATCTCAAGGCATATGGAAGGCTAGGAGTCAAATGAGTCGGATCCATGTCAAGGAAAACTCCAAAAGGATTTGGATTATGCACACATCTTGATGTACGCGGTTATATGGGTCAAACCCGCGTATGTACGCGATTATCGGGTTAAAAGCCGCGTATATCATTTTTTATATGGTTTTAGGGATGATCAAGGAAACATCAAAGGACAAAAAATGGTCCATGGGGTCTAAGGAGTTTGCAGCGGGATAGGGGAAGGACATACAAAGTGTGAGTCACCTAGAGTGGTGAAATCCGCTATAACAACAATGTAACCACCAATCACTAGCTTCCCCTTCACGGTGTAAAATGGCCATTTTCAATGCATCTTCTTCAACCATAGGATTTAACTGAAAATACAAACTTAATTCTTGTAACCAAGCACTATCATACATTTGGGAAGAACCATAAAATGAAGGAGTAATTACTTTTCCCATGGTATACTTCAATTCTTGATTAAGAGGAGGTGCCCTATTCCCACTTCCTCCTTGCTTAAACTGAAGAGAGGCCCCGATGAATTGATTGAAAGGTAGGACCTTCCTACATCCATCACTTAGTTGCTACCAATCATTAGGTGTTTCCCTCACATGATAAGTAGTGTAAGGGACCACTTTGGACTCTAAAAACTTAGGTATTCCAGGTTTGGTCTGATTCTTGAATTCATGGGGTCAGTTATGAGGTCCAGTCTTTGAAAAAAAGGCTTCCCCATGGATCTTCTTCTCATAATGAGGTGAACTACTACTACTCCTGGGTGTTGACTTACCCCCAAGTTGGCTAGACAACAATTCGAACCCTTGCATAAAATGTTTGATCATACCTTCAAGAGATGCCTTGATGAATGTTTGAAGGTCCTCATTATCCCACTTATCATTCATGTCTCTGAATCCTAGTTTTTCATTAATCTCCTTGTAAAAAAAACTAACTTCTCCACCTCCTTCTCTTCCGCTGTTAATGTCTTCAGTATCAATTTCTAATGGAGGGATTTTGTCATCAGGAAACATGAACAAAAATCTCCAATAGGTGCTAAGATCATGCTTTGGTACCACTGTAATGACCCAATTTGAAAATTCCAAACAAAGGTAGAATTTGGGGCTAAACTGTATTGACTAGTCTTAACTCTAGGGGATTCAAATGGAATAAGAGGGTCTCGAATTTGGTAGAGACTGATATGGTGAGTCTTAGGACCACTCAATGGACTCTCTGGTCACTTTAGAACATGTTATAGGAATCTGCAAATCGATTTGGGTTCATTCCCAAAAAAAAACAAAAATCGTAGTAAATTGTGGTGAAATTCCCCCTAGGATGTGGGCATAAATGGGTCTCCAATTCATATGCGACCCTCCCAAATTATCAAATAGAGTATGGGGACTGATATTATACCTCAATTACTATCATTATGTGTGGATATAAGTTCTGCAACAGAGTTATAGAGCTTCACATTCAAATGCATATGTTCAGTGATATTTGCTTAAGGGAAATGACAATAATAACTTAACTTCGACTCATAAAATGTACATGAAATGGTTCAGAGCATAGCATAAGGAATGTATACCATTAAAAACATATCAATAGCTCACTCAATAGCATATAACATCATAGCAACTCTTCTACACAAATCATATACATAACTCCTTCGAAATGGAAACCAATACATGGAAACAAGTCAAACCATAACTTGGAAATGTGGACATTTTTGCATATGTATTTATGATAATCTTGAGTTACAGAGAGTATGGGAGACATATTACATCGACATAAATCATTCACCCATGCTTGGGCATCAATTGTGCTCAACAAGGCGCAAGCATCATGTTATCACATACATAGTAGCCAGGCTACCATATTCTATTTTTCAGACATAGTACATTTTTTAGCCAGATCTCTTACATATGAGATGCTGAGATGAGCATTTCTGATGGATCATTTTTGTATTAGTGGACTATTGTACTCTCCCATGCTAGGACTGAGTCTCAGGACACTCACATTTGAGGACCGATATAGCCATTTATGTTATTTCAGAGCAGTAGTGGATGCCCAGTGTTATATCAATACTTTCTCATTGGATATATGGTGTTTCAGATGGATTATATTGCATGGATATGACTCAGTATTTTATATGGTGTTATGGTTATTATTGCTCTTATATTGATTCTTGTTACATATATTGACTTGTGGTATTATGATCTGGCGATCATATTTATAAGGACTTGGTTGTATATTATATTATGTATTGATCTCCTTACTCTGGCTTTGAAGTTCTTGATCTATACTCATTGGTTTTACCCTTCTTAGGGAGAATAGAGGTAGTCATTCCCACCATTGTTTTGGCTTGCTAGTGATTGGCTCCATCATTTCATTGGCTTCATCCATCCATTACCTTCCAGTTTAATTTTCAACCCGACTGACTTCTTGACTTGTGGCATGGAGGACCTTTTTCCCTGCTAGAACCTTTGTTGGACAAGCCTCCCTTTTTACATTATGTCTCAGCTCTGAGCTGGTGACAAAACTTGCCTTTGGTAAGTTGGATAGTATGCCTAAATCATTTTGTTCGGTTGTCCTGATGTTTGGCATTGTGCAAAATTTCCCCTAGTCACTTGAGATGTTGTTGGCTAAAATTGAAAGCTCATGTACTACTTTTATTGAAATATTAAATATGCGCCCATGGAAAATGAAAATTGTAAAACTGTGTTTCTTAACATATGTAAAAAGGGCAAGAGCAATGAAATGCTAAAATACTCCTTGAAGAGTATAAGAAAAGGTCCAAAACGCAATGGTTAAAAAAATGTTATATCAAAGAATTGCTGACCTTGTTAAAAATAAATATGGCTCGGATGAAAGCTGTGATTAGTTGTGCTTTTGAGCACTGGTGAAGTCCCAAAGGGTTCATATAGGCCAAAAAGGCCACAGAATGAAATGTGATCCTAATGAAATTGGATCAAGATTGATGTAGACATGATGCCTAAGTTGAATAAGCACTCTCTAAACAACTCATCCATTTGTGAGGCACTGCCATTCCTTGTGTTGTTGTTTGTCCAATATTGGTTATAGTGAGTTCTCCCTTTCCTTGTCCAAAGTGTCATGATGTTGAGTAGGAGGTCATCCTTTGCCTTAGCCTTGTCATTTCCACCTTTCACCCTTCACTAGCAAAATGACTACAGCTATGAAGTGAGTATAGTCTTAAAAGTCTAAGTCTAAGTAATAATAAATAAAGCCTGATATTTATAAGTATTTGTTGATGTACCGCCAGTGAAATGAATGCTACTTGTTGATTTTGTTACGTGAATGAGTTGTAGAGCATGGTTTAAACTCTTAACACTTGTAGCAGATTGATCTATTCTGAGTTATTATTGGTGTTTGATTATTCACAGATGGTTATATTGTTTATTGGTTATGATTGATGATCAGACAGAGACCTATGAGGGGTATGAGTATACACCTTTGATGGATTGGGACTCTTTGAGTCCAATGAGATATTTTATTTCCAGTTCCGGGCACTTACAGATGTGATCAAGGTTATTCTGCTTTTCTGATGCAGTTTTTCTTCACATATTGATTTGTCTGAGCAGGGAGATGTTTCAGTTGGATCTCCTAGGGAGTTGTATGGGCATAGGGCAGTGCAACCACTTATTTGTACCATTGTACCCCCATCCTAGAGAGCTTGGAGGGATCAATTTGACAACGCAGGCACCCTTGGAGGTTGTTTTAGCAGTATCACGTTTCCCGAGGCAGATTAAAAAATGATCAAATGGCTATTGAAGAAATCAATTTGGGCTATTGAGGCAAAGAAATGGCATGGGGTGAGTCACAATGATGAGAGTGATGTCTTCCACACCTTCTCCAACAGTTTCAGCATTTTATGAAGCCCGCACCTATTTTTGGGCAAATTTTATATATTTTCTGGAGCTTTTTGGGAGACCCACGTTTTCCTCAAGGAGGCACAAAAGTCAAAATTTTAAATTGTTATATTATTTATTGTGCCATGGGGACACCCAAAGGGAGTTAGTCAAACACTCCTTGGACCCACCATGTGTTTTCATTTATTTCTTGTTGAGTGGGTTACCTTTATTTGGGTGGTTTAAGTCCACTTTGGTAAATTATAATTATATTGATCCATGTATTGTATGTTGAGTTCATCTCAACCATTGATTAGAACATTGTATCTTTTAATCTTAGCCACTCGTTTTGAAAGTGGTTAGGATTTGGTTATGATTGAGGTTCTCTCATTTTTATTTAAAGGAGAGAGCTTCTCATTTGTGAGGGGTCTTTGGCTCTTGGATCTGAATAATAGAAAGACTTTTTCTGTGGAAATTTTCTGGATTTGCTTTGCATCTGATGTGCTCAAATGGTGATTAGCTTGTCTTCATATTACTAGCATCGTGGAAATTCTCGTGAGATCTATTTTTTTTTGTGGCTATCATTGTTTTGTTTACAGGAGGGCGTTTTGGCTGGAGCGTTTTTGTAGGGGGACCTCAACTCGCTCGCTTCTCTTCGTCTTGGATCAGGGGGTTTTCATTAGTTTCATTGCGATCTATGATTACTTCATTTTACTGTCTCGTAGCATTCAGTTTCTTTATTTTGTATGTGCAAATCTGATATGGTTGACATTTGCTCATGCAGGGTAGGAGGCGCTTTGATGGCTTGGAGCTTGCATATGCCATAGAAATCACGGGGATCTTCCAGGATTGATCGAGATAGCTAGGATCGTCACTGTTACAGACTTCTACAAGCTTATCTAGGTAGGATCCACAGTTAAGTTCTTCTTTTCTGATCTTATTCCACCGTACCTTGCTGAAATTTAACTATTTTTTCTGAAAACTCCTAAACCATAAAAACCTAAAAAATCAAATAATTAGGGAACCGTCTGATCTTTTGCCAAACCATTTCTGGGTTTCATAGATCGGTCCTCCCCCTAACTAAATCAATTAGAATGCTGGACAAATTCCTCACAGTTTGACTGGGATCTGAAAAATAGACTGAAACTGCCCTAGCACCCTCACTGAAAATTTGCCTTTTCTGAAAATAGGTTTCTTTGAAATCTAACATCATAAGCTGATAGATCGGGTCCCAAGCATCCCAGTACACCCTCAACGCTGTCCTAGTTCCTCCTGGTTTTCCCTAGATCTGAAAACGTCAGTTTTTTCAGCCCCTTAGTCCATCATCAGATTTGGACTTTTCTAGATCTGATTTTTCTCCTTTTTTCCCTGATTTGGGCTTGTAGATCAGGTCTCCCTGATCTCTTCTCATCCTCAACATTGAGCCATCGGCTTCCAGTACCCCCTAAAACTTTAGATTTGTCTTCCTAGGCCCTGGCGCTAGCCATCTACTGAGCTGGGTTTCCTGTACCTTGGCTTTTCTGGACCAATAGCTTTCTGGGTTCATAGATCAAGGTGTTTCCCAAGTGGGTTTCTTGAAACGTTGTCTTATTACTGACTCCATTGCCCAATGCATACAAAGCACTGATCTCCAAGCTAGTGCTGCCCTTAGGCTCTTAACCTTTGCCATCTACCAACATTCACTGATAGCTCAAACACCTTTCGTTGAGTCTTATTTGTAGGTACTGGATAGTCCCAACTTTGTTCTTGCTCACCCTGTCATAGTTATGTTTCCCAAGACAGTGGTCATCTCCATCAGTTGCTAGTACCAAAACCCTAGAGTTAGGGTTTCCATTCACCTTACACCTTAAGTACCCTGAAGCCCCATCTGATTTTCTTCTGGTCTCTAGGTTCGATCTCTCTTGTCGGAAGCAGATCCGGGTCTCCCCATTGTTGTCTTGGACTAGGATAACATAAAGTGAAGGCTGCCTTGATTGGCGTGACAACCATCCATTTGGGAGTCTAGGCAGTCGTGGTTCCACCCCGTAGTTGCTTACCCCTCTACCATCCATTTTGGATCCACCTCATGCAGGCAACTACAAGGCGAGTGATAACATTTTAGCGCCGTTGCCGGGGAGGTAGAGGCCTACCTTGGTTCAACATACCTCACCTTTCCATACGACATATCTTTTTCGGTGAATTACTTGTGTGGTTCACCTAGCGACTCAACTGAGGATTGCACCCAACGTATAAATTCTAAAGTCATGTCTTACACTAAAGAAAGTGATTCAGAGAACGATATAATGTTGAGAATGATGGTTGAAATGAGCAAGCTCATACAAAGCTTATATAGTTTAGTTTTAAATCAACAGAAACAAAATGTGGGACGATATGAGCATTTCCACAAACTTTCCCAGAGAGTGTATGCCAATAGTTTTTCCCAGACTATGTCAGCTAGGGCACTTGCTGATAATCAGGTCGTGACAAGAAGTAGCATAAGGAATTTAGACAGTAATAAGCCTGTCACAAGAAAGAATTCTCCTGAGCAAAGGAGTACGGCTGATAAGAATCCTTCATTAAGTAGTCCTCACAGGGGCATCTTGAAAAGGAATGAGCACCCTCAAGAAACCAAGAAGGAAGTAAGCCCAAATTTTATTAAACCTAACCACAAAGCAAACATCCCTAGTAAAGTAGTTCCTCCTGTGGTACAGGGTAGTCTAAATACGAATATTCTAAGAAAAATTTCTGGATCTTTAGTTATGATGTCCTTGAAAGACCTCATAACCATCCCTTCTGTCAAAGTTCAGGTAATGCAGTTAATGGGATTGAAGGCAAGTGACAAAGAACAAGAGAAATTGTGTGACCTAAAGATTGATTTGAGTAAGTTCATGTCCAAACCAAATATTCCCGTACCTCTTAATGAAGTGCTGAAGGTCCCCTCTTTGTTTAGCCAAGCTACTAAGTTTCTAGGGATCAAGCCTAAGATGAAAGCTCTTGAGAGGTCAGCGCCCAAAAAGGACTCTCCCGTAATGATCCAGAGTGTATCCAGTAGTGATGATGATCATCCCCCATTTTTCATAGCCTTAGAAATAAACTAGTTGATACTTCACTATTGCATGTTAGACTCAGGAGCACAAGTTAACATCATGCCACTTAGGGTAATGGAGCAGCTAGAGCTAAGGCCTTCTCGAAAATTCAATAACATATGTGGAATGGATTCTCGACTTGTTGAGTCTAAAGGAGTAATTGAAAATTTAAGTATGAAACTGGCAGCATACCCAGAGATTCAAATAAACATGAATGTCTTAGTCTTAGACATACTGGATACATGGGGAATGTTGTTGTTTAGAGAATGGGCTACTAAGCTAGGAGGAAGCATCTAGATGGACCTTTCATATGCCACCATCCCTATTGGAGAAAGCGCATCGTACAAATTAATGAATGAAAAGCCTATGAATGAGCATGTCGAAACACCTGAACATCTTTTTGAAGAAGCCATGAGGCCTACATAAGAGGTTGGAAATTACATGGTAATGCCAAACTATTGGGAAGAGCCTCATCAGCATCCTTTTCCCCCCCAGCCAAGTATGGAAGATGCATTTCGATGGAGCTAAGTCTAGACATGGTGCCGGAGCAAGAATTGTCCTTATTTCTCCTTCTGGAGAAGAAAAGTGTTTCTCTTTCCATTTAGAGTTTGAAGCCACAAATAATGTAGCGGAGTATGAAGCTTTACTTTTGGGATTAGAGATTGCCCGAGATCAAAAAATCAAATGCTTGAGTGTCATAGGTGATTCTGATTTAATTGTGTCCCAGGTTAAAAATCAATTTGCGACAAAAAACAATAGACTTAGGGATTATAGAAATGCTGTGTGGGATACCATTGAAATGTTCGATGCCTTTGCAATCCAAGCAGTTCCAAGAGAGGATAACACCTTAGTTGATGCACTATCAGTAATAGCATGCACTTTTGAAGTCCCAGATTACCTCAAAGAAAAGGAGTGTAAAGTCGAAGTGTTGTTTAGACCATCAGTCCCCGATAATCAGGATCATTGGCAGGTCTTTGACAATGATGCCCAAATCATTGCTTTCTTACAGAACATAGATAATTTTCAGAATTACAGTGTTAATCTGGAAGACAAAATGAATGACTTATCAATGCAGGATGTTGAAGTTATGAATTTGGCAATCCCGTTGGAGAAGAATTTCAATAGACATGATGAATATCGGGGTAAAAGAGCAGAGCCTGTAGATGAGATCCTAGAGGTGAATATTGGAAGCTCCGTTTCTCCTAAAATGATTAAAATTGGAAAGAATGCCTCCCCAAAAGAAAGGAGGGCCATAGAAGACCTAATTAGGGAATAAAAGGATGTTTTTGCTTAGACTTATGATGATCTCAAGACTTTTGATCCTGCCGTCATTGAGCATACTATTCCTTTGAATGAAGGAGCAAAGCCCTATAGGCAGAAGTTGCGAAATATTAACCCCAAGTTGGCTCCATTGATAAAAAAAGGAACTAGAAAAGATGCTAGCTGCTGGAATCATCCGACCAGTCCAACACACCACTTAGGTATCTAACCCTGTAATTGTGAGAAAGAAGAGCGGTGAAATCAGGATATGCATAGATTTTAGAAATCTGAATCAAGCATCTCTTAAGGATAATTATCCTTTGCCAAATATGGATAACTTGCTGCAAAGTGTTACAGGTGTAGGTATGCTATCAATGTTAGATGGATTCTCAGGGTACAACCAAGTAAGGATAAAGAAGGAAGATAGAGAGAAGACAACCTTCACAACTCCATGGGGAACTTTTGAGTACATAAGAATGCCTTTTGGATTATTAAACGCTGGTTCAACTTTTCAAAGGGCTATGGACCAGGAATTTGATGATCTTATTGGAAAAATTATCGCTATATATCAAGATGACTTAACTGTTTTCTCAAAAGAGCGGGATGATCATGTGAAACATCTAAAGAAAGTTTTTGAGCGATGCCGAAAATTTGGTATATCATTAAACCCAAAGAAATCCACATTCGGAATCGATGAAGGAAAGCTATTAGGGCATATTATATCAAAAGGAGGTATTAGGTTGGATCTTGAGCATGCCCAAGCCATTAATGCTATTGCTGCACCCCATAATATTGCTTCCCTGCAATCATTCTTTGGGAAAATAAATTTTGTCCGGAGATTTATTCCAAATTTAGCAGAGTTGGCCAAGCCTTTAAATGCCCTTCTCAAGAAAGATACCAAGTTCATCTGGGATGAAACCTGCGAAAACGCATTCATGAAGCTCAAGAAAGCTATTTCAACCGCTCCTGTTTTGGCATGCCCTGACTATAGCAAGGAATTTATGGTTTATTCATACACCTCTGAGGATACTATTGCTGGAGTTCTGTTACAAAAGAACGATGAGAAACATGAGCAACCCATAGCTTTCATGAGTAAGAACTTGAGAGATGTTGAATTGAAATATACTACTACTGAAAAACAAGCCTATGCTCTAGTCAAAGCCTTAAAGCATTTCAGAGCTTACATAGGGTATTCTAAAATCAAAGCGTTTGTGCCATATCAAGCAGTTAAGGATGTTTTATCACAAGCAGATGGTATAGGAGTTAGAGGGAACTAGATCTCACATATCCAAGAATATGATTTAGAGATCAAACCTATCAAAATTGTGAAAGGTCAAGGCTTAGCTCAATTATTGACTGAGAGAGGTAACAGTCATGCGGTAAACCTGGTGAACGAGCTAGAGTCTCATATTTTGCATATTGATGAAAATCATGAGTGGTATAGGGACATTATTTACTTTCAGAGAAATTTGTCTTGCCCTGATCATCTGGTGGATCACCAGAGAAGAGCCCTAAGGTTAAAAGTAGAAAAGTATACATTAACTCAGGATGGTATTGGTTGGAGAAATCCTGATGGAATAATTTTGAAATGTGTTAATGAAGAGGAATCCAAGATCATCATCAAGGAAATGCATGCAGGCATGTGCGGTGGACATTATGCACCCAAAACTACTGCTGCAAAGATTATGAGAGTAGGATATTATTGGCCAACCCTTTTTAAGGATGTGCACTCTTTTGTAAGAACATGTCAGGAATGTCAGTTTTTCTCAGGAAAGCCAAGATTGCGAGCATTACCACTAAACCCAATTGTAGTTGAATCTCCTTTTCAGCAGTGGGGTATGGACTTCATCGAGCCTTTTGATCAAAATTCAAGCAATGGATATAAGTATATCCTAACTTGCACTGATTACTTTACTCGATGGGTCGAGGCCATACCCACTAAGAATTGCACAGTTGTTGTAGTCATCAAATTCTTGGAAGAAAACATTGTGTCTCGATATGGGTGCCCTATAAAGATAACCACTGACAATGCTAAAGCCTTTAGTAAAGTAGAGATGTCAACCTTTTTCATGAATCACGGTATTACACTATCCCATTCATCTAATTATTATCCCCAGGGAAATGGTCTTGCTGAATCCAGTAATAGGAATTTAATTAAGCTTTTGAAAAGAATGGTGGAAGAAAACAAGAGAAGCTCGGATAACAAATTAAAATATGCACTATGGGCTGACCGAACAATGGTAAAAAGAATCACAGGCAAAGCCCCTTTTGAGCTGGTCTATGGACAAGATTGTAGGCTTCCAATTAATATGCAAATCCCAGTATATGAGTTGTTACAATAGTGTACCTCAGATCAAGAAGCTTTTCAGGAAAGAATCGACAAGTTAGTTGAACTTGATGAAGTGAGAAGGACGGCATTTGACAAGATGGTCATTGAGCATAAGAGAGTAAAAGGAACTTTTGATCAAAGAACACGAGATGTAAAGTTTGGGATAGGAGACATAGTTCTGCTGTGGGATAAAGTAAAAGAAAAACATGGAAAGCATGGAAAATTGGAAAAGATATGGATGGGTCCTTATTGAGTATCTAAGATAGCTGGAAAGGGATCGCTTTATTTGGAAACATTGGACGGGGATGAATTTGAGCTTCTAGTAAATGGGCTCTTGCTAAAGCATTATTTCCCACCCATTGCATGAATCCCACTTTGCCTGGTGGAGTAGAGTAGGTAGGACCTGAATAAGCCTTCCCGACAGTAGTATAGAGTTTTTGCTTAGTTGTCTGAAGCTCACTTTTGAAGCTCTTAGTGTAATTATGTTTTCCTACAAAATAAACATCAAACTTTTATTGAAAAATTATGGTTATAAATTAGATTTATTTTTCTGCTTTTCATTTTCATGCATCTTTATTTTTCAGTATTTATATACTTTCCACATATTGTTCTGACGACCAGTTTGTGAGTTTGGTATAGCTCTGGGCATGTTGCAGGTAGTCAGGTACATTTTGGTAGCGGTTGCAGAGCTAGATGGATGGATCGAGGATGTGGGAAGCAGAGTGCGAGGACCAGAGATTTTGAGGTTCTCAAGCGCTCTTTTCAGCAGAGCACTTGTCCTAGATGGAGCTAGATGTTATCACATACATAGTAGCCAGGCTACCATATTCTATTTTTTAGACACAATACATTTTTCAGCCAGATCTCTTACATATGAGATGCTGAGATGAGCATTTCTTATGGATCATTTTTGTATTAGTGGATTATTGTACTCTCCCATGCCAAGACTGAGTCTTAGGACACTCAAATTTGAGGACCGATATAGCCATTTATGTTATTTCAGAGCAGTAGTGGATGCCCAGTGTTATATCGGTACTTTCTCATTGGATATATGGTGTTTCAGATGGATTATATTGCATGGATATGACTCAGTATTTTATATGGTGTTATGGTTATTATTGCTCTTATATTGATTCTTGTGACATATATTGACTTGTGGTATTATGATCTGGCGGTCATATTTATATGGACTTGGTTGTATATTATACTATGTATTGATCTCCTTACTCTAGCTTTGAAGTTATTGATCTATACTCATTGGTTTTACCCTCCTTAGGGAGAATAGAGGTAGTCATTTCCACCATTGTTTTGGCTTGCTAGTGATTGGTTCCATCATTTCATTGTCTTCATCCATCCATTACCTTCCAGTTTAATTTTCAACCCGACTGACTTCTTGACTTGTGGCATGGAGGACCTTTTTCCCCGTTAGAACCTTTGTTGGACAAGCCTCCCTGTTTACATTGTGTCTCAGCTCTGAGTTGGTGACAAAACTTGCCTTTGGTAAGCTGGATAGTATGCCTAAATCATTCTGGTCAGTTGTCTCGATGTTTGCCACTGTGCAGATTTTCCCTAGTCACTTGAGATGTTGTTGGCTAAAATTGAAAGCTCATGTACTACTTTTATTGAAATATTAAATATGCGCGCATGGAAAATGAAAATTGTAAAACTGTGTTTCTTAACATATGTAAAAAGGGCAAGAGCAATGAAATGCTAAAATACTCCTTGAAGAGTATAAGAAAAGGTCCAAAAAGCAATGGTTAAAAAATGATATATCAAAGAATTATTGACCTTGTTAAAAATAAATATGGCCCGGATGAAAGCTGTGATTAGCTGTGCTTTTGAGCATTGGTGAAGTCCCAAAGGGTTCATATAGGCCAAAAAGGCCACAGAATGAAATGTGATCCTAATGACATTGGATCAAGATTGATGTAGACATGATGCCTAAGTTGAATAAGCACTCTCTAAACAACTCATCCATTTGTGAGGCACTGCCATTCCTCATGTTGTTGTTTGTCTAGTATTGGTTATAGTGAGTTCTCCCTTTCCTTGTCCAAAGTGTCATGATGCTGAGTAGGAGGTCATCCTTTGCCTTAGCTTTGTCATTTCCACCTTTCACCCTTCACTAGCAAAATGACTACAGCTATGAAGTGAGTATAGTCTTGAAAGTCTGAGTCTAAGTAATAATAAATAAAGCCTGATATTTATAAGTATTTGTTGATGTACCGCCAGTGAAATGAATGCTACTTGTTGATTTTGTTACGTGAATGAGTTGTAGAGCATGGTTTAAACTCTTAACACTTGCAGCAGGTTTATCTATTCTGAGTTATTATTGGTGTCTGATTAATCACAGATGGTTATATTGTTTATTGGTTATGATTGATGATCAGACAGAGACCTATGAGGGGTATGAGTATACACCTTTGATGGATTGGGACTCTATGAGTCCAATGAGATAGTTTATTTCCAGTTCCGGGCACTTACAGATGTGATCAGGCTTATTCTGCTTTTCTGATGCAATTTTTCTTCACAGATTAATTTGTTTGAGCAAGGAGATGTTTCAGTTGGATCTCCTAGGGCGTTGTATGGGCATAGGAGGGTGCAGCCACTTGTTTGTACCATTGTACCCCCATCCCAGAGAGCTTGGAGGGCTCAATTTGACAACGCAGGCACCCTAGGAGGCTGTTTTAGCAGTATCACGTTTCCCGAGGTGGATTAAAAAATGATCAAATGGCTATTGAAGAAATCGATTTGGGCTACTAAGGCAAAGAAATGGCATGGGGTGAGTCACAATGATGAGAGTGATGTCTTCCACACCTTCTCCAGCAGTTTCAACATTTTATGGGGCCCACACCTATTTTTGGGCAAATTTTATATATTTTTTCTGGAGCTTTTTGGGAGACCCATGTTTTCCTCAAGGAGGCACACAAGTCAAAATTTTAAATTGTTATACGATTTATTGTGCCATGGGGACACCCAAAGGGAGTTAGTCAAACACTCCTTGGACCCACCATGTGTTTTCATTTATTTCTTGTTGAGTGGGTTACTTTTATTTGGATGGTTTAAGTTTCCTTTGGTAAATTATAATTATATTGATCCATGTATTGTATGTTGAGCTCATCTCAACCATTGATTAGAACATTGTATCTTTTAATCTTAGCCACTCGTTTTGAAAGTGGTTAGGATTTGGTTATGATTGAGGTTCTCTCATTTTTATTTAAAGGAGAGAGCTTCTCATTTGTGAGGGGTCTTTGGCTCTTGGATCTGAATAATAGAAAGACATTTTTATTATTATTTTTTTTTTGTGGAAATTTTCTGGATTTGCTTTGCATCTGATGTGCTCAAATGGTGATTAGCTTGTCTTTAGCTTACTAGCATCGTGGAAATTCTCGTGAGATATTTTTTTTTTTGTGGCTATCATTGTTTTGTCTACAGGAGGGCGTTTTGGTTGGAGCGTTTTTGTAGGGGGACCTCAACTCGCTCGGTTCTCTTCATCTTGAATCAGGGGGTTTTCATTAGTTTCATTGCGATCTATGATTACTTCATTTTACTATCTCATAGCATTCGGTTTCTTTATTTTGTATGTGCAAATCTGATATGGTTGATGTTTGCTCATGCAGGGTGGGGGCGCCTTGATGGCTTGGAGCTTGCATATGCCATAGAAATCACGGGGATCTTCCAGGATTGATCGGGATAGCTAGGATCGTCATTGTTACAGACTTCGACAAGCTTATCTAGGTAAGATCCATAGGTAAGTTCTTCTTTTCTGATCTTATTCCATTGTACCTTGCTGAAATTTAACTATTTTTCTGAAAACTCTCAAACCATAAAACCCAAAAAAATCAAATAATCAGGGAATCGTCAGATCTTTTGCCAAACCATTTATGGGTTTCATAGATCGGGCCTCCCCCTAACTAAATCAACTAGAACGCTAGTCAAATTCCTCGTAGTTTGACCGGGATCTAAAAAATAGACTGAAACTACCCTAGCGCCCTCACTGAAAATTTGCTTTTTTTCTTTTCTTCCGAAAATAGGTTTTTCTGAAATCTGACATCATAGGCTGATACATCGGGTCCCAAGCATCCCAAAAACACCCTCAACGCTATCCTAATTCCTCCTAGTTTGCCCTAGATCTGAAAACGTTAGTTTTTTCAGCCCCCCATCCCATCATTAGATTTGGACTTTTCTAGATCTGATTTTTTTGCTTTTTTTTCCTGATTTGGGCTTGTAGATCAGGTCTCCCTGATCTCTTCTCATCCTCAATGTTGAGCCATCAGCCTTTCGGTACCCCCTAAAACTTCAGATTTGTCTTCCTAGGCCCTAGCGCTAGCCATCTACTGAGCTGCGTTTCCTGTACCTTGGCTTTTCCGGACCAATTGCTTTCTGGGTTCATAGATCAAGGCATTTCCCAAGTGGGTTTCCTAAAACATTGTCTTATTGCTGACCCCATTGCCCAATGCATACAAAGCACTGATCTCCAAGCTAGCGCTGCCCTTAGGCTCTTAGCCTTTGCCATCTACCAACATTCACTGATAGCTCAAACACCTTTCGTTGAGTATGATTTCTAGGTACTGGATAGTCCCAACTCTGTTCTTGCTCACCCTATCATAGTTACATTTCCAAAGACAGTGGTCATCTCCATCAGTTGCTAGTACCTAAACCCTGGAGTTAGGGTTTCCATTCACCTTGCACCTTAAGTACCCTGAAGCCCCATCTGATTTTCTTTTGGTGTCTAGGTTCAATCTCTCCTATCAGGAGCAGATCCGCGTCTCCCCCATTGTTGTCTTGGACTAGGATAACATAAAGTGAAGGCTGGCTTGATTGGCGTGACAACCATCCATTTGGGAGTCTAGGCAGTCGTGGTTCCACCCCGTAGTTGCTTGCCCCTCTACCATCCATTCTGGATCCACCTCACGCAGGCAACTACAAGGCGGTTGATAACACATCATTCACACTAATGCACCATCATATGGAAACATGGGAATAATGAAGTAGGGAATGAGAGAATGGGAAGAGAGATGAATCACAAAATGTAGCATCCCATTAGAAGAAATTTCAACTCAAAATGAGAATTTTAACCATAATTCAAATTCCATGTCATCATGTGTTAGCCAATGAAATTGCTTTAAATTTGAAATACCGTATAGGTCTTAAACAAATTTTTAATATAAATTTGGGGATAGGCATCATAAAAAAAACTACTTTTTTTTGTTCGTATTTTTGACACATCTCCCTGTGTTTTTACTCAAATTTCGATTAGGAGAGCTCCCTGGATGCAAAATTTAATTCCGCATCCAACGAGTACCCACTCAGCATACTTTTGACGGACCCTGCTACCCCCAAAACAAGAAATACCTGAAAAATGTGATGATGACATATTATATGTATTTATTGTTTTTTGGGTAGCAGGGTCCGTCAAAAGTATGCCGAGTGGGTAATCGTTGGATGCTGAATTTAATTTCACATCCAGGGATCTATATCGATCAAAATTTGAATAAAATCACAAGGAGATATTTTGAAAATACGAACAAAAAAATAGTTTTTTTTCTTTTTTTCCTCCAAAATTAATAAATATTATTTTTCTTAGGAGGCCCGTTTTGAGTTGAAATTTCCTCCAATAACAACACTCCATAGGCTCCAAATGAGAGGTTAGGGTGGCCTCTGCAAGAGCCAATTTGGACGAGAATCCAACTCCCTCGAAATTGGCTCACTAGCAGGGAGAGTGAGCACTTACCGTGCAATGGACAAGCTAGTGCTTTCCAAAATACCAAAGGTAAATTCTCAAATAATCAAAATACATTCTCCTTTCTCATGACATATTTTTATAACTCTCCTAAGGTCCTCCAAGGTCGAATTCCCTCCCATAGGCTTCCTCCAACTCGTCCTTGATGTTTAGTAACCCCTATGACACTTGTCCTTCTCCTCATCCCTCAATCTTCCTCCAAATTTGAACTGCTACTACCAACCCCCAAGTGCGCCCTCTTGGCGGTTATTTTTAGCCCTGACATGCCAGATTGTCATAGGTTTGCAATCGGTTCTGATTTTGTCATAGAATGTTCCATCATTGTTGTCATAAAACATAGGGAATCTCTCTCCAAGTGGCACATAGTTTCTTCCTAGTCTCTTCCTCTTCCATGGGGACTTATTCCTCTCACCTATTTGAATCCTTGGGCTCATGACATGTGACTTGACACCCATTCAACTCCCAAGAACGTTCCATTACTCATAATTTCAAATTTGGGGTTAAATCACGACAAGTGTAAGGAAGAATCTAGCCACCCAAGGTATCCATGAGCCTCCAAGTGTCTTCATGAAGCAATGCCACTTTATTTTCTCCATATTTATTAGTTGTAGGACCCAATTTATTGTGTATATTGTAAACTAAGGTTCTCTTGGGTCTCATAACTCCCTTATTGCAAGATTTAATGCCTCTTCCCCATTCTAGGGAACTAGTAGGCGGGTGAAACATTGTTAACTATTAGTCTCATTGGGATGGGGACATGACACAAAACCGATTGTTGATGCTGAGTTTCCAATGGAAAATTTTCAATGTTGATCAATTCTGAGCCAACATCGAAATTCGAATGTTGGAATTGGCTATACAACTTCCCAACTATCCTTTGACACCCGATATTTCGATTGTTTCGATATCGAAAGTTGGCAGTTAGCACAAGTTCAACAAAACTGTCATTTCGTCCCCCGACTCTTGATTGTGACTTCAGAAGTTAGAGATAGACCCTTCTTTCACATGCAATGTATCAAAAGGTAATTGGTCCAATGTCAAAACTTCATATTATGACAACTTCCACATTCGAAGTACACATTTGACAAAATGAGTATCACCAGAAAGCTTTCGATAATATATATACAACTATAACCTTTCCAGAAGCATTTTAAGAGTTTGAATTTTAGTCATTGGGGATATCCTCTTGACTTAGTTATCTTCGTTGTTATTCTTCAAACAAATAATCTCAACGGGTCAAGTGTCTTGCATTAGTAGTATAATAAAGGACATGATTCATTTGTATTTTAATCTCATATTGTCATGTGCATTCAATGCATTGTAAAAGGAGGTTGCCCCTTCAAACTGACTTCTTATTCATCTCTTTACTTCAATCCCAAGGCGTTGGGTTACTCTCTCTTTCTAACTTTATGCTTTTTTAGGAATTTGGTGCATAACAAATAATAGCCCATTACACCTTATAGTTTCAAGGTACCCTCTCCACCATTACCTTTGCCTATACATTTTATGGTTTATGGTTATGATTGCGATTTAAAAAATGAAGTAATCTCATCAACTCAATTCCTATCTAGCTACACCACCAACTCCTCCCTCTTATCACTATATGCAAGGCCATCATTTACAAATCTTGTTGTCCCAGTCCCAAAATAGAATTCGTCGACCCTTAATAACTCCCTTAATTTGTTCTTTAGGATTGGCTCTTCCACATCATGCCATCAACCATAAGACAAACAAATCCTCAATCCTCCTTTGTGCCTAAGTTGGCTAAACATCCAATAACTTTTTTTTCTTTCTATATGATGGATATGGCAAACCCTAAGGCTTCATAAGTCATTTTTTAAATGTCTTATCTTGTTCAATAACATATTAATGCACCAATTCATCTAAAGAATGTTGACATTATAATCGACAATACCTTGTTGTGACATTCTTATAATGATGACGAAATCACCTTTGATCACCATATTTGGGATCCCCAATTCTTTTATTTGTACCATTCTCGACATGCTTAGATTTGTTAGATAGTTTGTAGCGTGGTCCATGTTTTCATTAAAGAGACCAATGGGTCCTCCCCAAAGATTCCAATGATGATGCTTAAAATTGTGCATTATGATATAAATGTTTTCAAATCTAAAACTTACTACAACACATTGGTTTAGAGAATTGGTTTGGAGTAAAATATAAGCCTTAATATCCCATGATTATTACGTTGACGAGGTAACCATAGGGGATGGGCCCCCCTTTTTTAAAGCTAGGGGAATTGGTAACTGGTTATGATTACTTAAGGGAGACATAGGTTCAACTTTGACTTGCTGCCGCTATAAACCCTAGGTTGGGGCCAACAACTTGCAAGCCAATTCCTAGTAGGAAACTTATGGCTTAATAAGAGCTAAGATGTCCAGAGACACACCCAAGATGGTGTTCCCACTCAAGGGGGTGTCTACCCTTCTAGCCTTATGGCAATGGGCCAATGTCCCATTAAAAATTTGAACCTAGCTAGAGAACATGCAAAGGGGATAGGATCGCATGCTAATATAGTGATTGAATAGATATAAGATAAAAAATATACTTGCTTATTCTATCTTTCCATTTCTTCAATGCATCGAGAAGGCACATTTCTACAACTTAAGTAGGGAAGTGTCCATCTATCTCATAAAAAAAATGCATGCATCAATATATTGTGTAACATAATAAAGCTTGGGTGGAAAAAAGTGATGAAATAATATTGTAATATAATGACCAAAAAAAATATATATATTATAATTTAGTTAAAAATTTATAGATTTAATCCTTCTCGACACCTTATCAATTAAATAAATCTATACTAATTTATTCCTTTCACATATTTTGCAACTACCCACAACGCACACCTAAGTCGTAATTATGTCTTAAAATTGTTTGTGCAACATTTAAAAAAACCCTTTCCTATAAAGTTCAAATTTTTATTAGACGATGGTGCATGGAGATTTTCTCATATGTGATGGTCCATGGAGATTTCCTTAGGGCAAACTGCCACAAGGTGAACACTCCTGCTATCGCGTAGGAATATTTTTCTGACTTCACGGCCGTCAAAACGACGTCCATCCGCGATGAATTCTTGACACCAAATGCACATTTCCGTGAAGAGCCAGCAGCCACGACCTTACATCTACGGTTTGCCTGAGACGACTGCAATCAAATGTCCCCGACTTCATTTATGCCTTGATTTTTCCAAACCCTCGGAGCTTCAGTAGTCTGCATCAACTCCTCCTCCGCCATTTACAGACATAAATTTGAATACGGGCTTCAGATATGTCGGGCATTATGCGTTTCAAACGCCTGCTTCGCATCCCTGGCCAAGGCGTCACACCGAGGAGGTTTTCGGCGACTTCGGAGGCATCCGTCCTCTCATCGGAAGCTAATCCTCGTCAACAAGTAAGCAGCGAAGGAGCAGAGCAGCAAGGCGACGGTAATGGTGGCGGATTTCAAAATAAAGAGAGATACGCAACCAGGTTTTTGAAGTTTTTGCTTGGCGGCACCTTTACTGCGGCTTTTGCAACGGCAGCTTATGCTTCTTACGGTATTCTTTGATTTTTTTGTCCGGGAATTTTTACTCTTGTGGTGTTATTGCAAGTCCCGTGTTAATGGAAATGGATGAAACTTTGCGTTAAGAGACAAAATCCATCAATATTTTCCATTTAAAACTAGTCTAACATACAGTTAATAATGCGGCTTCGAAGGCTTTAAAGCAACGCTGTAGCTGATCAACACTAACAGAATGAGCTTCAAGAAAAGCCAGTGCTATAGGTGATCAAGACTAACAGAATGAGGTTCAAAACTCTTAAATATTTTAGAGAATGCCTTTGCGTTTCATTTCGGTAAGTTCTTGCGAGGAAGTAGTTCTGTCCGTGCCTAACCCTAATATTTAAGAAATGACAGATCGGAAAGAAAGCAAGAAGGTATAGATTACATTTATGGATATAGATGACTAAACGTAAACCACGGAGTATTTTCATATCGAAATTAAAATCCAAAAGTAATTTCAGAGAGAATTATAAACATAATTAAGCTTCAAGGAAGTACAGTTGCTGATCAACGCTAAAATAATCACTTGTTGCACTGTTGCGAACTATCAAGAGATCTGTTGATCCTCATAGATTACTTTGAAGTCATAGAAACATGACTCTTTATCTCTGCTAGTACTCCTGAGTCCCAGGTTTGACTTCGTTCTCTGAGCTGGTGACCGGAGTCAAAATCCTCTTAAAACTCCTTGTTAGAATCAGTCAGACTTGGTTTTGGTCAATAAGTTTGTCCAAGTTTGATGAATATACATTACCTAATTTTTTGATTGCTTGTTCCCTGATCATTAAATAAACTGGGATATCGCAGAGTTTTTTGGCGGAGTCGTTGCTGAGCTTGAGTTGTGTGACTTTGTACAAATCCCTTTGAACCTGCCAAAGTGTGTCATTTTGTCAAATTTTGCAATTACCGGTGTCTGTCAAGAAATTCAGAGGTTGGAGAAGAGAAACGAATGTTTTTATGGAAGTGCCTAGGCAGGGCACAGATGCTGGTGAGTGTATGACATCATGGACTTGAGTACAAACCATGCATTTGAGTTTGTTTCATTTTTGGGCAGAAGCTCATAAAAGGATGCCCTGTTTCGGCAAATGCATAAAATGGAAAACAATGAATTTATGAAATGTAGAATACGATTCGAGCAAGTTGTGAATTCTTCATATATTTGCATTAAATGCATGAATGCCAGGCTTTTACGGTCCTCAAATTAGAATACACATAACTATCATTCCATAGATATCATTGCAACATAACAAACAGATTTTAGCATAGTTAGTATATGGTATATGCAATGAGATATCTATGGTGAAATAGGCATTAACAATAGCCATACCTTATGGTTGGTGCAAAATATTGAAGCTGAAAAATGACAAAGAGGTCCATACCACTCTGGAATTCAGAACAGGACACATCCCTAGGGGCTCTATGTCTGTAACCCATGTGTTGGACATGGATAATTTTAGGGCACATGTCTGACATGGGCTTGGCATGTGCCAAATCTGTGTTGGACATGTGCCCTAAAAGTGTCCTGTGTGTCTGACAAGTGCCATGGATTTGGGGACCCATGGGCAACTTAAAACACAATTTGGCATTCATTTTTTCCATTTTTTGCTGAGGGACGGAGCTGTAACAGGTTTGCACCGTGTTGGTGAAGGGATTTGCAGGTGCATTTGAAGGATTTGCAGGTGGATTTGCAAACAGAATTTTCAGGTTGCTGTTTTCTTCCTCTATTCCACAGTATTCATGGCTCAATCATCAAAGGCAGCTGTTAAAGGTCAAAGGAAAGGGATGAATGTCCCTATAGGTGTGTCCCACCCTCCTCCAAGCTCATCTATCTCTGCTGCTGCTAGTGCTCCAGCTGCTGCAAGCTGCTTCCAATCTTGAAAGAAAGCCTGTTGTAGCAAGACAACAAGCTCAAGAAAAGAAATATCTATTGTAGAAGTATGTAACAAGACAACAAAGATCTAGGGCAAAGCTTGCTGGGGGAGAGAATGTTCTTTGGACATGTAGTTTCTGCAACAATAGATACATGAGCACCTACTTTTGTGTTAAGGGCCATATGTTGGTCACTGACTGTGGACTTGGACCATGTAAAGGGGTGAGTGCTACCAAACGGAGAGAAATGGAAAGAGAAGATCAACTTGGCTTGGGTAAGGCGGCTGCAGCAAGTACGAAACAAAAAAATTGTGGATCCTCTTCCATTCTTGAAGAAACCTACTAGCAGATTTCAGAGTGGGGCTGCAAGTCAACCACCAAGAAAGAGGTCATCTCCAAGTGGGAGTCCAATGGACAAGATCTTTCAACAAGAGAGGCGAGGGGAAATTTATCTTACCATTGGCTTTTTTTCTATCTCAATTTCATTTCATTCAATGTTGCACAATCACCTTTGTTTACTGAGATTGGTCGAGTTCTAGTTGAACAAGCTCCAATAGGGTATGTGCCTCCCAGTTTAGAGAAGTGTAGAACCACATTGTTGGTTAAGGCAAAGAAGGAGGTGGATAAAATCCTGGAACCCATTGCATCATTACGACCTTCATCTGGTGTTAGTATCGTTTTTGATGGATAGACACATGCAACATGCCATCCGGTCATCAATTTCATGGTGTCTTCCCTAAATGGACTTGTCTTCTTGAAAGCGGTGGATGCTCTTGAAAAATACAGGGATATACAGTATATGCATGAGATGTTCATTGATTTTTTTGAAGATGTAGGTGTGCAAATTATCACAGATAATGCACCTGTTAGGAAGGTTGCTGGCATGCTTGTGGAAGCTAAATATCCATAGATTTTTCATACACCTTGCATTAATCATTCGTTGAATTTGGCCTTTTAAATCGATTGCTTCTAATGTGATATGGATGGGAAGTTTGTTTGATGATGCACGCCATATCGTCAATTTTGTACAAAACCATATCAATGCCCGCCCTCATAATCTATAAAGAGTACACATCTATCATTGTTGAAGATTGCATATACTTTGTTTGCCTCCTCATTCGTTATGCTTAGGAGGTTGATGGAGGTCACTACCACTCTTGGTTCCATGGTTATTTCAAAGTTTTGGTCTTTTTGGAGAATGTAAGATCAAACTTCTTCAAAAAAGGTCAAGGATATACTTTTAGATGAATGTTGGTGGGAGTGGGTAGATCTTGCCATTAAGATCATGAGCCCTGCCATTCCTTTGTTGCAATTTGCAAACATGGACCAACCCATTTTAGGAGATGTTTATGAAGGGTGGGATTCTATGATTAAGGCAACAATGAATGCTATTTCACAAAATGAGTGTTTTGAGTATGGGACATCAGTAGAGAGCTTATTCATCACCATATGAGATATTCTTATTAGTAGGTGGGATAAAATTTGCACACCTTTGCCTTATTTGGCTCACTCATTGAATCCTAAGTACTATAGTAATGATTAGCTCAATGGTGGACCTTCACACAGAGTCCTTCCTTACAGGGACAAAGAGATTTCACAGGGGAGGAAGGAAGTATTTAGAAGGTTATATTTAGATAGAGCATCCCTTGATGAAGTGGAGTGCTTTGTAGAGTTTTCCATTGGCATTGGGAGATTTGAAGGTTATGATGTGCTTAGGGACAGGGGTTTAAGAAGCCCTCTTCTTGATTGGAAACTCATGGGGCAACATACCCTATTCTACAACATTTGGCCATAAGGATCCTCTCTTAGGTTACTTCATCCTTTTGTTGAGAGAGGAATTGGAACACATATGGGAATTTGTAGAGTTTAAAGAAGAGCAAGAATGAGTAGTATAGGGCAGAGACAATGGTTTATGTGCACTCCAACCTCCATCTTATTTACATGCAGAGGGAGGAGTGGTTGAAGGGAAAGACAAAGATGTGGGATCTGTTTCTTGATGATATGGGTTTGGAGTCTGGACAACAGTGTTGAGTTGGCATTAACCAACTTGGATCTCAATGAATTGGTGCGAGAATCAGTTGCTTTTGATGATGGTGATCCTCTTGTGGGGTCGACCTCCACACTACTAGTAGTATACCTTAGATTGGATATAGTTGATGAGGAGGATGGAGGAGATAGCAATGGCAGTGGTGATGATTTTAATGATGTTGACATGGAGGAAGACAACTAAGTCTTGAAAGTGACAACTTTGAGATATGGCATTCTTCCATCTATTGTTCTAGTATCTAGATTCTGTTCTATTTTGAATTGGCCTTTGGCATTCCCAGCTATAGTATCTACTATCAATAATTAAGTATCTATGTAAATAGTAATTTGATTTTGATTACATCAAATAACTTAATGAGAAAACTGCAGTTTATGGTTCAAATTCTAAGTTTTAAACTTCTATTTTATGATGTGTATTGAATATTCTAATTTCTTGTTGTGCTTTATCATCATTGAAGTTACATGTAATTAGTTATTAGTTTTATCAATATTTTCTAAATGTTCTGGTTTCTAAAATATTTGGATCTTTATGTCTATATTGTATATTTAAAATAATGTTTTTAATATATATATATATATATATATATATTAAAAACATTATTTTTAATATGCAATATAGGCCATGCCGTGTCGTCGTGTCTTGTTTCGGGGTCGTCGTGTCTCGTGTTGGATACTTGTATTTTTGTGTCCTTCGTGTATTTGTGTTGGATACTTGTATTTTTGTGTCCTCCGTGTCCTTGTGTCAGATGACTTAGCCTTTAAGTGATGTTCTTGTGTTAGATATTCTCTTGTCTGTTCCTGATTTAACGAAGAGTCTCCTTCCAGTTTCTTGCACAATGAATTTATAGTGTTTGGCTGAGTTTGATGGTCAACGAGCCATCATCAAAGGAAAAATGGAGTACAAAGGAGGTTGGCAGGTTGTTGATGTAGTATTCCTTGTTCAAAAGTTTTCCACCTTAAAGATTCTGAAGTAACTTTAGAGTACACCATGAAGCGGTGATCCAGTGTCATGTTTCTTCAGGTTTGCAAAAGGTCAACAATTTGACCAAGCCCCTAGCAGAGGGAGGTTCAAGATGTAGAGGGAGCATCTTGTGTTTCACAGAGATCAATTTCCTCGGTAAGGGGGGAGCGTTAGAGTTTGTACCTTTGTAAGTGTTCTCATCTTGGGTGCACTTGTTGATTCAGTAGGTACCTTTGAAGGTGTCCCAATGCTGGGCACATGCAGAGAAGGTACAGTGGCCGGATACACCAGTTTCTCCAACAGCACCAGCAGAGCATTCAGCTCAATTCCTGTGCACAGCAGAAGAGATGCCTTGAGTGTGGACAGCAGCAGGCTTTTGGAGGGCACGGCAGTTTTAGGCAGATAGAGGGTGCATGCATACCTCTAGCGTGCATACATCATCCACAGATTCTTCCAGTTGTAACTGCTGTCACAAAATTAGAACGCTTGCCTTCTCATTTTAGTTGTTGTTCTAGACCTAGCAAATAAGCTTCTGTTCTATTTTTTATTAGCTTTTCTATTTATTTTGTACTTTCTAGTCTTACAAAAAGAGCACTAGATAGGTGGACTTCTAGTTTTAGAGAGATATGTTGTTGATCCCAAGAGGGTTAAGGCGAGGTGCATGTGCAGCCTACTCCAGTCTAGGCGCAGTTCTCTAGGAGGCTAGTACATGCATGTATGCATTTAGGCTAGGCACTCTAGCCTATGCATCTAGGGTGTGTTTTAGTGTACAACTCTAGCTTCCTTCTCTATAAAAAGAGGCAGGGTAAATATTTTTTCATTCATTCAGTTCAGTAGAGAGCAGTGAGTGATTAGAGTTAGGATTTGAAGCTTCCAATATTGCCAGTTTTCAGAGCAATAAAACAGTGATGTGGTTTGAGTTTCAGATCTATTATACTTGATGTTATAATTGTCAGTTTTGATATGTTTCAGTTCCTAGTAAAAATAAGATTGCAGCTTTGATAGCACTGTCAGTTTTCTGTTGATCCCAAGTTGGTAAGTTAGGTCAGATTACTAGGACTGTTACCATGTACTGAATATTTCAACAATTTTGTCATGCATGCATGATATTGCTGTGACATTTGTGGAGACATGATCCAAAAGGGATATTGGTGCCGCCATGTATAACTTGGTTAGTTATTGTCTCACCAGGATAAAACATTGGTTGTTGCACTTGCCATCATTCAAGTCCCATTTAGCAATATACACTGGGCTACCTCTTCAGATCCAAGCACCATACAAATTTAACCCTTCCCAGCCCCCCAAGAAGATTCAATATGCCATCCACGAGGCTTATATTGTCAGCATGCCATTTATATAGATATCTTGATCCAATGACATTTTGTGAAAAAAGAGTGTAATGGCTCTTTTCTCTTCTCTCTCTGCTGCTGTTTTAATTTCAAGGACAGGAATGTCCCTCAAGTCCATATCAAATTAGCCAAGATTCATTTTTGTGCAAGCAGTGGGTCTCGTTTGATACCGACAACAAAGTCTTGTTTAATGTATGCCCCTAGTTTAGCGGAATCAGAGGAAGGCTCCATCTGAAACCTTATGTGAGTAGAAACACAGGTCTCCTTGGGCACATCAGAGAGAGATGACCAAGGTTGGGACCCATATTCAGCTGTTGCATTATGCTCCTTTGTTTGGCCCCATCACTTCCCTCATCAGTTGACCCTAGAAGCGATGTTTCTGGGGGAGATACTCACAAAACCAATTAAGTAAACATGTTCTGTTTTTGTATTGTGTTATGCGAGCAATTTGTAAGAATTTATGCTTGTAAGCAGGAACATAGTAGAAAATGTAAGTTTAAGGAAAAGTGATAGCATCGCTTCTTTTTGCTCATGGATGAGAGGATTAACTCCAGGTCTTTGAGGATAATTTTGAATTTTGGTATCTCTTAGCAGCAGGCTTAGCCACAGCCCTTTTATATATAATACTATCATATCTGTTTTGTGAAATCAAAACTTTCATTTTGCCACTAATACTTCACTTTTCTCTAATTCTCTTTGTTGTGAGGTCAGGGATTAGCTGCATCGACTCTTCATCATTGGCTTTTTGCTTGATTTCTGCGATCCAGTCCAGGTTTGGCTTATAAACAACTGCCAATTATACCTCATATGTCTGAGGAGATACTGTTACAAAGAGCTCAGTTTTCTGAAGCTTTGTTTAAAGTAAGCTGTAAGATGAATAGATTCAACTGTTTAGATTTTATTTGGTTTAAAATTAAAGACACCTTAAAATAACTGTTATCACTGGCCTGTAAAACTGCAGGACTAGCCTTAACATCAATTTGTTAAAGCATGAAAACAGGATAAACATCAAAACCACATTATTAGGCCTGTGAAATCCTGGTTTGACTCTAATATCAGACTGCTGAATATGTACAAAGTTCAGGTCCTTGAATCCAGCCATTTGGAATAGCATTTGTAGGTTGGGTCTCTAAATTGGATCATTGCCAAATATTCAGATTGCTGGGTTGGAAATCGTAGGCATATTTCATGAAGTCGATTCCTGGCCACAAATAAGGTTGAATATGCTGATATAATAGATGGAGGGTGAAACAGGCCTCCAAAGTTACATTGCAGCCCTCGAAGCATAAATGCTGACATGAATCACAATAGCCGGGCATGTGAAAACCTATTTACTGTAATCAGAAAGTAAGTTGCTATTTTCAGAAACTTAGTTGTTACACTCAGAATTATCTGTACTCAGCGATATCATTATATGCCATGGTTCTCAGCAGGTCTGGTGTTCTTCAAGTGGCAGGCTGCATTGCCTTTGAAACTCAGTTTTCTTCTGTACGAGCTGACAGGCTCAACAATGGCTTTGATGCCATCTTATATATTTATCAGAGAATGCAACGCATACAATTGAAGAAAGATTTTGAATCACCAACATTTATTTGGATTGTACGATAACATATATTTTAATATACAATACAAATTGGTCCCTTAAAATAAGATAGATCTTCAGCTTTTCCTGAAATAGACTGCCCAATCTTAAAATAGCTTTAATAGCTTTTCTTGCATGTGCATGACTTTTCTACTCTTGGCGCATGTACTTTTTTGACTTTTCTACTATTATATCGTTGAAACGTCCTATCTCTATGTAAATGAATATGAAAATTTCTAACACAATTGATAGAAACCAAGAGAAATTGCAATGAATTCGCACTCAATACAGCCAGGATATCTTGATGCCTTTTTTGTATATGTACTCTTTTGATAAGAAGGAAACTTTTGCAGCAAAAATCATTGTCTATGGATATAAAGATCCATTCATATATTTTGTTGAATAAGTAACATTGCGGTCAGTTCTTAATTTACAAAGGATGATCTATGTACCAAGTACAGTTTTTGACTTTGAACTTGTTGGATAATGCATTGCAGCATATACAACCGAAGAAATAGAACAGATGACATCATCTATGCGAAATTCAACTACTTACAGTGTACCTGATGATTCCTCTGCAGTGGATGTAAGGAAGTGGCAGCGTGCCTTTAGATGAGATATTTTATTCCATCGCTCTATTATCTGAAACATAAAAATTCACCACTGAATGAATTTACTCACCTAGATGATCCCTTAATCGGGATAAACTGTAAACCATTCAGATGTCCTCATATTCTTTATTCTAATCTAGGAATATTATATCATAATGAAAATATTTCTTGGCAGTCTCTCTCTCTCTCTCTCTCACACACACACACGCACACACACACACACACACGCACACACACATATATGGGAAAACAATCTAAAAATGTTGATGTTCTTAAGAACATTCTGAGGCAATGTTTACATTGCTTTTAATGTTTTTTCTCTGTATGGAGCTGTTTCATTTAATTGTCTGGGAAAATTAGTATTTTGGTAATTTCACCCTTGAACATCATTAGAAATATAGTTGACGGAACTGTGTTATTATCTTTGTATTTAACAGAGAGTTCGTGGCTTCCTTTACTCAACAACCATGGCAGGTAACCAAACCGACTTACGCTGATACTATGATTGGCTGTTTTGGTAGAATCTTTGAGAAATTGCATATAGTGGCTTTAGCCTTTTGGTTTCAACTTGGTGCAAACTTGCAAAGCAATTTGTATTGTTGTTTATAAAGAAACTAGGAAATTGTATATGCAAAGCAGTATTTATTTTCTTGTAGGTCTAGGATTTTGTTTGTAGGAATTTATTTGGAAAAGGTTAATACTGCGTAACTTTAAAGTTTATACATGTATATGCAAGGGTGTTTGATGTACAAAAGCTTGTGTCTCGAACTTCAGAAAAATGGGCTTATGATGAATTGATATTTGGTGCTTAACATTGAGTCTCTTTGGTGGTTTTCTCCTTCCTTGAGTTTGTAGATGCAGTATCCATATCACAGAAGCTGATCATTGCTGACCAAGCATTTTCTTTTTGTTGGTCTACAACATTACAAGTAGCTAAAACTAGTTTTTCTGAATTAAATGATTCGCTTTTGGTCAAACTTCAAGCTAGGCACTGGTTTTTGAATCAATTTATGTATTATGGACTGATTTTGTCCACGTTTTTCCATCCAAATGAACTCCTGTCATACCATGTAGCTTGTTACAACCCAATTAAAGTGTGTTAGCTCAGTCAGAAGAATGTTGAAAAGGCAAGAAATTAATCAGCAAGGAAAGCATATGCCAATTGACAGGAATTGGGGTGTCAGGTTCCTCACTCTGCATTTTACAAGTGTCAAGTTTAGATAGGTTGGTCATAGAGGATTTAATTGGTCTACAAAGATGTTTAGGCTTCCGCGTTACCCAATTATGTGTAAACAGGCAAATTATAAACACTCTCTCGGTCATAATTTGTATTATTCTGACGTGAGATCAAAGTTGAACTTCGGATCAGACTCAGTGAGCCCTTCGACTCAGTTAACTTGAAATTAGAAACATAAATAAAATATTCATACTTCAATAAATAATGGAAGCACCAACAATTAGAGACAAAATATGCAAGTTTGCTTAATTATAATGCAAGTGAGGCTGTAAATAGGCAAAATCACATTGATATATGTATAAATTCTATTTATATTTTTAAAACTAGCATATCCATATCTCTATTCTAGTAATTGAGTCTGTCACCACTTGTAAAAAACTAATTAGTTCATTAGGAGAAACAAATGTGTTGCCAGTCAGAGATGGTGATTCCCCATTCTTGAAGGGACAACACTCATACAGCAAAGGTGCCAAAGAAGTTTTGAAGACTGATTATTGAGTTGATTGATATAAAAATTGTAGTCGTTTTAGTAGGTAGAGGTATATTCATAATATTATATTACCATCAAACCCTTTTTTTAGTGAAAGTGCTCTCAGAAACATGATTTGAGGGGCTGGACTACATAGCAACGACTTCCTTTAGCTTAGATGTCGGTTCTGGGGGGTAGAACCTGTGTTAGCATTTGGGTTTAATCCCAAAATGTTTACACCTTGTTTGGGGGTGCTTCATTAGATGTGGGGTGTATGTTGTATGGTTATCCCTTGATTGATCCGCGATGGACTTGCACATTAGAGGTGGCTTACTCATTGGATGCTAGAGCCTAGGCCTATTTTTTGGACTGAAATGGTTAAGCTTTGTATTAAAAAGTTGCTGTGGCTGTACGGTACAACATATTTATACAAATTTAGAGAAGCATTCTAGAAGCCAGTCTTTCCGAGACTGTCCAAAATTCAAAATCACTGCCAAAAGACTGAATTGTTCTAACTGTTTCAAAAGCATAGCAGAGAGGACTGGTATAAATCCTATAGAATTGGCCTAGAATCATTACTGATTTGCAATACATTATTACTGTGTTTGAAGAGTTATTGCCAGTGCCCCTCCCAACCCTGTTTAAGCAGGGAAGCCAGGGTTAACTGATTGCCAATCAAGATATTTGATTTTTGTCTCTTTTGTCTTTGTTCCTGCCTTGATTTCCTTCCCCTTGTGAGAGGAGGGCAGGGCTGAGCACCTTTCTTCAAGGCGTTGGTGAAGGATAACATTTCAGAAATGTCGGATGTATGTGCATGCTGCAGTGAGAGTTTAGCAGGAGGTCCATGTTCCCCTCCTCCTTTGTCTTTGCATCTTCCTCCTCTTCCTCTTTTGGTTGCTCCTCTTCTATCCTTGAATGTTCCAAAGGAGTTTCCTTACTTGCCTGCCTTGGAATCTCTTCAAGTTCCTTCATTATTTCTTAAGCTGGATCCTCTTTTGCGGCCTTTGGTACAGTATTGGTTGGATCCACTTGGGCCTCAGATGCTATTGGTCGATCTTTAAGATACAATGAAGTCTTAGATGTTTCCTCCTTTGTGCTTTTCTTGTTCACTTCCTCTAAAACTTCAAGAACCTCAAATATGTTGTGGTTCATATTGGGCAGATTTTTTGAGTATCCTTTGAATGTTGCAACACCTTGCGAAATTGATTTCTTCGTTTATTAGAGATTGGCTAGAAAAGGTTCTGCTCGTAATTACTAGTTGGATTCATTTTTTGCTTTGGGAAAGTTTTGTTCTCTTGGGTCTTTGGACAATTCTTGGCAAAGTGTCTGTATTCAATGGAATTTGCTCTCATAATCAAGGGCTTGTGAATGGCTCCATTTGCCTGTATTAATTTTTATTGCCTATGAGAGGCCCTTCTCCGGATCCACATCCACTCTTGTTCTAGCACAGTAGTACACATTTGGTTCTTCTTGGGGATACGTCGCCTCAACTTGTTCCCTATATCTTTGAGAGTGGTTTCATTCCAAAACGTTACCGAAAGATGTGACAGTTAACCCACATTTGGTTGCTGTGATCTCTTCTTCAGTATTGAAATCAAGAGATCACTGTGGTAAAAGCAAACCCCCAAGTCCTTTGAAGTAGGGTCTAGAGTGGAAGATCAAGTCTTTCCCTCTCTTATTGTGGAATAAAAAATGAAATAACCTCTTCCTGAAGCAAATTAAAATACCTGTCCTTGGAGCTTGGGAGCCCATTGTTTTTGTTGCCGTCTAATTCGCACATCGGTCACATGGTAGAAATCTTCAAGTCATTGGGTGCAACGTTGGGGGCAAGCTAGAACCAAGTGCTGTCACCTGATACTCATCTCCTTCGTCTAGGCTAACTCCTAGGAAAGCCAAGGGAAGGGGGGTGGTCCCTATAGAAAAAATAAAATCTAAGGTTTCTAATCTAAGAAAGAAAAGAAAATTTAATCTAGGAGTTAAAGTGATATGAATTAAAATTTGACAACAAACCACTGCAAATGAATTATAACAACAACTTTGAAAATGTAGACACCATTCTCGACATTTGAAGAAATTGATTTAAATGTGAAAAAACAATGTAGACCAGTGCTAGTGAATATGGAGTGTTGTTGTGTCGTGTAAGTATTGTAGTTGTCTCATTGGTCAATTTTAAATTATTAATGAGTGATTAAGGGAGTGGATAAATTTTGGGTTTGGCCCAATAAGTCAAGTTCTCTTGAACTGAGCGCTAAAGCAACATTACCAAGTGTCCAATGGGGCGAGGCATAACTTGCTTGGAGTAGCCCCTTGACTCTGTGGTAGTCACTCTTTGTGACCTCCTGAGTTCTCAAGAAAGTGGCTTATGTGGATTTTCTTATTAATCTAGTCATTTGTATCCCTTTCTGGTACAACCAATTGATCAGACAAGATGCAACGGTGTAGAGCATTTATGGAAGGAGCCTTTGTTTATTTTATTTAAGCAACATGTGATCTCGTTAACACAAATGACGACTGAGAATCTCTTTCCCTTTTTGGGTAACTCGGGTATACATAGTTAGGTTAATTTTATTTGCTAATAATGAAATGACAAAAGGAAAAAATAAAACATGAAATGTTGTTTAATTAATCCTAGCACGAATCTCTTTTCGATGCCTCTTACTCGAGCGAGCTCTTTCGGGCCACACCATAACTTGGGAAAGTGTGGGGTTAGTAATTCTTTTATTTCAAACAAATGAAAAGCAAACTAAACTATGCAAAAAATAAAACTACTCTAAACAAGCACACTACACAAATCCGCAAATGGGGATTGGGAGAAGGAAGGATTAACACAACCTTCTTCGTCATTGTTTATTACTGTTATTATAAGCTCATCTTTTTAGTGCTTGTGATCTTCATAATTGGATCAGAAAGTTTACAATGAACCTTCTTCGTGGAATGCCACTGATCCTTTATAATTGAGGATTCAAAAGGCTTACAATGGTTTGAAAAGAAGGTTAAATGTAAAGAAAGGGCTTTGGGTCTTGTTGGAAACATCAAATCTTTGAAAATTGGCCAGAGTGCCTCTCTACCTAATTGCTAAAACCCGAAAATCAGCAAGTAAACTTTAAGAGTGCTTTGGGAAAGTCTACAAAATTACTCAAAAAATTTCTAAGTAAAAACAAGCTAAAAATGCATGAAAATAACTAAGAAAAGTGAGCTAAAAAACTACTTTCTTAGGGTCTTTGTTTGCTTCTTAAAGAGAGCAAACAAATCGAAGCAGTTAATTGCTAAATATGAAATTAGTTTCAATATACTAACTTATCTACTCAAGACTTTAGATATGCAAAATAATTAACTTGATAAAAAAGCTAGTAAACAAGATCTAAACTATGAATGATAGAACTTTAAGATTTTAGCTAGATCTTTTAAAATTTGAACAATAATAAAGCTACTTACGAAAAGCAAGTAACCGAGAAATGAAAAGTGATTTTAAAGAGAGGGAGACAAAAGAAAGCTATAGGAGATGGAGATACTTCGAGGCTTTGCTTGTGTGCTTTCGAGGGACTGTATCTGCAAGAAAATATTAGAAGAAAAGAAGCAAACCAACTCTTCAAATCATCAAATCTAAGAGAACCCACACATCACATCACTTTGCAAACGAGAGATCAAATCTAGAAGCATATAAGTTAGAAATCAATGAAAATGCACACAAACCAACGAAGCATCCCAATAAGATCTCTAGCATACAATACTTAAAAGATCAAGACAATAAACCAATTGATTATTGATACCAATCCTTCTAATATGCTGGATCTGAAAGTGTGAAACAATTTGGCTCAAATACATATTACCTCCATTGAAGATCAAGATAGTTCATCCACTCATCAATGACAACATACAAGAATGACCTCCAAATTCTCTTTATTTCTCAAATAAAATAATATGCAAAGATTACTACTAGCAAGCTCTTCTCCATGAAACTCCAACTAGTCTGAAAAGAAGAGAGAGTTGCTTTATTTATAGCAAAAAACAACCCAAAGGGGGCGCATCCATGACTGAAGCTAGAGGCTGAGTCATGGAGATGATTTAGGATTTTAGCATGAGTTAAGTGCAAGCTTAAATGAGGAGGTAGGCGCCACCTATCAAGAGTGCGCCTACCTCACCAAACTTTCCATCATATCCAATCCTTACATGCCACATATACCAAGGCGTCAAGTATGAAAGGGGGGGTGCATTCTTATGCTTGGTGAAGTCGCCACATCTTCAATCAATTCTCAATCAAGTCGTATAGGCTCTTAATGAAGTCATCTTCAACCTTTTGTTCAATTGCCAACATGCTTGAGACATGTTCCCACTAATTATGGACTTTGATTTTCTCATATTTTTCACTTTTTTTTTCGAGTAAAAGTTAAATAAATGAATAATAAATCACTTAAAGACTTAGGAATGTGGGTCTAAGGGTAAAGTGGGTGCTTTGAGTGTGAGAACGAGCACCCCCATGGAAAATTCGGCCCTTAGACCACACTTTTATTACTTTTTAAACTATAAAAAAATAGCCTAAGTTTACAGAAAAAATTAAAATAAAACCTAGGGGGACCTAGCACATGTCCATATGACTCAATATTAGTGTCTAGCATGTTCATTACATTGACACATGAGCTTTAATAAGCTCCTAAGGCCTAACCACTAAGACGACCATTCCAACTTTGGAGGAGTAGGTGAAAAAGTCAGAAATTATAAGTCGTTTATTCAACAGTATATAATTAACAAGGAAAAAACACCTTGGAATACTCGGATTGATGGCTAATTCCTAGGTAGCCAAGTCCTTTACAAAAAACCCATGGTAGTACATTTTTAACAACCTCCTTGCAAGGTATGAACATGTGGTAAAAAAAGTAAAAAAGAGCCTTGGAAGGCTTGAATGGACTTCTGAACTCAGAAATTGATTAAGTACTTGTTCATCTTTGTCGGCTCACTTGAAAGTCCAACCGAGTGCAACCTAGTTGGTAACAATTTTGCCATCCATGTTTCTATGGATCTTGGACTAGGGCATAAGCCTGCAAATTTTGCAACTAGGGTGTGCTTAGAGAGGACAAGGGCTTTTTTCCTAGGAGTTGAAGTTAGTAGATCAACCCAAGTGATTGTGTCCATTCTTTTAATAAATCTATTTTGCATTGGGTGAGATCCTTTGATTAGATTCAAGGTGCCAATGAACGTTTTGGAAGCCTTGATCCTTGCATGTAGATCACCTACCATTGCACTAACTCAACCACAAGTTAAGCGGTTGTCTAGGACTTGGGTAGACTTGGCGAAAACTCTTGGATGGATATTAAATTATGAGATTGGAGAGCATACAAGCCATGAATTTTGATGTGCATTCCCTTCGATGAGATCTTGTGAACAATCTACAATGTTAGGTAGACGACAACGACTAGGGTAAACCCTTGCCATGTGTGAAATCGCTCTACTTCATCACCTCTCTTGCTTGAGCCTTAAAATTGTGGCCACTTTTCCTAAAGCACATGGTGGTGGGCTTTGATCCACTTATGTATGCACGCATAAAAAGATCATTTAATATAATCTCTTTGGGTGTAACCACATGTTCTACCACTACCTCGAGGTGACCCATGGCTCAAGGGACGACCCTCACGAGAATTAAACCTTACCCACTAGTGAAAAAGTCCTTGATTCTTACCAATTGATCTATCCCAATACAAGCCATGAATTTTGATGTGCATTCCCTCCGATGAGATCTTATGAACAATCTACAATGTTAGGTAGACGACAACGACTAGGGTAAACCCTTGCCATGTGTGAAATCGCTCTACTTCATCACCTCTCTTGCTTGAGCCTTAAAATTGTGGCAACTTTTCCTAAAGCACATGGTGGTGGGCTTTGATCCACTTATGTATGCACGCATAGAAAGATCATTTAATATAATCTCTTTGGGTGTAACCACATGTTCTCCCACTACCTCGAGGTGACCCATGGCTCAAGGGACAACCCTCACGAGAATTAAACCTTATCCACTAGTGAAAAAGTCCTTGATCCTTACCAATTGATCTATCCCCTTTGGGGGTTGGAGCCTAGACCTCATATAGATGCTTGCATGACATTTTTTTCCTTGGAACTTTGGAGTTCTTTAGACAACTTGGTGACATTCTACATGTTGGTCAGATGGAGGAAGTTACTTGCTTGGAGAATGCCCTTCATCAAACGAGGAGCATTTGGCATTTTGGAGGGTATTAAGCCCATACGATATTGGGTTTCTTGGATGCTTGCATGGATTCTTGGAGTTGACTTGGGGAGACCTAGATTGTGGCAATGATCATGTAGGTGGAGTGGACTTGTAGGAACACATGGCCTAGGAGAGGCATTGGAGCATTAGAGCCCTTGGAGGAGCAGCGTTGGGCCTTGGGTGAGGAGCATCCTTATTTTGGAGTTTTGCTTGTGTCCATTACTTTGAATGGACCTTTACCTTCTTGGAGGCCTTTTGTTTATGGTGTCTGTGCTCATGAGAATCTTCCACCTTTTGCTAAGCTAGTCCAGGATATGGATGTAGCTTTGGAGGATGAGGGAATGGAGTCGAAGGGCCCCTTGTAAGTATAAAGGCTAGACATCTCTGGTTGAGGTACCTGAAGAAACTGGTTAGAGTTTGAAGCTCCTTGACAAGACAATGGAACTACCCTTGGATCTTGTAGTAAACATGCAGTGAAAAATGAAGTGTTCCTTAGTCTCAACTTCCTGAAGATGGCATACCAGGTAGATTTTGTTAGATTGGTCAATTTGGTGATCCATCTCCACCCTAATTCTATGAGAGCCCACCCTGAACTAGCCCAAGGGAATACGAGAGCGTGCACTCGATGGTGTAGTGTGTAGTGGGGGTGAACAATGAGCCTGTCCCTCAGATCCATGAAGTGCTCGATGTATAAGGCCATGTTTGGATGTAACTCACCCCAAGGGTTGATCTAGTTGACTTTCATAAACTACCTATAAATACCATCTTGAGTGATTCTGTTCATCTCCTACCTTGTAGGTAAGAGGTGGTCATGTGTGTTAAGGGAGTATCTAAATGGGGGAAGCTTTTCCATCGTAGGGCCATCAAACTCCAAAGGATTTGAGACCCTCACATACAAGTAACGAGTGCTGCCTGAAGGGATGGTTGAGGTAGTGTACACTAATGAACAGTAGGCCAAATATGAATCTTGGTATCGTCTTTTTGGAAAGTTAGCAAAGGTCCAAATGCGGTGTAGGAGTGAGACAAGGTTGAATACAGTCTCAAGTTGAAATGGCCGAGCACCAATCTTTGCAAGTATGATGGGCCAAGGGATTGTTTTCTTGTATTTGATGACTTTCATGTGACGAAGGAGGGGTGTTTGGACACTCTCTTTCAAGGTCCAATCAAATCTAGCAAAGGACCCCCAAACCTATGAAACATAGAGAATGGTGGGTTGTACAAGGGTGGCCATAAGGCACATCTTGGATGATGTGTCTTGGAAATGGTTCCAGAAACATTCTCTCAAGGAAGGCTAAGGATCTATAGCCTTTGTTAACTTGGGATAAAGGGCATGTAGCAGACTGAAACGAGGTCATGTGAACTAGTAAGTATAAGTGTTGGTGATCTTAATCTCCTTCCCTCAAAACAAGAAATGACGATCCCCATCATTTGGCGAAGGTCATAGAAAAGGGTCAAGGCATCCAATTGTCTTGGTAACCCTCTGGAGATGAGGTTAAGAAGATGAAATTATTAGCGAAAAGTAGGATAGAAATCAATACCTAGTGGAGAAGGCAACGATTGATATCTTGGGTGTTCTCATGGAGGAAGGAGTCGAAGGACTACAACTTGTCAATGTAGATCCTAAATAATGTTGGGGATAGGGGGCACCCTTGTTTGACCCTAATGGTTTTCTTGTTAAAGTTTGATAGCTTGTGGGTTGTGTGGAGACAATCAAGAACTATCTTGTACAAGTGCATGATGGTGGTCATTTGGGTCTCAAAAATGTCAATGTCATTAACCCTCTAGAACAATGCCTCTCTGGGAACAAAGTCGAATGCTTTCCAAAAGTCTACAAAGCAACAATAGACTCTCTATGCCTCCTCAGTGTGATGGCTCAGAGTGTAGTAATGTGATCAATAGTTTGGTGTGCCGGTTTGAATATAGCCTACACTCTACTCTAAGTTGTCTCCCTTAAGCTCCCCATAAACCTTTATGGGAGATATTGTAGCATAAAGTTTCGAGAAAGTGTGGCCAATCATGATTGTTATTTAGTTATTGGGATTTGCAATAGATCCTAATTTGTGGCTTGGGTGAATTGTGTGTTATGACCAAGGCTTTAGGAAATTTGTACGAACCACATGTTTAAACAAATTGGCCAAGTGACAATCTAGGGTTTGGAGACCATGCTTGAAGAGTTCTACTTGGAACCCTTCCTCATCCCACCGCTTTGTTGGCATTCATCTCCTAGATTGCCTCTTGGATATCTCAATAAAAGAATAAGTAGCAAGAGTGGAAGGGGGGGGGGTAACTTGGATTAGGGGCTGCCCTAGGACATCATAGACTGAGGAGGTACAAGAGAACAATGATTTTGGATCAATATTGGGTGGGATATGGGTGTAAAGAGGGAAGATGGTTTGCCAAATGTTTTCGAGGGAGTTGTGGAGATTCTTGCAATCCTCATTGTACCATTGATTCATGGGGTAGGATCTAAGTTTAGGGGAAGGGGAGGTGGACTAGGTGGAATAGGGGTAGGTTTAAGCGCAACTTTCCAATTGGTGGATGAAAGATGAAGGCAAAGTCAGCAATGAGACATGGTACTCAGATGGGAGCATCTTGCTGATGTGGGAAGTGAAGGTGCCAAGTATCCCCTTGTAAAAGAGGATAGTGGTCTAAGGTGGGCTTGGGGGGAGTAGGGGTCACAATGTGGGGGGGTGGTTCAACTTGAAGCGAGAAAGAGAGACGATCATGGTCGGCCATGGAGATGGGGGTTATCGCTAAATGACAAATGAAGGGGAGTAGGTCTTGATTAGAGAGGATAATAGTGTGCCATCAATAATTGTAGTCATGTTGAGGACTTTGTGTTGAGGGGTGCGAGGACAAGTTAGTTGCTGATCTTGTGGCACTTATATATTACAGTGAAAAATTGGACAAGCCGTCTAGACTTGAGGAGGTACATGTAGAGCATGCATGGGAGGATGTCATGGAGACATGTTAAAAACCTATTTAGGAATCAACGATTGATTCTAGGCTTGTAGTTGATGGAAGTGTTGCAGATTTTAGTGATAGGGTTGTTGGATTCTGTTAGGAAGAGGGAGTTGACCATGATGAGAATCTTACTCAAGTTAGTAGAGGATTATCTTAGGATGAGGGATTGATCATGATGAGGTTGTTGCCTCAGTTGTCGGAGGTTTTGAGGTATAAAGGTGAGATGTATATGATTAGAAGTTGTTGATAGTTTGGGCCCATGATATTGACGTGAGGGATGACGAAGTTGCAACTTAGGTCAAATCAAGAATAAAAATGCTCTTTCCATCAGTTACAAAAACTAATATTACAAAGCTCCAATGATGCATATATATGCTCAAAATTGCATGGTTTTTTTCCTTCTAGTTCTGTATAATTATATAATGTTTTTTTCAGATTTTGGAGTGGGCTTGGTTGAGTGAGAATATGATTTGACAGATTCAAAGATTTGGCTGAGTTTGACTTTGTCTAGACAAAAAATGTGTCACTTAGCCAAAGACTGAATTAGGGGGTTACTTAGCCTGACTCAATTGAGTCACTGTAGGCTCGGTCAAGTCACTTATGGTTTGGTCTAGACAGATTTTGACCAACTCTGAACCTACCCTCTGTATGACCTGTGATGTTTGATTTTAAATGAAGTATAAGCTTCAACCTTCCCTCCTAATTGGTAGTTGTTGAACTGGACTCCATGAGCCATTGATTTTCAAAAGAGTAAGGCTATCCTCCTGGCAACTAGGAGTTTTGCTTATTCTGTAAAAGAGATTATCTCCTTAGCAAAAACCTTCTTCAGATTCAGTAATATAACTGTCCTTGCATTTTTGAAAGAAATGAAAGATTATTACAAATATATGCAGTAATCATTGATTATTAAAC
>LPNX011207584.1:2617-40806 GCA_001517045.1 Pseudotsuga menziesii
TCATGCTTACACATTGACACATAGACTCTAATAACCTCATTAGTCCCAAATGCCAAGCCGACCACCCCAACTTTGGAGGTATGGAGTGAAAAACTCAGAAATTATCAGTCGTTTATTCAACAACCAATAATAACCAAGGGAAAAAACACCCTGGGCTGATCGGATTGACAAATGAAGTCTAAGAGACCGAGTCTTTTACAGACACTATCATGCTAGAACATCTATTACAATTCCCCCATGGGGTATGAACATGTGATATGATACAATAAAGCTTCCCGGAAGCAAGACTGAAGGCTCCCTGAAGTCCGAACAAGTTATCCTTGCTTGGTTCACCAGGCTCACTTGATAGAAAATCACTAAGTACAACTTAGGTGATAACAGGTCTCATTAGAATTGGTTCCACCATTTGGGATTTATGATCCTTTTCCCAAGGTGACCTGTTACAGGACTGTTCAGAACAACGAAATTGTATGGCATGCCACGTGTCACTGGTTCATCTTATGAGTCTGATATTCAGACCACCAAAATTAAAGTCCGTTCCCTTTCTAGAACATCTTTAGGAATTCCATTTGTACCTCTGTATCCCAATATATTGCAATTATCCGCAGGTGTCCTGTTTAGGGATGAATTCTGGAAGAGGATGGAACCCTAACTTGGAGAGAACATATCTCCTGGAATACAGTGAATATGAGGATTAATTTTGGATACAATGTTCATCAAGATATTATCTTCGGTCCCTAAAATTTTCAGCTCCTGATCCTTTGCCAATCTCGGAATATAGCGAATGTACCAAAACATAGCAGTTTTAGTATTTAGGGTTTTTCTAGCTCGGGGTCAAACTAGGGTTTGACTTTCTCAGAGTTTCACCCAACCAAATTTCTTGATCCAGGTCTCTAAACTTCGGTTTTGATGAGGAGAAAAATCCTATGCTGGTCTCACTCAAAAATTCCTCTTCTATGGAAATCCCTAATTTCCACATCGAAAATTGAAAATGCTTGGAATCGAATTCCGCTTCGACAGAAAGATGCGCCCTTCAATGGATAGTCATCCTAGCATACTTTTGCTGATGGATTGTGGAGAGAGACCCAAAAATTAAGAATCCCTAGCTTCTACAGCTGCACAATGTCTTCTTCTCAGGTTAGCTCTGATACCATGTTAAATTTCCATATGCTTAGCTAAGACATTAGTATTTCATTTCATTTTCATAAAAAAAGCATATAAACAGGATCACTGAAAGATAGACAAGCACAACCATACAAAAGGAACTGGGAAAACCCTAAAGGGAAAAACCCAGCAAAAGCCTCCTCAATATAGATGCCCCAAAAAGATAAAAGATAAAACCAGCAAGGAGATCAAAGCTTGATCCTCCTCCTTCTCTAGCTACTTCTCTTCTCCACTAATGCGCTACACAAGTGAGAGTGTGTGTCTCAAATGAGGAGCACTACACCTCTATTTATATTCATCCGTTAACTCATTTGACATGTAGGCTCGAGTTACACATGTAGGCTCAAGTAACCACACTGGGGTGCTGATGACCCACCTTTACAATTAGAGGGGACTACCTCATGACTATTATTAGTTCTTTCGATTAGGAGCATTAGGGTACAATGTAATACAAGTGGTTCTCCCGGTAGGATCATCGGGGACCACAAAAAGATACATATAGAATATTCTTCAAAGTTACAATATTTCAACAATAATCAATGGATACCAATATCTTAAGAGACTAACACCCTCCTTCCACATTTGGACAAGAATGAAAAATATTTATAAGGAAATGGTGCCACTCACTTACGAGAGACATTCTGAGGAAGAACTATCATTGCAGAACCTAAAGGATAATAAAACAGTAGTGGGTAAAGATTGGTAGCTAATAGTGAGATATCATAAAATATATTTACCACCTCAATATAAATATGATCAATATTCTCTTGGGTCACGTTCTCAACATAAAAATACAGAGCAGACTCCTACTACACCTCAACAATACACACAGGAACAACTAGCATAAAAATTTGTAGGGTAAGTGACTCCGCTGGAATACATGCCACCTAGAGGTTCAGTACAACCTAGAGATCCCACATTTAATGAAATACTATAGAGGATATAATAAATCTTCATAAGCTAAGGTACTTTCAAAATAACTTAAAATACATGAATTAAGCCTTGATAGAATATACCAAAGCTTCAAAATCCACATAGGCACTTAAATAAATAAGAGAGAACTTGGTGCAATGATGATCAACTAGGATCCATGAGATGAAAATGAAAGCGATCGAGAACCTAAAACAAGGATACATGGGACCAAGGGTAGTGACCTAGGGATGAAGTGGTCAAGGGGATAAGAGAGATTGAGAAAATATGGATAAGGCCCAAGATATCAATGGTCAACAGTAAGATAAAATTGAAGAAGTGCAAGAGTGTTACCGTGCCTCCAAAGATACCTCTCCAATACCACTATGCGTCCAATATGTTACTTCCTTTGCAAACGAGAGTTGTTTTCTTCCCAATAATATAACGCAATAAGTAAGTCCACCATGCATGAAAACAAAGACATGTTGGCATCCACATCCACAAACTATAATACTTTAAGTGTTAAGTGGGGTATTATGATACCATATAATGTCATTTAGGCGCGCCAAAAGAAACTTTTCTAGTTTTCCAATTTTAAATATGGTTTGGCTGTTAAAAGAAGGAAAATTTGAATTCCTATGTTATTACTTCTCCATATAGGAGAAAAAAAGAGCAACCTTGCATCCACTATACCATTCCAGTCAACACCTATGCACAAAAGTATCAGCACACTAACGATATTTTACCCTACAGGTAATTACAATGCTAAATTTTTTTCCATATTTTACCTTCTATGAACAATAAAATAGTTTTTTTACCTTCTGTATATATTCCACCTCTATTATAACCTACCAATTTTAGCCAAATTTTACTTGCAAAGGTATAATCATCCAAAAATGATCCTCTAAAACCTAGTTTCGCTGATATGAGCACATCTATGACTATGATGATGACATGTTTGATATTGTGGTTAATTATTTGAACTAAATAGCACTATTCAAGAGGGTTGATCCCAACCCACTACTGGTCTAAACCCTTTCTGCCTATGATTTCCAAATCTCCCATCTCTACAAACCCTCCATGATTAAAACCTAGAAACATATTACTAGTCATTGAAATCCTTTGAAAGAATTCATTGTTTATCTCAGCACTTGGAAAGGGGGATTATAATCTCCACCTGTCCTTCCCCTCATGAAACAATATTTTTATTTGAAAATTACATGAAATCCATATCCCTAATATGCACCATATTAGGATATGATAGTGATGGTACTGTGGTAGACACTGTCTTAGGTTTCTTAAATTTTCTAACCCCTATTATTGGTGGCATGCCTCCAAAATTTGAACCGTGTAATTACCTAGCTCAACCAATCCATACCAGATTGGAAGAGCTCCCTACTATGGAGCAATTCAGATACCCATCCTCCCTATTTTGCATGTTTTTCTATCTACACTATGAACATTACAAAATCCTGAACCTGAAGTTCAAATATGAATTAGGAAATCAACCACCCACCTATGAGTGGAGTGGCCATAATAATGAGAAATACTAGAAACCCTAACTAGACATAATTTTCAAACAAATTGATAGCCATAATATACACTTTGATGCATGATTCTTCTCTCCCAAGAATGTTTCCATCGAATAAAAACTTCTAGAGTTTAATCTTGATATAAGGATATGATATTGGTTACTAGATAAGGGTTTAACTATACCGAGGATATATGGTTTTGAAGAGGATCCATACAGGTTAACATATTTTCTCACACCAAGGGTGTTTTCCATGAAATATACTAGACAAAGGTTAATTTCTGACCAGATGCATTTTATACACTTTGAGAACCAAATATCCTTTTTGTTTCCTAAAGAGTTAGGGTCTTTTCTAGAAAATTTAAAGGATTAAACTCCCTACAGTATACGAAGGAATTTATGAAACATATCTATTTGGAAAATGTAGAGAGGGACCTTATGACCATCACCAAATTATCTCCCAACTAATGATTTCAAACAAAAATTATCCATATAATTATTCCCCCAAGCCCAAGTTGGAAAGAATTGCAAATTTAGATAGTTGGGAGCAAGTACTGGTAGTTTCAAATAATACAGTAGGGAAGGATATAAAAAATTCATAGTTATGGAAGAAAAGAGGACTTGAATAGATCCATAAGCAGGGTTGATTACCATGGTTTATAGGAGAGAATATAGGAGAAAACACTGACTGTATCTATCAATAAAACCCTCACTGCAATTTATTGGTTGTATCTATCAATAAAACAATGCCTAGAAAATGATTTAATGGATTAAATGAAAGCAACTGACTTATCGAAGACATCTCTATGGGAGAACAATATATTGGAAGCTACCTTATCCTATGTTTTTCCTGATTCCTTACTAACCTTCACCTTTACTTACGGGTCTCAATCTCAATCTACTAATGTCCCTCTTTGTATCTTTTGGAGATGAAGGGGGTGGACAACCTTAAGGATACAAAACCCCCAAATTTGCGATACCATTAAAATTGAGCTGAATCTGAATGCCCACCCAATAAAAAGCGGCCTTTAGGAAGCACCCAGACTATAAAAATTGTTTCAAACAAGAAATTGATCTATGTCTGGTGCAACTTAAAGGTTTCACCATATTCACAACCTAGCTTTATGGTTGCATCAAGGAAGGGGTTCGTTGAATAAATAGGAAATTCCTCCTTTGCAACCTTGGAACCTCCTCAGTAACCTTCAAACCTCCTTTGCGACCCCAGGCCTAGTTTGTGGGTGAGGTAAGTGAAAAACATCCTCTGTGACCTCGGCCCTAGTTCATGGGTAAGGTAAGTGAAAAAATTCCTCTACGACCTTGGTCCTAGTTCGTGGGTGAGGTAACTAAAAAACCTCCTCTGCAACATTGGAAACTACTTTGCGACCTCGACCGTAATTCATGGGTGAGGTAAGTGAAAGATGTAAAATTTCATTGTCACGACAGGGGGAAGGAAATATGGATAGTTTTAATTGTTTGTTGTTTTTATAATGTTATTTATTTATTATTTATATGTATTATTTTATATTTATTATTTTGTTTAATTGTTTGTTGTTTTTTTAATATTTTTTTTTTGTCATAAATAGCACCGTCGTCAATGTCGTCATGGTCATCAATGACATCATCATCATCGTTAGTGATGATGATGATGATGTTGATAATGAAATTATCGTTGTCGCCGTAGTTAGTAGGATTATCAAGATCATTTTCCTTATGGACATCATCATCATCATAGAGAAATTCATCGTTAATAGACCCTTTCTTGATTTTTTTTCTTCATATGAGTGTAATACAGTGACCATTTCAAAGTTTGACAAACAGAGGATGCTTAATAAAGTCCACTATCAAGAAGACTTGAGACAATCATAGGTAAGTAATAAGGTTAGATGGAATTCATTGTATAATACAATTTATTTCTTACAAATCTTGAAATCCTGAAAATGTGTAAAATTCAATTAATTACAACCTTGATAAATAGGAAATTGAACACGAAATTGTTATTGTCTTATTATTATTTTTAAAATGTCTTCTAACATAGAAACCATTTTTTTAAAAATAAGTAGAATTATTCAATAGTCCTAGACTGGGTAGCTACAAAATATGGATTACATGTGTTAATGAACACATAAACGAAGATAGTACATGATGAACACAGTTCCTTTTCTATCTCTCCATATCAATTATGTCATGGTTCTCATCTATCACTAGTACATGTGAACATTTTTTCCACGACAAATCATCGCTAGGATGAACATGATGATGATGATTTATATTATTCTAATGCGTATGAACATGATGATCATGATGATGAAGATGATAACATTAATGACTATCATGATTATAGCATTGACGATGATGAGGTTGAGGATGAGGATGATGTTGATTAGGATAACGACGATGATGACGACGACGATGATGATGATGCTGCTGATGATGATTATGATGATGATGATGATGATGATGATGATGATGATACCATTGATTATATTGAAGATGAAGATGATGATGGTGATGATTATGATGATGATGATGATGATGATTATGATACCATTGATGATCATAAAGATGAAGATGATGATGGTTGTGATTATTCTAATGAGTACAAACATGATGATGTTTATGGAGATGAACATGATGATGATGATGATGATGATGATGATGATGATGATAACATCGATGATGATGATGATCATAACATTGACAGTGATGAGGTTGAGGATGAGGATGAAGTTTATTAGGATGTTGATGATGACGATGATGAATATGATTATGATTATGATGATGATGATGATGATACCATTGATGATATTAAAGATGAAGATGGTGATGGTGATGATGATGATTATGATGATGATACCATTGATGATCATAAATATGAATATGATGATGATTGCTATTATTCTAATGAGTATGAACATGATGATGAAGATGATAACATTTATGATGATGATGATGATGATGATGATGATGATAACATTGATGACGATGTTGATTATAACATTGACGATGATGAGGCTGAGGATGAGGATGAGGTTGATTAGGATGTAGATGATGACGATGATGATGATGACGATGATGATGATGATGATGATGACAATGATGATGATGATGATGATGATGATGATACCATTGATGATCTTAAAGATGAATATGATGATGATACCATTGATGATCATAAATATGAAGATGATGATGGTTGAAAATATTCTAATGAGGATGACATGATGATGATGGTTGCTATTATTCTAATGAGTATGAACATCATGATGATTATGATTTCCATTATTCATCATCAATATAATCATCATCAACTTCTTCATCTATATCATCATCTGTTTTAGAATCGCTATCGTTGAAAGGATCATTCATATCAGCATCATCATCAAAGTCATTTTCAATTATATATTCATCATCAATATCATCTCCAAGTTCAAAATGAAGATGATAACATTTATTATTATGATGATGATGATGATGATGATGATGATAACATTGATGACGATGTTGATTATAACATTGACGATGATGAGGCTGAGGATGAGGATGAGGTTGATTAGGATGTAGATGATGACGACGACGATGATGACGATGATGACGACGATGACGACGACGATGATGATGATGATGATACCATTGATAATCTTAAATATGGATATGATGATGATACCATTGATGATCATAAATACGAAGATGATGATGGTTGAAAATATTCTAATGAGGATGACATGATGATGATGGTTGCTATTATTCTAATGAGTATGAACTTCATGATGATTATGATTTCCATTATTCATCATCAATATAATCATCATCAACTTCTTCATCTATATCATCATCTGTTTTAGAATCGCTATCGTTGAAAGGATCATTCATATCAGCGTCATCATCAAAGTCATTTTCAATTATATATTCATCATCAATATCGTCGCCAAGTTCAAAATCATATTCTACGACATTTGGATGATCAACTTCTTGATCGGATTCTTTATCTGACACATCTATGAAGGCCAAATGCTCCTCATCTACATCACCTTCTTCTTCAACATTGTCTTCTTCCTCTACTAGATTATACTTTATCGGTCTTCCTCTTGAATCATATCTAACAATGTATGAACAACCTTCTTTACCTCACACCTTTAAGTAAAATACCTACTCACATTGAATTGAAAGAACATAAGGCTCTGTACCTGGCTCAAGTGCCCTTGTATTAACCATGGAAAATCCATTTTCTTGCTCAATAATAGTTCTTTCAGGATCACGTTCATTCATTTGTATCCTGTACCATTTGACCTCAAAAATAACTATTTTAAATGAACAAAAGTCGCACTCAATTATATCTTCCAAATAACCATAGTACCTATTTTCAGATACTTTTGGATGCTTGTCACTTCTAGACGAAACATTAGTGACTTGAAAAACTACAGTTATCCTACAATTTAATGTTTTATTATTGTCATCCAACTTTTTGATGCAAAATTTATGACCATTGTACCACATAGCGTTGTGGTGTATCAACTGCATCATTCACGACTCAGTAAATAAATATATAAAAAGAAATAAACAAAAGAAATACATTTATATAATCGAAAACAACAAAAAAAATGATCAGGGTATAAAACATACTTTCCTTTTTATATTTTAAACCACATGCTAAATCAATTTCCCTTTGTGTAAGTTCATTGGGATATTCTTCTTAATGACGATGCACAGTTTTAATCAATTCACTCACCCCTTCCCATGATAAGGTACCGTAGAATTCTATACATCGTTCTATCCATTCCTCCATCCAATCAATATTGTTTGCAATGCATAATTGTATTGCATCCTGCATGCGACCAACTATAAAGAAAAATAACAATTAGGAAATGTAAATTAGCTATCATTAAAGGCAATTAAGTTTACCTTAGAATACTGATGGAATAATAAAAATGACATGAGTAAGATAAATATGAAATTGAAAAATTAATCGTATAATAAATTAAATATACACCATGTAATTACCTTTCACTTTCCATTTTCTACCTTTCCCCAATAGGACCTCCCCTTGAAATTTGTTGATGGAGTTGACATGCCAAATGCGAGGAAGATTGATATTTTTTGCTAAATTTGGAAGATACTGACTAATGTACACCATGGATTGATATACCACATGGCCTTGCACAATAGAACTCTTTGTACGTGCTCTTTGTTTAACAAAATCCTTCAATGACTTCAAATTCCTTTCCACCATCCACATTAATCTTGTGTGTACATGTCCACACAATTCAAACTCATCAACTTGGTGTATGAGATAGTGTTCTTGTGCATTGAAAAATCCTGGAGGTAAATACTTCTATATTTCACACAGTAGACAAGGAATTTCTCTCTTCCAATACCTAATGTCTTCTTTATGGATTTCTTTAGATAAAAGCCACCTACAAATGATGTAATAAAGTAACAGTGATCAACAAGGTTGAGGCATTTATAATAAAGTTCCAATATTTAAAACTGAATATGTTAATAAGCTATGCAACAAAGTGAACAAACAATTTCATGCATATAAATTGTTACTTACCTCATGTATTTACCAAGATCATATATAACTTGTTTTATGTTGTCTTCAAAGCTATCTTGGAAAGATAGAGGTAGAATGCACTGTAACAAAACAAAATGACCATTATTTATTTAAATTCCAAATAAGAGACCACAATTACTAAAAAGATGTACTAAATGGAAATTCTATAGGTAAATAATTACTTTAATGAATGTATGCCAGTCATGAGTTTTAACACCACCAAAATCACCATTTTTCGTTAAGATATTTTTTATGTTCGAAAAAAACCCAATCGGAAACCTTGTTTTTTGAATGACCTCTTTTGTATAATTGCTTTATTTCTCTGTCAATAAACATGGAAGAATAATTATATTTCGATACTCCTCTTCGACATTGGAATTAATTACACTTTCCAATGTGTGATGGGCTTCTGCAATGCACTACAAATTTTTCCAATTTTATCTTTGTGAGTCCTTCCATCTAAGATTCTCCATATCATTTATTTTACATTCTTCCCGATATGCATTGTATTGAACAAATAAGCTATTTTTAGGTGCTCATAGTAAGGAAACCTACTGAATTGTATGGGACAACTGTTCATTACTTGTGGAAGTCCATTCATGCCTTCACGATAGTCAATATTAAACATAAACGAAAACACATTTACAATAATTCATGACACCCATGGAAAAGAAAATTCAATAAAAATATAAAATTCACAATATTATATATTTATATGCTACATATACAATTTACATACCATGATCATGTCTATTATATTCAAACTTCCATAGGTGAGTTGTCATTCTTCGTGGTTTCTTCCCATTCTCTTCTCTACCATTGAATTTTGTTTTATCTGTATTTTGATACCTATGGTTCTTAGAGAGGAAGTTCCTGTACTCATCAAACACATCCTTTCTTATACTTCTTGAACGGTGAGATTTTATCCTAGGACCACATTCTGGACATGCAAATTTTCCCTTTGTTTGAAGACCTGGAATATATATGTATTAATGTTATAAGCATCAAAATATTATTAATTTAAATAAAAATGCATGATATTTACCTTAAAAATATATTAATTTAAATTGCAACAAAAATGTACATATCACAAAAATGTGTTAACCGAGGAGCGTCATGAATTGTCCATGCAAGTCTTCCATGGAACTGAAATTGTTTCTTCCCTATTTGTTTAGAGATGTCATACATAGTGATTCCATCCCATAACTTCAATAGGTCATCGATAAGAGGATAAATATATACATTCATATATTTAACTTGTTACTTACCTAATTTATTCAACAATATACGATGCTATTCAGTTATATTTCCCAATATATAAAAGGTGTTCTCATGCAACAATGAAAAAAAGAAATGAAATAGTATAATTACTATAAAAAAGTACCTGGAATAATCATTTCCAAAATTGCGTGCTCTCTCTTTATCGACATCCAAGGAGGAAGGTTATTGTTTATGACGAAAACATGCCACACCGAGTAAGTAGAACGAATCTCTCCAAATGGATTGAAACCATCACCTTCTGATGAAAGTATAACATTATGAGGTGTTGGTTTATTCCAAAATACTGAGACGGGGGGTGAATCAGTATTGTATTTTTCCTTTTTAGAAATAAGAGAAAACAAAATGAATCAAACAGATTAAGACACAAAATTTTTTGTGTAAACTTCAAAGAGAAAACCACCAATTCAAACCCATTAAAAAGATGAATCTACAAAACTGCTTTATTTGCTACTATAGAAAGGATGCAACAACACTCTGGGTTTCTTTCTGCTACAATAGACAAGGATGATACAACACCCTCATTTTTTTCCTACTACAACACCCTGGGTTTCTTCCTGCTACAATAGATAAGGATGTTACAACACCCTTTGTAGACTTGTATCCTTCCCTAGTGCCACCCTTCCACCCTGGACTGAATTTTATCAGTTTGCTATATAATTTCATTGAATTTTGGACTCTGTGACTCACGATCAAAGAGACAAATTATTTCCTTCAATCATTCTGTCAATAAATACTTTCACGCTCCCTGCTGACACATCTCTTCACCAATGCGCCTTTTCATTAATTGTGCCTCTTCATGAATCTTTTAGTCATGACCTTATGCTTTCTCCATTTCCGCAACCATCATGAGCCATTGATTTTATATCAGGATTTTTCCTGACCGTAGATCTAATGTTAGGATGCATATTGTGGAATTGTAACATTTCTTAAAATTCCTTTTCACAATTTCTTCCTTCTGCTTCCCACCTTTCACATTCTGCCTTTCACACACCATTGGTGGACTTCGGGTTGTAGAAACCCATATTATTCTAGACCTTGATTTCTCATTTTCTGAATTTCATCTTCTACCTTCTGCTTTCCACCGTCCTCTTTCCACCTCCTACATTTCGCTACCAGAAACCAGGTTGCAGAAACCCATATTTTTTATAGTTTGATTTATCGTCTTTCGCTTTCCGCTTTCCTCCTTCCGCATTCTGCTGTGAGACACTAGGTTGCAAAAACCCAGATTATTTTATACTTTGAATTCTCATCTTCCCCATTCCTCCTTCCTCTTTTCTTTGGAGCCATTGATTTATTTGCGGGTTCAATCCTGATCGTTGATCTATAATCTAATGTGGAATGCAGACCTTCACTTTTATTTGTGTAGAAATCATTCCCCACTGTAGATTTCCTTATGGATTCAATCCTATCTGTCGATCTATGATCAAATGTGGATTGCGGACCTTCACTTTTCTTTGAGTGGAAAATATTCCTCACCGTAAATTTCCTTGCGGATTCAATCCTATTCATCAATCTACGATCAAAGTGGACTGCGGATCTTCACTTTTCTTTGCATGAAAATTATTCACCACTTTTGATTTCCTTATGGGTTCACTCCTGACCATTGATCTGTATATTGTTGATCCTTCAAAAAAAAGGTAGGAGACATGATAGGTCATCCCAAGCTCCAATCTTGTGATCTTCTCATGGATTCCAAACACCTAGAGCCCCCACACTACCTTTTCTCTATGCTTCGAATAAGTCTAATGAGACCAGTGCATATAAGTACCTACGAAATTAACTGTGTTGTCAATGTGGGATAAATCCCAAATGCAAAATCAATATACATCATTGATTTCCTTGATTAGATGACTACTCAGTCTTTGTAATGAATTCTGCTGCAAATCGTCATCTTCCTCTACCTCTTGCATCGATATTTTCCTTGTCACTGACTTTCCCTGTCACTCGACCTTGTCACAGATTTTCCTTTGTCCTTATTGAAATCCTTTGACATCAATGATGATTCATGTAATGGATTCTTTTTATTTTACTGATTTCATCCTGTTGTTGGCTATTTTTTTGTCATTTGTGAACTCCTTTGACATAAATGGCAAATATATTCTCAGCAATCTCCCCCTTTGGCATTAATGGTAACACCTAAACATTCTCCCCTTTGACAACAATGCCAAAGGATAACCTGTATTGTTGTACCCATTTTGATATAGGATTTCTTGTCTTCTTGACAACTCCCCTGTCATTATATCCCCCCCTGAGATTGCACTTCTTCTTCTACAACTTTTGTAAGGGGATCACTCCCAAATTCCTTCTAAGATGATCAAAGTCTTCCTTGGGTAGTGGCTTGGTGAAAATTTTAGAAACCTATTCTTTTATGTCAACATACTCTAGTTTGAGAATATTTTGGGACAATTGTTCTCTTAGGAAGTGATATTTAATTGGTATGTGTTTTGTCTTGGAGTGCATGACATGGTTTTTTGACATATTTATGGCACTAGTATTATAAAAATTTCTTATTATTGGATTCTCATACTTCACAAGTAATTATTCTAGTGTCTGCTTCATCCATATTACATGGGTGCAACATGACACAACAACAATATATTCAGCCTCTGCCATGGAGATTGAAATGAAAGATTGTTTTTTACTTAACCATGAAACCAAACAAATTCCTAAAATGAATGCTGCTCCACTGGTAGTTTTTTTATCATCAACAATTCCTGCCCAATCTATATCAGTAAATGATTTTAGAATAAAGTCTTGACTTTTTGGGTACCATATCCCATACTCAATAGTACCTTTCAAATATTTGAAAATTATTTTTACTCCAATTACATGAGTTTATTTAGGGCTTGACTGGAACCTAGAAACCAAACCTACAGCTTGCATCACATCTGGTCTTGTAGCTGTCACATACAACAGATTGCCTATCATGGATATGTACATAGTATCTACTTCTAGTGACTGGTCGTCCTTGATTAATTTACAACCTGTGATCATACGAGTACTATCAGATTTGGAGTCTTCCATCTTAAATATTTTAAGCATGTCTTTGATTTACTTAGTTCGAGAGATAAATATTGCTTTGTTTGTTTGGTAAACTTGTAAACCCAAGAAGAATGTTAGTTCACCCAACATTGACATTTTGAATTCCTTCTTCATTTCATAAGAAAATTTTACACTTAGTCTTTGAAAATTGCTTCCAAATATGATGTCATCTACATAAACAACAACACTGATGATATTTTTATCTTTGCTTTATTAAGTAGAGATTACTTTTAGTGGCCCCTCTCTTAAATCCTTGTTGTTTTAAATAGTTGTCCAGCCTTGAAAACCAGGACCTTGGACCTTGTTTGAGACCATAGAGTTCCTTTTTAGTTTACAAACATATTCTCTATTTTTTTATAGTAGGAAACCTTTGGGTTGTTCAATATAAAACTCTTCTTCTATTTTTCCATTCAAAAATGCATACTTGATATCCATTTGATACACTTTAAATTTTTTATGGCTTGAGAATGCTAGAAAAATCCTGATTTCTTCAAGTCTTGCCACAAGAGCATAAGTTTCTTCAAAATCAATCGCTTCTACCTAAGCATGCCCTTTACATACCAATATTTCCTTGTTCCTTATCACTTGACCATCATGATTGAATTTGTTCTTGAAAACCCATTTGGTCCCTATAACATTCTTATCATTAGGTCTTGGGACAAGTTCCTAGGTCTCGGTTTTCTCAATTTGATCTAATTCTTCATTCATGGCTTTGACCCATTCACTCATTTTATTGGATTTTGTAAAATCCTTAGGTTCCACTATTGAGATTAGGGCTTGTTCATTAAATGGTAGTTGTCTCCTTGTACTGGATCCAACATTTTTATCACATGATGATCTATGTCTCTGGATGATTCTTTTGTATCCTTCTAGATGGAGTTTTTGTATATGGTCTTGGGGAGTATTCTTCACTTTCCTGTGTGTCTTCCTTCTCTATTCCTTCTTCTTCATCATGAGTACTTTCATCCTCATGTAAGTCTTCCTTTTCTTCATTATTTGCATTTTCAACACTGTCATGAATTCTTGGTTTTATATCATCTATTTTCACATTTGCACTTTCTACAATATTGTGTAACCTTTTATTGTAACATCTATACACCTTCTTGGTGGATGAATATCCTATAAACATTCCTTCATCAATCCTAGAGTCAAACTTTCCATAATCATCCTTGTTCCTTTTAATGTAACACTTACTGCCAAATACTTTGAAATATTTTACTGAGGTTGGTCTTCCATAACATAGTTCATAAGAGGTCTTGTACTTATTCACTTTGAATTGTCCTGTATTAGGTATATAGACAGATGCATATATTGCTTCGTTCCAATATGCATCTGACAGCTTTGCTTCATTTAGCATTGTTCTAGAAGCTTCTTGGATTCTTTTATTTGTCCTTTCAACAACATCGTTCTGTTGAGTATTTTTTGCAGCTGAAAATTGTCTCTTGATTGCATGTATCTCACAAAACTCATTGAACTCATCTCATGTAAACTCTCCCCCATTGTCTGATCTAAGACATTTTATTTTCATATATGTCTCATTTTCAAACATTGCTTTGAAGATTTTGAACTTCTCAAAGGATTCTATTTTTTCTTTGAGAAATGTCACCCAATTCATCCTTGTGTAATAATCAATGAGCAACATGAAATAATATTCTCCTTGCAGGATTTTAGTTCTAGTTGGTCCACAGAGATTTGGGTGCACTATTTCCAGAGGATGTGAAGTCATATGATCTTTTGTTTTAAAACTAGCTCTAGTTTGCTTCCCATATTGAAAATGTTTACAAACTGGGTTTAGAGGTTTTACAATTTTAGGCAAGTCTCTTATATCTTCCTTCTTACTTATTTTGACGATATTGTCAAAATTTAAATGTCCCAACCTCCTCTGCCATAACCAAATTTCATTGACCATAATTAAGTAACATTGATTTTCATTTTCTAGGATATATACATTGTTTGAATCTTTTATAGCAATGCCATCAACTCTTCCTGAGTCCTTTTTCCTTATTTCACATTTTTCTGAGTAGAAAATACAGATGCTCCCTTAATCACATTTTTTATTTATACTAAGGAGATTAGGCTTGAGGTTTTCTACTAGTAATACATTTTCTTCTTTGATCTTGTTATTGACAACAACTTTTCCTTTGCCAATTATCTTGGAAGACAAATTTTCTCCAAATGTGACTTTACCCTTATTATCTTTTAGTGTTATGAATTTGTTTGGGTCACCAGTCATGTGTTTTGAACACCCACTATCCAAGTGCTGAAGGTTTTGGTTTTTTGTTGCACATAGAGAAATCAATGAGCTTTCCTTTTCTTCCTTTTCCCTCCAATACTTCTTCTGTTTGGTGTCTTGAAACTTAATTGCAACAGTATTCTTTCTAGGAGTCATCAGGTTACAATATCTTGCCATATGTCCATGGTTATTACATTTGTGACACTCTATGTCATATTTTTGAAGAAGTGTAAAAAGGTTATGATTCCTTTTGGTTTGTTACTTGATGAATTCTTCTTCTATTCACGAACCTTCCCATAAGCTCTGTAATTTAAGGATTTATGACCAAAATTATTACAAGAGTAACAATGACCCAAAAAGATCTATTGTTATCTATCTGGTCTCCTAAGCACTGTTACCACCTAAGTTGTACCTAGTGGTTTTTTATCAAGTGAGCCTAGTGAACCGGACAAGGATAACTTGTTCGGACTTCAGAAGACCTTCAGTCTTGCTTTTGGGAAACTTTGTTGTACCATATCACATGTTCATACCCCCTTGGGGGAGTTGTAATAAACGTTCTAGCATGATAGCGTCTGTAAAAGACTCAGTCTCATAGGCTTTATTTTCTCAATCCGATCAGCCCAAGGTGTGTTTTCCCTTGGTTATTATTGGTTATTGAATAAACGACTTATAATTTCTAAGTTTTTCACTCAATACCTCCAAAGTTGGGGTGGTCAATTTGGCATTTATACCTATAGAGGTTATTAGAGTCTATGTGTCAATGTATAAACATGCTAGGCATTATGGTTGAGTCATATGAACATGTCTAAGTCCCCCTAGGTTTTTAATTTTTTAATTTTTCAGTGTTTTTTATTAAAAATTAATTTTTCCAAAACTTAGGCTATTTTTAATAGTTTAATTGGAAAAATTGGTTTTGTAATAAAAGTGGGCTCAGAAGTCAGATTCAGTCATGTAGGTTCTCATTTTCAAGCTAAGAGCACCTAGTAAACCTATAGACCGACTATTTTCTAGTTTTGAGTGATTTTCCATCGCTCAGGTCAGAAAACCCCAAAAATCAATTATTGATTATTTTAATTAATAAATTGATAAATAATGGAGCAAATCCAAAATCCTAGATCACTGGATTCTGAACCAATTTGATTGAAATCATTCAGATTTGAACTAGGTTGACTGGATCTGATAAATCCTTGACTGAAGGAGGTGATCTAGATAGATCCAGAGTTCAACTTCAGCCTCCTTTATGGGGAATTTTGCCTTCTCTCTCTCCTCCACATGTGTGGGCTCTCCTGGAAGCTTTGTGGATTGATGTGTTAGTCAGCAAGTTGATGTGTCAGCTCAATTAGCCCCCCGATTGACAAGTAGGCTCAGTGGAAGCTCAGTTCAGCTTTAGATCAGGAATTAATGGACTCTCCTTCAGCTGTAGTGGTCTATCTCCTTGGGATTTGTGCCCCACTAGGCTAGATCTCTTATTTTTTGTATAAATAAAGCTCAGTTCACCTCTTCCAAGCTAGTTAGAACTAGGATTGAGGTGCTTTTGCTCTTGTACTGTGTTATTGTTTATTATTCTGGAATAGAGAAGCTTTGGAGGCAATATCTATGGTGTAATGCTCTTCATGTGTGGATGGTGATTGTCAAATGCTTATGAGGTATAATCTGTGTTATTTATCATTGATTTTGCTGGTTAATTGTTGGCCTTGAAGGAGAGAGCTCCATCCTATTAGGGTGAGATTTTATTCTAGTTTGATTTATGCTATTACTATTTTCTTGTTTCAGATCTATTGGAGTTGCATGTATTTTAAGTTTAATTGCATGCTTTCCAATTATCTTTTCCAGCAACACCTATGTTTTAACCATCTATTTGTGCAAGTATTTCTAAGTTGCAAGTGATATCGCTTGTATAAGAGGTTGAGCTGGTTTGCATATTACTCATATTCAATATATTTTGAATGACATAGTCCCTCAGTGTTCCACCAAAGAAGACTCCAAATCCCAACATTCACAGGCTTCCAACACTCTTTCTCTCTCTTTCTCCTTCAAAAAATCAATTTTATCACCTGGTTACTGTGTTTGAAAGCTTTGTTATAATTTAGATATGCCATTTTAAATTAAAAATTACATAGATATACTATTTCAAAGCTCATAGTCTAGATCTCATTTCTGAAAAGTATCATTAAGCATTCTAGATCTAGCATAAGGAAATCGTCTGTTTTGCATGGCATGTTCAAGAAAATATGTAGGTTGTATGCTCTAGATTTCCTTTTCTATTTCAAAAAGATTAAATCCAAAAATCAGTGCATATTTAATTGTCTACACAAATAGAAATCCAAGATCCCGAGGAAATCTTGCTTTCCTTGGTTCCTTTTTCACCTGTTTATCTAGTTTTAACTTAGTTTTTTTTAGTTAAGGTAGGATGACCCAAAGGTAATATTAAAGTGATTTTGGGTGTATTTTATTCTAAAATTATTTATGGTTTTTATCATGTGTAACATAAAATAAAAAAATTTGATGTTTGAAAGTGGCCTCGGGAGCGTTCAAATCCCCCCAGGGGTCTCCCCTTTCACTAAAATTTAAAATTTTTGGAAAGTTGTAATATCTTGGTTTCATCCTGTATAAGGAACAAGACGCTTCTGATATTTTAGTTTTTTGATATTGTAAAAGAAAATAATTTTTGAGTAGGCTCTTTCGATCTCGCTCCCCATCCCCCCAGGGGGGATCTGCGTCTGTTTCACTTTTTTGCATTCTTCCCTTTTTTCTACTCTAGTTTACTATTGACATATAGGATTGTATAATTTGATATAATTTTGCATTATTCAATATTTTAATTTGAAAATTAATCATACTACTTACCCCACGACTTCCCGATTGACCCACAAGGGGAAAGAGATGCGTGGTAGGACTAATTAGAAAACCGGTGTTGTATATATTTGATTCCTTTTTCATTAATTGTTTAATTAGTCCTAATAAAATCAACCGCTCCTTTATTCCCCGATTGAGGTCCACTTGGATTGAAAAAGGTTCCTAGAGGGTTTTCTTTTTAACAAGAACACCTATTTTAAAATTTACTAAAAATAACAAAGACTCTAGTGTGTATGATTTGTACTTGGTTGTGGTTCATCCGATCAGTCAAGCTGCATTGAAAGAACTTGAGTGACTAGAATAATTAGAATTCACTCTCCCCAAACTGACAAACCATCAGGAGAAAATCTAATGCCTCGATCAAACCATTACGGCAGCAAAATACCCAAAGGAAGCAGGAACTCCTAAAAAGTGACCTCGGGGCACCGATCTCTATTACACCTTTTGGTGCATTATGAAAAATAGTCTCAGAGACTCTATTCATCCCACATATTCCTTGCGGGTAGCCGTGATGGTTTAGTTTTGAACATACTTCAATTACCCCCTAGGTATATCTAGAGTCCCCTTGCCTAAGTTAAATTACTCATCTTCTTACATTAATTTAAAATTAACCAAGATACAATTGCACAACATTCACTCCAGCACTTGCAAGCACTCTTAATTGTTTTTTGACTCCATTTTCAAGGCACTGGTCAACTGTTTATTTCTTTCAATCTATATGTGATTGGGTGTCATGTTCATGCTTACTTGTGATTATCTCATCATGTTATTTGTTGTTTATAATTTTTAAATTGAAACTCCTAAAAAAATTACTATTTGATACCATCATCATACTAAATAATTTTTCCTTAGTAACTTAATAGGGTCTACCACCCTTGGCTTCGTTAGGAGTTGAAACTAAACGGAGGAGTCAAGAACAAGGTAACAACCTTGACTCAAGACTTGCCCCCAAGGACACACCGAGTGGCTTGAAGATTTCTGCCACGTAACCCAGGTGTGTGAAAGGCGGCAACACTTTTTGGTGCCATTGCCGGGGATAAATATTTTTATTCTCAAGTACGACTTAGCTTAACGTTTTTCTAAACAACTAAAAATATTAAAATTTTGATTGATCTTGTCTTTAAAAAAAAAACATAAAATTTAAAACTCGATCCATCTGGCGACTCCATTGTCTAACATCCCTCCAAGAATTTCTACCCGAAGAAACCGCCAGTAATTATTCGATCCTCTCCCTAATCTTGAAAGGTTTATTAGAGAAATATTGAATAGGAAGACTTCTCATAGAAACCTTGAAGATTTAGGAGATCAATCCCTCTCATATATCCATCACTTATTTGTAGAGAGTCATGTTCATCAATCTCAAGAAATGACAGAATTATTCAAACCCCTTGATTTTTCTTAGATAGAAGGTGCTCCCCACGCCATTCCAAAATATGCTATCAATAAGCTTCCCATATTTTAGGGCAATAATTCCATCACTGCCAAGTCTCACCTTCGAAAGTTTGAAAAGAACCTGGTCATTTATTGCAATGATGCTGCCCATGACCATGATGATGTCAAAATGAATCTCTTTGCTTTATCCTTAAAAGTTGAGGTTGAAGAGTGGTACCTCGACCTAGATGATGATTCATATAAAAATCTTAGTGAATTCCAAGATGGTTTTAGGAAGAAGTGGGGTGAAAATAAGGAACCAAGACATTTGCTTGCTGCCCTTTATAGCATAAAGAAGATGGAGAATGAAACCATGGATGAATTTAACACTAAATTCAGGCGTGTGGTTGCGGACCTTCCTAGATACATCAGGCCAAAAAATGCCTCTATCCTCATATCCTACATTGAATCCTTCACTGGTGACTTAAGGTACCAGTTGAGAGATAAAGAATCGGCTGATCTGAAAACTGCCCAGGAATTGGACAAGAAAAAAGAAGAGAATATGCAATATTCATGCAATTCCAACATTCCAAGTCACACTAGGGGAAACAATTCCTACAACAAAGAGACCAAGGGTAAAGCCATTGAATTAGAAGAAACGGGAACTTCTCAAGATCCCATGGAAAAGGTGACGGACATGATAAAAAACTAGGTTACTAGTCAAAACCAACTAATGGCCAATCATTCTGCACAATTGAATCACATACATAATAGATTGATCATAATGAAAATGAATAATGGACCTAGTAACTTTTGGCCCAAGCAGAATCAGATGTATCAAAATAAATTTCCTTAGCAAGAGCCTAGGATTCCAAACCATTTAGACTCAGCTAACATGGTAGAAGAAGTAATTCCATGGTGTAGATCCTGTGAACAATTACACCAAGAAAGCACTAGTTATGTTGCAAATCAAGTCATGGAACATGGACTTCCTGAGTTTAGTAGTTAGGAAACAACTTCAAGCGAGCCTAATCATGTATACATGGTAGGCCAGTCCTGCACTTTGTCACCAACTAAATAGTACAAGCCTAAGGATGAAACCATTGCAGAATCTTATAGTGAAACTTATGATGAAAACTATAATGTACATCATGGGACTCCTATGTGTTCTTCATATAATGATGACAGTCTGGAAGGTTTACTGCCTTGTGACCTTTTCTCTGAAGAAGATGAGTATGAAAATGAGGACAAGTATAACTTGGAGCATGATACAAGTGACGAAGACTCCCTTATCTCTGACAAAGATGTTGATGAGGAGTCTCGGACATTCATGGAAAATCCAGTCTATGACATGAACAAAGAGGAAAATAATGAACCAAAAACTTTTGATGGTTTTGTTGATTTTTCTATCTATGGCATATCTAAAGGAGAGAGCATGGACCATGTGGCCTTGGGAAACTTTGATATGAAAAAGGAGCATGTAGTTTATCCATATGATCAGTTTGAGCCATATATCAGTATCAGTAATGAAGACAAAGAAAACTTGATATCGAAACTTGATATCAGCAATGGGGAATCCATCACATCTGGCATAGATGGTGGTGATGACTATTGGGAATTTTGTGGATATCTTATTAAGAATCATATCTATGCTATATCCAACAAGGGGAGTGTCTATTTAGAAATTTGTGGAAGTCCAATCTACTATACTTCCATAGAGGGAAGCATGGATCTGGAGACCTGGGAAAATCCTAGTATGGAAAAGCAGCATTCAAAACTCTTATATGATCATTCAGAGTCATATCATGCAGAGCTGCACAAAGGTATCAATAATGAAGACATGGAGAAGCAGTGTTGTGAAAATACAAATGTGATGCAATTAGTAGAATATCAGTCTCAACTATCACCTTCACATATAGAGTTTCCTCATGATTTGGAGCCGCTTGGGGCTTATACAGTGAATTATCATCCGGTAAGCCTTGATGATCAGTATGATGGTGTAGTCAATCTACCTCATCATTCTGATTTATACATCAACCTTGTCCAATAATGGATAGAAGCAACCTGCACAAGCACTTACCTGTTTGGGAGGATGTTTAATGGCATTATTCATGCATATGATTTCCCATCCATCCCGCCCCTTCCATATCATCACAAAGGTTTGCATTTTCTGAATAAAGTATCCTTATTTTGGCTAGTAACCAAAGACAAGGAAATTTTTTTTTATGTTAATAAAATTCTTAGGTGGTTACATTAGATTTCTGATTACACTTAACCCTTTTTATATCATGCTTAGAGTAGAAAAATAAGCTCCTTGAAAAAGAGAATTTACTTTCCGCATTTTTGTTTTGTACTTGGCTATAATAAAACTTTTTTTTTCATTAGTTAGTTACATTTATTTTGTTTAAATAAATCAAGTTAATGGTTCATTTGGTTTTTATGTAAATCGTGTGCTACTTAGGCTTTCTTGTCAAGTTGAGATGTTTTTAGAGGGTATATAAACCAGAGATTCTGATGTTCTCATATCCTCTCCTTCCCTTAAAGACCAGATCGAGCACATGTCCCACAGTTGGAGCCAGAATGTTACCACCTAAGTTGTACTTAGTGGTTTTTTAACAAGTGATCCTGGTGAACCGGACAAGGATAACTTGTTTGGACTTCAGAAGACCTTCAATCTTGCTTCTGCGAAACTTTGTTGTACCATATCACATGTTCATACCCCCTTGGGGGAGTTGTAATAAATGTTCTAGCATGATAGTGTCTGTAATAGACTCGGTCTCTTAGACTATATTTGCCAATCCGATCAGCCCAGGGTGTTTTTTCCCTTGGTTATTATTGGTTGTTGAATAAACGACTGATAATTTCTGAGTTTTTCATTCAATACCTCCAAAGTTGGGGTGGTCGACTTGGAATTTAGGCCTATTGAGGTTATTAGAGTATATGTGTCAATGTATAAACATGCTAGGCATTATGGTTAAGTCATATGAACATGTTTAAGTCCCCCTAGGTTTTTTAATTTTTTTTAATTTTTTAATTTCTTAGTGTTTTTTATTAAAATTTATTTTTTCCAAAACATAGGCTATTTTTTAATAGTTTAATTGGAAAAATTGGTTTTGTAATAAAAGTGGGCTCGGAAGTTAGATTCAGTCATGTAGGTTCTCATTTTCAATCTAAGCGCACCCAGTAAACCCATAGACCCACTATTTCCTAGTTTTGAGTGATTTTCCATCACTCAAGTCAGAAAACCCCAAAAAATCAATTATTGATTTTTTAATTAATAAATTGATGAATAATGGAGCAAATCGAAAATCCTAGATCATTGGATTCTCAGCCAATTTGATTGAAATCAGTTAGATCTGAACCAGATTGACTAGATCTGACAAATCCTTGACTGAAGGAGGTGATTTGGACAGATCCAGAGTTGAAGTTCAGCCTCATTTATGGGGAATTGTTCCCTCTCTCTCTCCTCCACACATGTGGGTTCTCTTAGAAGCTCCATGGATTGATGTGTCAGCTCAATCAGCCCCCTGATTGACAAGTAGTCTTAGTGGAAGCTCAGTTCAGTTTCATATCAGGCATTGATGGACTCTCCTTTAGCTACAGTGGTCTGTCTCCTTGGGATTTTGGCCCCCCGTGGGCTGGATCTCATAATTTTTGTATAAATAAAGCTCAAATCACCTCTTCCAAGCTAGTTAGAATTGGGATTGAGGTGCTTTTGCTCTTGTACTATGTTATTGTTTATTATTCTGTAATAAAGAAGCTTTGGAGGCAAGATCTATGGTGTAATGCTCTTCATGTGTGGATGGTGATTGTCAAATGCTTATGAGGTATAATCTGTGTTATTTATCATTGCTTTTGATGGTTAATTGTTGGCATTAAAGGAGAGATCTCCCTCCTATTAGGGTAATATTTTATTCTAGTTTGATTTATGCTCTTACTGTTTTCTTGTTTAAGATCTATTGGAGTTGCATGTATTTTAAGTTTAATTGCATGCTTTCCAATTATCTTTTCCAGCAACACCTATGTTTTAACCATCTATTTGTGCAAGGATTTCTAAGTTGCAAGTGATATCTCTTGTAGAAGAGGTTGATCTGGTTTGAATCTTCCTCATCTTCAAGATCTTCTGAATGACATAGTCCCTCGGTGTTGCACCAAAGCAGACTCCAAAGCCCAACATTCCTAGGCTTCCAGCACTCTTTCTCTCTCTTTCTCCTTCAAAAAATCAACTTTCTCACCTGGTTACTGTGTTCAAAAGCTTATATCTGCCATTTTAAAGTAAAAATTACATAGATATACCATTTCAAAGCTCATAGTCTATATCTCATTTATGAAAAGTATCATTAAGAAATCTAGATCTAGCATAAGGAAATCGTCCGTTTTGCATGGCAGGTTAAAGAAAATATGTAGGTTGCATGCTCTAGATTTCCTTTTCTATTTAAAAAATATTAAATCCAGAAATCAGTGCATATTTCATTGGCTTCACAAATATCAAGCCAAGATCCCGAGGAAATATTGGTTTCCTTGGTTCCTTTTTCACCTGTTTAGCTAGTTTTAATTTAGTTTTTTTTTAGTTAAGGTAGGATGACCCCAAGGTAATCTTATAGTGATTTTGGGAATATTTTATTCTAACCTACTTGCTAATTTTTATCAAGTGTAACAGAAAAGAAAAGAATCTGCTGTTCGAAAGTGGCCTCGGGAGCATTCAAATCCCCCCAGGGGTCTCCCCTTTCACTAAAAGTTCAAATTTTTGGAAAGTTGTAAGATATTGGTTTCATACCATATAAGGACCAAGAGTTTTCTGATATTTTAAAAGAAAATATTTTTTGAGTAGGCTCTTTCGAGCCCGCTCCCCATCCCCCCAGGTGGGATCTACGTCCGTTTCACATTTTTGCATTCCTCCCTTTTTTTTGCTCTAGTTTAGTACTGACATACAGGATTGTATACTTTGATATAATTTTTCATTATTCCATATTTTAATTTCAAAAGTAATCATACTACTTACCCCATGACTTCCCGATTGACCCACAAGGGGAAAGAGATGCGTGGTAGGACTAATTAGAAAACCGGTGTTGTGTATGTTTGATTCCTTTTTAATTAATTGTTTTGTTAGTCATAATAAAATCAACCCCTCCTTGATTCCCCGATTGAGGTCCACTTGGATCGAAAGAGGTTCCTGGAGGGTTTTCTTTTTAACAAGAACACCTATTTTAAAATTTACTAAAAATAACAAAGAATCCAGTGTGTATGCTCTGTTGTTGGAGTAGGGCCCTGCAACTATAGGAAAAGATGCTATATCAGAACAAGAAATTCAAAGGAAACAGTACCTGAAGCGACCGAGAAGAGAGCTCAACCACTGCATTTAAGGTAGCGGCGACGACAGGAGGGATTAGCTACCCTCATGAATGGAGAAGGAGCAACATGCCGAGGTATTAAAGACAAAGGGTAGAAGGGGAGCAACCAAGGAAGTGGTTCCCATACCCATGATCAGTGCTGGGAAGCGTGGAAGACTGCAAAAAGCTGTAGTGTGACCAGTAAACGGCAGTTCAAATTATAGATAGGCCGACTGTCACAGTTAGGGTTTTGGGTTACTGTTGGGATAGGCCCACAGTTTTGTATCATGGTGAGACCTTTGGGCCACCTATTTAAGCATGTATTTTGTATTGTAAAAGGTTGGTCAAGGTTGGGGTTTAGGTTGTTACTAGTTGTCATTAGTATTGTAAGACCTTGAGAAAGAGTCGAGCTCTGGTTCTGTTGTTAATTCTGTAGTTATCTTACTATAACCAGTAGCCGACTCCTTGAGCATGAATGTAAAAATCCACAGGGATTGAGAGAGAGATAGAGCGAGAAAGGATATATTGTAAGAAGAAAGCATAATAGGAAGAGAAGAGATCTAAGAGAGAATGGCTCCCAGCTGAGTGCGTGGAGTTTCCCAGAAGATCTCGAGCTGCATAAGAGGTTGCAGCGGAACTGTGTGTACTCTCTCAAGATATAATAGAAACACAGTTCCTTTGGACGTAGCTTCCTCCCTGGAAGTGAACCACGTAAAATCCACGTGTTGTGCGACTGTTTCATGTGATTGTGCTATGCTTATTTGCTATCTTTTATTCGTTACATGAACTTTACTTATGAGTTAATGAATGCATGTATGCTATCCTTCAGTTGCAGTAACATAGAAGGTTAAATGTGATTTGAATGAGTTAAGTACTTTGTATATGAGTTTATCAGTGCTTGATTCATGACAGTAGCAGCTACTGTGTTAAGTAACTCCTGTATGTTTAGTTCAGCAAGTTGAGTGTGATTGATGTTAAGCATGTTAAACTATAGAAGCCTAAGCGAAGTTGTTTAACACCTTGATGAAGGTTAACTAAGCTATTATACCCAGAGAGGAAGCCTCTAGACCTTGAGAGTTGATGAGCATATTAAGTCTTACCATAGGAAATATTGCGGCATAGAAAGGCGATATCGCACTGTCGGAGGAGCTGTGGTGTGAGATATCGCAGGTTAAGAGTTGAGTATAAGAGTAAGTTTGTGCATCATCCTAGAAGCTGCGATGCGAGAAGAGCCAATCCTATAGTAGAGTTAGCTAGAAAGAGAGAACTAGTTCGCATAGAGAGATCCCACTAGTTAAGAAGAGTCAAGAAAAGTTAGGATGCTACAGAACCTGGTTGAGGAAATGTGATTCCTCAGCCACCCCATCTAGAATCACTTCGGGTGAGACTTGATTTTGTTCTGCGGTCTATCGCCGAAAGGGCCAGTGAGCTAGGGGTTTTGTTGGTACAATAAAGTAAGCCCGGGTCTGCACAAGAGTAAGACCAACATCTATACTTGGCTGCGGTTCATCCGATCAGTCAAGCTACATCAAAAGCACTTGAGTGAATAGAATAATTAGGATTCACTCTCCCCAAATTAAGAAACCATCAGGCGAAAATCCAATGCCTCGATCAAACCATTACAGTGGAAAAATACCCAAAGGAAGTGGGAACTCCTGAAAAGTGACCTTGAGGCACTGATCTCTATTACACCTTTGGGTGCATTATGAAAAACAGTCTCAGAGACTCCATTCAGCCCACATATTCATTGCAGGTATCCGTGATGGTTTAGTTTTGGACATACTTCAAGTACCCCTTGGGTATATCTGGAGTCCCTCACCTAAGTTAAATTACTCATCTTCTTACATTAATTTAAAATTAACCAAGATACAATTGCACAACATTCACTCCAGCACTTGCAAGAACTCTTAATTGTTTTTTGACTCCATTTTCAAGGCACTGGTCAACTGTTTGTTTCTTTCAATCTATATGTGATTGGGTGTCATTTTCGTGCTTACTTGTGATTATCTCATCATGTTATTTGTTTTTTACAATTGTTAAATCGAAAATCCTAAAAAACTTACTCTTTAATACCATCATCATACTAAATAATTTTTCCTTAGTAACTTAATAGGGTCTACCCCCCTTGGCTTCGTTAGGAGTTGAGCCTAAACGAAGGAGTCAAGAACAAGGTGACAGCCTTGACTCGAAACTTGCCCCCAAGGACACACCGAGTGGCTTGAAGATTTCTGCCATGTAACCCAGGTGTGTGAAAGGCAGAAACATGCACCATATTAATTATGTTTTTATTTTGAGTTAGGGCATCCTTCTTGCTCTCTTCTCTTTTTAACTGGACTTTTTAGTGCTTTAGCATAGATTTTCTTAATTCCTCCTTGATTAGTGAAAGAGAAAAATTCTAGTTCTTTTCTTTGCTAAAACCCAAGCCATATCTATCACTTGATGATTGTTGTCTATTCAGGATGTCATCTAGAATTCTTGAGTTGTTCTCAAACTTTGATTTGATAGATCCTTCATCAAAAATTTTCTTTAATTGCATGATCTCTTCTTCAAGTCTCTCAGATTCCTGTATTCTTCTTTTGAGCTGGAAATTTAGGTCCTCCTCAATTCTTTGGGCATCTAGTATTTGAGCTTCCAACTCGCTAATGACATGATTTGATTGTTTGTTCCTTCTTTTTCATTTCTCAAGTTCTTCAAGAGAACTAACAAGTTCAGCTCTTAATTATATTTCTCCTTCCACATTTGAGTCACTATTTGAAGCTTGAGTATCTAGACCCATGCATACAATTTCAGTTTCTTCAGCTTCACTTGTATTTGCATCTTCACTATCTTCCATGGTGTAAACAATCTTCTTTTTCTCACAGGACTTCTTCTTGTTTCCTGTTTTACCCTTTTTGAATTTTTAGGTTTCTCTCTCATCACTATAATATTGTTTAGGGTAAGTACATTTTGAAGCAAAATGTCCAATTCGTTTACAATTAAAAAAATTTAGGGGTAACTTTCCTTTATATTTTACAGTACCTTTCTCAAGTTGTTTAATAAAAAGAGCTTCCTTGTCATCTAGGTTCTCTGGTTGGTTCTTGGATGAGGCATTGAATGATGCTTCTTTTCTTGAGGATTCATTTAGTCCCGTTCTCATCTCATATGCAGTGAGGATTCCATGTAGTTCATCTACTGTCACAAGGTCAAGATTATCTCATTCTTCTAGGGTGGATACTTTTGAGTCATACTTCATTGGTAATGTTCTTAGTACCTTGCTCACCACTTCTCTTTCTTTTAATTTTCCTCCAAGACCTCTAATAGCATTGAAAACCTCATAGACTCTTAGAATTTATTCCCTAATATTTTATTCTTCTTTCATTTTAAGGATCTCAAAATGCCCTTTATATGTCTGAAGCTTGGATTCTTTGACTTTAGATGCCCCTTCATAGATAAGTTTTAACTTATCCTAGGCTTGTTTGCCATTTTTGAATTGCATAACTTTTGTAAATGCAGAGTTTGTCAATCTACTCAAGATTGCATTTAGGCCTTTGGAATTAACTTCACATTGGCCTAGTTCCTCTGGGTTTGTAGTTACTTGGATCCTATTTTATACTTTCTTTCAGTTGCTACCAAAACCCTCCATCCTAGGGGCATCCGATGGAACTTCATTCTCACACTCTAGTATGCATAATTTTCTCCTATGAATATTGGAGGTCTTTTAGTGGCTAATCCTTCTAGTTGATCCATAGTAGTTTTTAAATATGATGTTCCTTTTAGTGGTTAAACTGTGATGAAGGAACCTGCTATGATAACAATTATTGGATTATTCCACAATACTTAGAGGGGGGTGAATCAATATTGTCTTTTTCCTTTTTAAAAATAACAATAAAAATAATGAATCAAACAGGTTAAGACACAAATTTTATCGTGGAAACTTCAAAGAGAAAACCACCAATTCAAACTCACTAAAAAGTTGAATCTACAAAATTGCTTTATTTGCTACTACAGAAAGGATGCAACAACACCTTGGGTTTCTTTCTGCTAAAACAAATAAGGATGCTACAACACCCTAGGTTTTTTCCTTCTACAACACAAAAGGATGCTACAACATCTTTGGTTTCTTCCTGCTACAATAGACAAGGATGCTACAACACCCTTTGCAGACTTGTATCCTGTCCTAGCGCCACCCTATCACCCTAGACTAAATTTTATTAGTCTGTTATATAATTGCATTCACTTTGGACTCTGTCGCTCACGATCACAGAGACAAATTATTTCCTTCAATCATTCTATCAATAAATACCTTCATGCTCCCTGTGGATGCATCTCTTCACCAATGCACCTTTTCATTGATTGTGCCTCTTCATGAATATTTCAGTCATGGCCTTCCACTTTCTCCATTTCTGCAACCATCCTTTGCCATTCATTTTATATCAGGATTTGTCCTAACCGTATATCTAGTGTCAGGATGTGGATTGTGGAATTGTAACATTTCTTAAAATGACTTTTCACAATTTCCTCCTTCTGCTTCCCTCCTTTCGCATTCCTCTCATGGACTTCGGGTTGCAAAAACACATATTATTCTAGACCTTGATTTCTCATCTTCCACATTCTGTCTTTCTCCTTCCGCATTCAACTGGCGGAGACCGGATTGTGGAAACCCATATTATTTCATACTTTGATTTATCATCTTCTACATTCCACCTTCTACTTTCCTCTGTCTTCTTCTCGCCTTCTGTTGGCGGAAACTGGGTTGTGGAAACCCATATTATTTTATACTTTTAATTCTCTTCTTCCACATTCCACCTTCCTCTTTTCTTCTGAGCTGTTGATTTCTTTGCGGGTTCACTCCTGACCGTCGATCTATGATCTAATTTGGATTATGGACCTTCACTTTTGTTTGTGCAGAAATCATTCCATGCCATAGATTTTCTTGTGGATTCAATCCTATCAGTCGATCTATGATCAAATGTAGATTGCAAACATTCACTTTTCTTTGTGTGGAAAAAATTCCTCACTGTAGATTTCCTTGTGGATTCAATCCTATCTATTGATCTTCACTCAAATGTGGACTGTGGATCTTTACATTTCTTCGTATGAAAATTACTCACCACCATCGATTTCCTTACGGGTTCACTCCTGGATGTCGATCTGTACATTGTCGATCCTTCCAAAAAAATGGTAGGATTCTTGAGAGGTCATCCTAGGCTCCAAGCTGGTGATCCTCTCGTAGAGTCCAAACACCTATACCCCCCACACTACCTTTGCTCTACACATCGAAAAAGTCTAGTGAGACGAATGCATATAAGCACCTACGAACTTAACCGTGCTACCAATGTGGGATAAATCTCAAATGTAAAATCAATCTACACCATTGATTGTTTTGATCGGATGGCTGTCGAGTCTTCGTAATGAATTTTGCTACAAATCATCATCTTCCTTTGCCTCTTGCATCGATCTTTTCCCTGTCGCTCGACCCTGTCATTGATTTTCCTTTTTCATTGCTAAACTCCTTTGACATCAATGATGATTCATGTAATGAATATTTTTTCTTTTACTGATTTCATCCTGCTGTTGGTTATTCTTTTGTCATTTGTGAACTCCTTTGACATCAATGACAACTATATTATTAACATGAGGTTTATCTTTAAAAATTGGCCATTTTTCTTCAATGTTCTTCAATGCAGAACCATGTGTAGGAATGCGAAGAACACCATATTCACTTCTGTTCTTTGTGTGGTAATCTATAAATTGTGCTATGCTTTGGCACCTGAATATTCATTGGAAATGTGGAATTATGAGAATATAATGAAGAACTTTGTGAGGCACCTTTTTTGTTACTTGATTAGTTCGATATCTACTAATTTCACATCGCAGGCATTTGTTTTCTGATGCATATTTTCCATAATATATAATATGATCATTCAAACATGCATAAATAGCTTGATAATCTATTCCAATTTATTTCATAATCAAGAATACCTCTCAACATGTGCGTGGTAAATTATTTGATGGTGGTAATAGAAATTCACCCAATAGTCTACAACAATGACAAAAAAAAATGAAATGTAAACAATATAAATCATGATATTTCTTAACCCTATTTTATGAATTAATTAACACTAAAAATAGAGGAAAATAGTGAACTTTTCAATATTCCATGTGAAGATGCAATTAATACATTACATACCTTAGGATCTGTGTGAAACAAGTGTTTGAAAAAACTTTCAAGTTCACCAACAACAATATAGTAGATAGAGGATTTTTTGTTGATCCTTCATAAAGAGGTTCTTGGGACTTCTTGAGTAGAGGAATGTTTGAGGAGTTAGTCGGTTAGCTGACTAGACTAGTTAGTCAACCAATTGTATATTAGGTCAACCTCATAAGCCATGTCGGCTGAGTGAACTGATAGGTAGTTACCATAATTGTTTTGTAATCATATATATAGGCTATTGAGCCAGATAAGAACTTGGTTTAGTTTGATGCATGTATGAACCCACATGTGTTATTGTGTAATATAAAGCTATTATTCAACCTACTATCCTTGTCTCTTGTCTCTCTAATGATTATATGATTCTTTATGTGTATTGTTGGTAACCTTGCAATTTGAGTGATTATAGCATTGGTTTCATTGCCAGTAGTACACTTACGGATGAAATAGCCATGAGCATATGATCTCAAGGAAATAGATTAAGGACTTGTGGGAGCATAAGATTGCAAACTATTTGAAGAACTACACTTGGAAAAATAGGCTAACTATTGCCCAGGCGAAGGATAAATTATTCACCGAGACACATGAGAAGTCTATAGAATTTGTGCCTTAGTTTCTGAATAAATTACTGGATGAAAAATCCAAGAGAAATTAAGGACCAAGAATTGCTCCAGAAACTGATAAGAGGTGGATGCACAAATCTGTCGAAGTAGTTTGAAAAAACTATAGACAAGTTTTGTGAATAACACACCATGGAAGAAAGAGTCTTTATCGAGAGCATTTAGAATAGGTTCTATAATGATTTCACTGAGCAGTTTCTTTGCTCACTACCGACTCTCTTTTTTTAAGTTCCTAATCGATAGGGGAGTAGGCCACATTGTTGAGCCTTGTCCATCACTAATTGAACCGCCATCGAATACTAATTGGGCGGAGAAGCAGAAAGCATGGGAGAAGTTTATTGTAGAAAGGGAGTGGGAGTAATTCTTAAGAAAACAAACAGAACTATCCGGGATTACTAAAGAGTTGGGTATGCTATGGGGGGGTAGCTGGTCATGTGTTGGGGTAGATTAGAAGGATTCTAGTTGACTATGGAAGGAACCACTAGCAATGAAAATTTGGGGTAATAATGAAATAATTTGGACAGTGACTCACATAAGAAATTTGGATTTACGGAAAATAGAGAGAGATAAGAGGCAAAAGAGAAGGGAGGATCTAAGAGAGCAGGTCATCGTGCTCCAGAGAGGAATGGCCACTAGGGTGACAACACATTAATAAAAATATTCCAGATTTAGGTCATGACCGACAAGAAGAGGTGAATGGAGGAATATTTGTGGATAGAGCAACAAGAATCTCTCCAGCTTGAGATACCACAAGATGTAATACCTCTATCTCCGATAAATTCAAACCTGAGTACTTGATTGTAGGGAATTGGTAAAGATGACCTATGGCTACAAGCTAGTGAGTTCAGCGTATGGAGCTGACTAGATGATGAAGGAAATGATGTCGAATATCTGGTAATTTGTTGACCTGAGGAAGGAAACTGGGTCACATTCCAATCGTACCCATCTAATCGAAGTATCCACCTACTCTACCCAGGACATGAAGGAGAACCTACCCTGATAAACACAACTTTAAAGAACACAAAGTAGTTGGATTCACAAGGAATAATATTTGAGCTACAACAATTGGCTTGGAAATAGACAAAATAAGTCGAACTAGACCGACAACTTGTCAAAAATAAACCAATAAACAAAAATTCCAACGGGAATGAGAGTTTCGTCGAAAATAGCTGTGAACAACACAGAGTTACAGAGAGTATCCCACCAACCCCACCACCACCACCACCATCACCTGAAGGATATGCCGACGATATGGGGAATGACGCCACACACATCCCCCTCTATGAGGATGATGAGGATCCTAGACGACATTGCTTCATCTACGAATCAACATGGGAAGAAAACACAGTAACAAACAAAGATAGGAATATGGCGCAGTTCATTGGTGCCTTTTGGAAGAAAGAACTAACTTGGTATATGACATATACCGAGAAAACACACAATGTGAGAAAAGAAAATATCAAGCAACAATTCTTATCCTTCTTCAAAACACCAGATGCAAAGCATTTGGCAGTAAAAAAATTAAAAAAGAAATGTTAGAAACCTACATAGACTGTCCAGGATTACGACAAGAGATGGAAGGACCTACTGATCCAACTATATTATAATAGAGAGGAACAACTATTAATCCTGTTACCACCTAAGTTGTACTTAGTGGTTTTTATCAAGTGAGCGTGGTGAACCGGACAGGGTTAACTTGTTCGGACTGCAAAAGACCTTTGGATGTACTTCTGGAAAGTGCTTGTTATACTATATCACATGTTCATACCCCATGGGGGAATTGTAATAAATTTTCTATCATGATAGTGTCTGTAAAAGACTCGGTCTCTTAGATTTCATTTGTCAATCCGATCAGCCCAAGGTGTTTTTTCCCTTGGTTATTATTGGTTGTTGAACAAACGACTGATAATTTCTGAGTTTTTCACTCCATACCTCCAAAGTTGGGGTGGTCGGCTTGGCATTTAGGCCTATTGAGGTTATTAGAGTCTATGTGTCAATGTATAAGCATGCTAGACATCATTGTTGAGTCATATGAACATGTCTAAGTCCCCCTAGGTTTTTTCAAATTTTCAAATTTTTAAATTTTTCATTGTTTTTTATTAAAATTTAATTTTTCCAAAACTTAGGCTATTTTTTAATAGTTTAATTGGAAAAATTGGTTTTGTAATAAAAGTGGGCCAAATAATCGGTTTCAGTCGTGTAGGTGCTCATTTTCAAGCTAAGAGCACCATGTAAACCCATGGACCCACTTTTTCCTAGTTCGGAGTGATTTTCCATCACTCAGGTCAGAAAGCCCCAAAAATCAATTATTGATTATTTTAATTAATAAATTGATGAATAATGGAGCAAATCCAAAATCATAAATCAGTGGATTCTCAGCCGATTTGATTGAAATCAGTCAGATCTGAAGCATATTGACTGGATTTGACAAATCCTTGACTGAAGGAGGTGATCAAATCAGATCCAAAGTTGATATTCAACTGTCTTCATGGGGAATTGCACCCTCTCTCTCTCCTCCACACGTGTGGACTCTCCTGGATGCTCTGTGGACCGATGTGTCAATGTATGGGTTGATGTGTCAGCTCAATCAAGCCCCCGGTTGACAAGTAGGCTCAGTTCAGCTTCAGTTCTGCATTGATGAACTCTCCATCAGTTGATTTCACCTGATACCATGAGGAATTGCGCCCCCCTGGGCTGGATGGGCTGTGTTTTGTATATATCCTGCTTGAGGCTCCCTCTTCCAAGCTAGTTAGAGCTATACTGAAGGGCTTTCCATTTTAACTATGTACTTGATCATCATTTGTGAATAAAGAAGCTTTGGAGGCTATACGGTGTAGTGCATGTGTATGTGTGGATTCTCAATGTTATGCTGCTGATGTGGTAGCTGCAATTTCTTACCAAATTCTGTGTTGCTTCTGTGCTCTGGCTTCAAGGATTCGATTGAATCAAGTAAGGGTGTAAACTAGGCAAGTTATATTACTTGATCTTGTTTATCCATATGATGTATGCTCAAAAATTTCATTTATATGCTTAAATAAGATTATTTTTGCATAATCTTTCATTTTTGTTGCTTTATACATCTATATCCAGATCTCACGAGGTGTGTGCAGGATTGTGTTATTTAATTGCAGGTTCCTGATTGGATGGAGGTGTGGATCTATATTGATTCCATTCCTATCCAATAAGCTCAAAACTTTGTCCCTCAGCACTCCACAAAAGGGCCTCCTTTCAGCTTGCTCCATTCAAGCAACAAATCGACCTTCTCTCCTCTTCTTCTCATTTCTATAAAAAATCAATTTTATTACCTGGTTACAGTGTGTAAAATCTTTGTTATCATTTGGATCTATTTCATCAAAGTAAAATATACATAGATCTGATATTTCAGAGCTCATAGTCTAGATCTCAATTCTGAAAAATATCATTAAGTCTTCTAGGTCTAGCATAAGGAAATCGTCCATTTTGCATGACAAGTTAAAGAGAATCAGTAGGTTGCATGCACCAATTTTCCTTTCTGTTTTAAAATAAATTAAATCCAGAAATCAGTGCATACTTCATTGGATTCACAAATAGCAAGCCAAGATCCCAAGGAAATCTTGCTTTCCTTGGTTCCTTTTTCGCCTGTTTAGCTAGTTTTAACTTCATTTTTTTTTAGATAAGGTAGGCTGATCCAAAGGTACTATTAAAGTGCTTTTGGGCATATTTTATTCTAACATGATCGTTGTATTTAATCAGGTATGACAGAAAATAAAGGAATATGCTGTCCGGAAGTGGCCTCAGGAGCGTTCAAATCCCCTTAGGGGTCTCCCTTTTCACCAAAATCTTAAAATTTTTGCAAAGTTGTAAGATATTGGTTTCAGCCTGTATAAGGACCATGAATTTTCTGATATTTCATTTCACTGATATTGTAACCAATAATAAAGAAAAATATTTTTGGAATCGGCTCTTTCGAGCCCATTCCCCATCCCCCCTGGGGGGATTTGCGTCGGTGTCCTTTTCGTCGCTTTCTGCTCATTTCTTTTCAAACTAGCATTGATCTAATTTGCAGGCTAGTATACTTGATTTTATTATTAATTTCATATTTCACTTTTTTTTTTTTCAAAGTAATCATAATACTTACCCCATGATTTCCCGATTGACCCGAAAGGGGAAAGAGATTCGTGGTAGGACTAATTAGAAAAATAGAATTGTGTATCTATTTATTTTCGATCATTTGTTTTTTTCAGCTAGTATAAAATTAACCCCTCCTCGATTCCCCGATTGAGATCCACTTGGATCGAAAGAGGTTCCTGGAGGGTTTTCCTTTAAACAAGAACACCCAGTTTAAAACTTACTAAAATTGACAAGACTCCAGTGTGTATGCTCTGCACTTGGCTGCGGTTCATCTGATCAGTCAAGCTGTATCAAAAGCACTTGGGTGACTAGTATAATTAGGACTCACTCTCCCCAACTAACAAACCATCAGGTGAAAATCCAACACCTAGATCAAACCTTTTATGGTGGAAAAATGCCCAAAGGAAGCGGGAACTTCTAAAAAGTGACCTCGGGGCACCGATCTCTGTCACACCCTAATGGGTGCGTTACGAACAATAGCCCCAGAGACTCCATTTCAGCCCACATATTCCTTGGGGGTAGCCGTGAAGGTTTAGTTTTGGACATACTCCAAGTACTCTCGGGTATATCTGGAGTCCCCCCTTCGCCTAATTTTAATCAACTCACACTTCATTTTTAACTTAAAACATACCAAGAGGCAATCACAAAACACTCACTCCAAGCACATGCAAGTACATTGTTTCTATTTTCTGACTCCATTCTAAGGCACTGGTTATTTTCTTGTTTTAGATATACATTGTGTCTCAGCATTGTGCTTTCGTGTGTTTATTTTCATATCTTGCCATCTTTGATTATCTACAGTTAAATTGCAAACTCCTAAGTAACTCAGTCAGTTTAACATCACAATGCTAAGTAATTATCCTTAGCAACTTAATAGGGTCTACCCCCCTTGGCTTCATTAGGAGTTGAGCCTAAACGGAGGAGTCAAGAATAAGGTGACAGCCTTGACTCGAGACTTTCCCCCAAGGACACACCAAGTGGCTTGAAGATTTCTACCACGTGACCTAGGTGTGTGAAAGGCGGCAACAAATCCAATGGTTTCTTGCATTACTTTCACAGAAGATCCGTAGACATATTAGTATATACATGTTCAACACATATGAAGAAGTGCTCATGAAAGCATTGCAGGTCGAGATGGATGAATATTACCTAGCACACCCTTTCGACAATCATATTGAAGAACAGTTGGAAATAATGAAAAAATAATTAAGGGAACTTAACCTCAAAGGAAAATATATCTGGTGCATGAATTTCTCAACGGCCGGCCATACCAAAGACAATTATCGAAAAGACGTCAGCTGACAAGATGTCCTCTTTGTTCAAACAAAATTCTTTTGTGATATTTTCCAAAAACACGGGCTACACACAACAAAATATTTTCCATTCAACATGAATAATGGAAAAGCTTCTTGGTGCACAATTTGCGAAGTAAAAATCCATACAACAACCGACTACCACTTGAACCTGAGGAATCGACATAAGTATCATGCAGTCTATCAAAAAAATGTTGTTGCATAGAATAACAATTATAATATCCCAAGGAGCAATGAACAGAATGAGCAAAGTAATCAGAAATATGAAGGCCAGATATATGAGCTCCGGTACGACAATAATCATCGTGGATGGTTTGCTGGTCGAGGCCGATTCACTGGAAGTCGAGACAATAGACCACGATGACCAATTCAGTGTTTCACATGTTACAATTAAGTTCATCAATATGCAGATTGTTCATACAAAGACCAGACTGACCTAAAATTTTGTACCAATTGTGGTGTGGGAGATCACTCTTTAGAGGATTTTCCCACCATGCTTGGCAAAATAAATAAAAATAAAAATGTTAATGTCTTGTCGTGTGTTCAAAAGTCTTATGTAATTCATACAAATAATTTACAAACAGTCACTAGAAAAGGAACCAAAACTGGCAATGATAATCCAAGAATAAGTAAAATAAAAAGCAAAGATGACTATCCCGATCCTATAAATATATATATATATATATAT
>LPNX011207593.1:0-13509 GCA_001517045.1 Pseudotsuga menziesii
GGAGAAGGAAGAAGATTATGAGCTGCACTTGTACATTAGTACCTTTGTGACAGAAGATACTCCAAGTGGCACTCCTGGTCGGGTGCACTTAATAGTGAAGCACCCCACTGCACCAGTCGTGGACCCGCCGACCGAGCAACACCAGACACCACCACCAGCACAACAACCAGTACAACAAACAGCTCCCCCAGCTACTCAGACAGTCGACCCTGCTCAGACCCCGACTGGAGAAGTCGAGGACGACAACCCTGAGTATACTGTGTCTAAGAGCATTCTCAAGAAGCTGGCAAAGGAGATCACCACAGCCAAGAGGAACATCAAACTGCAAAAACGACAGCAAGGCAAAGGTAAGCGCAAGCTGGTCCTTGCTGACTCCACAGATGATGAAGACGAACTGGCAGCCTCAGCACTTGATATTGTCGAGGATGCCAGAGCAAATAAAGTAACTGTTGAAACCCAGTTTCAATGGTTTGTCGAAGCAGGAGCGCCCGAAGGTCGGCCGAAGAAGGCCAAAACAACCCCACTGTCTGAAGATGTGGTCGACCTGGTGACGACTCCTCCCCGTCCATCTCCGACTAAAATAGTCGAGGAGCAAGCACCAGTATAGCAGACCGACATGTCCCCTGAAGTTTTTGAAAGAGTAATCCCTGAAGCACTCAGGGCCAGGGCCAGCACGGACACTGAACTCAAAGCTTTCTTTGCAACGCTGCCTGCACTATTCCAGTCAGCCCAAACAATAAAGACGACAACACCCTTGAAAGCCAGCAGCAAGGTGTACGCCCAGCAAACAACAGTATTTACAAGGACACCTGAAGGTGGTGAAGTATCAGGCATTGAACAGACCTTCACCGAATACCAAGTCCCACCGGAAGAAGACATCATATCTTCTGACCAAAGTCCCCAACACCATTCTCCATCACCACCAGGGTCAGGCAACCCTTCCTCCCCACTACCAACACCCCCACCACCATCATCTCCACCACCTCCACCACCACCTGATTCACAGCCGAGACCACCATCATCACCACTGCCGGAGGTGAACATACCACCTCCCCAGACTGAACAATCCCCGACTACTGAACCCAACCCTCCGACACACAACCATTTGACCTCAGATCCACCTTCCACTTCTGCAGGTCCTCCCGACAAACCAACAGAGCAAGCCAAGGAACCAACAGAACCTCTTCCTCGACCTGATCAGCTAAGGATCAGCTTACAGGATGTAAGCTTGTTGTCCGACTCAGAGGTTGGCCAGCTACTGAACAACCTAGCAACAGATTCGAAGAGGAGGACAGCCCGACTAAGGACACAGCTCAAAGATAAGGAGACCGAAGAAGTCGAGTTTCTCGACAAGTGCAGGTCTCTTGTACAGACTGTTACCCCAGGACCTGTCGAAGCTGCTACCGACCGACCACTGGACAGAGCCTATCAGCTGTTTGAAGGGTTGGTGTCGACCATCCAGTTCCACCTCCACGAGACTAAGGCCGGGCAAAAAGAAGAAACTGTCCGACTGCTCCTGACTCAACACACAGCATTCTCGGAGGCTCACAAACTTCTACAAGACCACATGGAGGAATCCATTGTAACTGAAGAAGTACTCCGAGAATGGCCTACTCATTATGGGCAGGTATATAGTCAGACAAGGCAGACCAGACAAGGCATTCAGGCCTTGGAAATAAGGAAGTCGACTGAGACAAAACTGCGGCAGACAATCGAGGATCAAATAGTGATGGAAAGCAATAAGCTGCAGCAGTTGGAACGTGAGGCACACCAGTGGGTTCAGCACGCACTTCCCAACTTGGAGAAAGTCGACAACATCTGTCCGCAGATGAAGAGACTCCTTGAGATGGCGGACGAACACAATCAGCTACTGGGACCCAACATGGAAAAATATTACAGAGATGGCTATGGCAGAGAAAATGTCGGTACTATCAAATCTTACTACTCTTACTATCGACATTCAGAAAGCCTTGCAAACCTGGACAGACTTTCAACATCAGCTTGCCATCACAGCACCAGCAATCGTCGAAGTCTGTGTACAGAAGAGACCAACTATTCGCCTGCACAGCCCACCTCAGTAGCAGTCTCCTGTTACAGACTATTTTTTCTACTTCTAATCTCATATTTTTTTACCTCCCCTTTTCTTCGGGACGAAGAAATGTTTTGTTTGTGGGGGAGATGTAGAAGGAGCAAGTCGACATAAGTCGACTTGAACAAAGACCGACTTAGTCGACCAGCCGACTAAGTCGAGAGACCGACTACGTCAGTCGGCCGAGTAAACACAGTAGTTAGTCTGTTAACTAATAGTCGTGTCGGTTCGGTGAACCGACAGGTAGTTATTGTAACTGTTTGTAACCTGTATATTAGGCTGTTGAGCCACACAAGAACACAGTACAGTTCAGTTCTTGGCTTTGTATGATTTATTGAGAATAATATAATCTGTTCTTGTTATCAGTTCTTGTCTCTTGCATCTGTGTATATTGTTATATGTATTATTGGTAACCTTATGTGATCTGTAGGATTACAACAAGGATATGGTCGTGCAACTAGTGGTGTTATGACGCAACAAGAAGTAAAATGCACACCGTAACAATCAATGCAAATGCATTGTGTCCATGAAAACAGGGTATACGTACTACATGAAATGCACAATTCTTCTTCAAATGATGAATGCAAATATTTCCTCTATGAAGTCCTAACTAGTACTCCAAATCAAATCTATATCTAGTGCAAGTACAATGCAAAGTGCAAAATGCAATGCATGATGATAAGCAAATTTTTTTGGATTTTTTGAAAATAAAAGAGATGCAAAAAGAAAAAGAATGATTCTACGACCATCAGACTCTGCAAGCACACATAAAAAACATTCAAGCAAAGCACTAAGGTAAAAGAACTCTAATGCACTAATCTCAAACAAAAAATCGAAAATGCCATGACAAGAAATTTTCTAAAAAAAAAAATTAGGCTAAAAAAAAACGTTTCCGGTCAGAAACAGAGGTCAAAACAGACTCAGGCACTGCCAAAGGAGACTCAGCAACTAACAGCATTCACCCAGCAACCATTTATCTTCCCCAAAAAGACAAAATCAAGGGTATACATGACTATTCGTAGTAAACCTACGTGTATACGCGGAAATAGAAGAGGAAACCACGTGTATACACGACTGTAAATCCAAAACCTGTGTACAGGAAGCAAAGTTGCATAAAATTCAAGGCAAACAAGCAGGTTGAGACAGACTTCACACCAATCAGACTCTACCAGGCATACATGCCCCCAGACCCAACACAAAAACAAGAGAGAAAGAGCAAATGAAATACATTGAATGCCAAGGAAATCACCCCCAAAGGACAACTACTAGGAACTCCCCAGCGGAGTCACCAATTCTGTTATGGAGAGAAATTCCTATGGCTTGGGGTACCACAACAGACAGCTTGACTCCAGAAATCAATCTTTTCCAATATGCAATAGAAATAAAATGTCTAACACTAAAGGATCAGACCTCGTGCCTTATTCCGGAGAGTTGAAGTAGATCCTCGTTGAGCTTTCCAATCTTCAGCTTAAATTGCTATAACCCTTCCTCAACAACAAGTAAACTATACAAACATACTATATATCATGGTGTTAGAACGATTGTAGCATATATAATCAATAATGTACAAGCATTTGACATATTCCCATGGATAAAATATTCAATCAAATACACATCATTGGACAGGAAAATATATTTCTATTAATATAAATCAGAGATTACAAGATAGATACAACCTCTGATGGCACGTCTGCGAACCGAAGAAACTGAATCCCCCACTTGGGCCTCCACCACCTCAATTCTCCATCTCTCGATAGCAAGCTTACAAACAAAAGGCAAGCTTGGGAAGAACACAAAAGTGCTCCAAGGGACAAAGGGATGCAGACTCAAGTATAAGTTCTGGCAACAATGGACTATAGTTTCTTTGCTTCAATTCTCTCTCTATGCCTTCAATGTACCAAGGGGTTCCTTATATAGCTTTCAAAGGGATAATGAAAGGTTGAATCTGAGCAATCTCAAGGCATATGGAAGGCCAGGAGTCAAATGAGTCAGATCCATGTCAAGGAAAACTCCGAAAGGATTTGGATTATGCACACATCTCGATGTATGCAGTTATAGGGGTCAAACCCACGTATGTACACGGTTATCGGGTTAAAAGCCGCGTATATCATTTTTTATATGTTTTTAGGGATGATCAAGGAAACATCAAAGGACAAAAGATGGTCCATGGGGTCTAAAGAGTCTGCAGCGGGACAGGGGAAGGCCATACAAAGTGTGATTCACCTAGAGTGGTGAAATCCGCTATAACGAAAATGCTACAATACAATACATAGACATATTACAATGGATTCCTTTATAAAGTGAATACCATGGGAAAATACCATAGGTTTCCCAAATACCATGGGCCCGTAAATCACCCATTATTGACCAAGTCATGACTCCAAAATACAAAATTTTAGAAGAATGTTTTTCATAAATATTTTCTACGGGGGTGCTACCCCTTAACCCTTCCTGGGGGGGGTGCTCCCAAACCATTCATTGCCCCCCATGGACCCCCCTTACGACTATAGTGGGGGGGAATCCCCCCCATGCCCCGTTAGGTGCTGGGATCCAAACACGAATGAAATAACATCTCTGAATATGGAAGATTAGGCTCAACAACCAACACTATGACAATCATTCAGGACTTGTTTAGCTTCATTGTGGGTGAGGAAATGATGTAGTATGATGTTGACACTGTGGAGGTACAAAACACCACCAATAAGGAGATATTGAATAGATTGGTGCTGGAAGTGACGATCAACTTCATGGCTTAAATGGCGCCTGTACAGGAGAATAACCTTGTACCATGGATCTTCCATAGAGATAAAGAATAAGAATTCATCAAGAATATTGATTGTGATAGGGGTGTGGTAGACAATGAAGGGAAGTATTCCATCAAGGAATATAACACCAAATATTTAGTGCTTTTTGGTGTGATGAATTTGATATCATACTCTTGTAGAACGAAAATCCACTTGGCAGCACGACCTTGGACAAGTTGGTGGGTCAAGAGATAATGCATGTGGTTGGATTCAACCACAAATCAAGTTCAGCTCATGAGAATATAATGGCATAGCTTATATACTGAAAATACAATGGAGAGGGCCATCTTCTCTTCGTGTGATTAATGTAAATGGGTTCCAAAAAATTTCTGACTTACGTAATAGATCACGTGCTCTTGACAAGCATCGTCTTCTTGAATTAAGACTCCAGCGATAGCATTTTCAAATGCCAACACATAGAGGATAAACTCCTTGGTGAAGTCAGGAGGAGAAAACAATGGATCAAAATTCAGATCTTTTTTAATGCAACGAAAGTGCCTCACGCATGCTCATCCCATACAAAAGGAATATTGGTATGAAGCAAGCATAAGAATCCATGGATTTTCGACGCATAGTCTGGAATAAACTAGTAAAGGAAATTGGCCTTTCCTTGGAGGCTCTGCAATTGGTACAGAGTACGTGGTGGGGGGGATTTTTAAGATGGTTTGACCCTTCAGGGGATCCACGACAATCCTTTTTTGAGACATGATGAATCCTAGTAAGCGATAGAATGGGATACAAAAGACACACTGGAGGGGGTTCAAGCAAATTTCATGTTTGTGACATCATATGAAGACTTGTTGTAAGTCGTCTAAATGTTTATAACACTTTCGAGATCGAGTCGTGAGGTCGTCTAAATAGACCAAGATAATATGAATGAGTTTGTGCAAGGAAAAGGTCATGTCCCACTGAAAAGTGGCTCCAACATTTTTTATACCAAATGACATGACATGATACACAATAGTTCCCCAAGGGGTAGTGAAAGCGGTTTTGTATTGATCTTCTCTATGGATCTGAATTTGGTTATAACCAGAAAAACCATCCATGAAGAAAAATACTTCATGGACGATGCAAGAGTCAATGATCTAGTCAATGAATGGAGTGGGGAAGTTGTCTTTGGGACATGCCAAATTCAAGTCATGGAAGTTAGTATAGACATTAATGGTACCCTATTTTTTTATATGAGGATATGAATAGAAACCCAAGTGTTATACACCATGGGGTATATGAAACCTGATTTCAGCATTTTCTCGATCTCATCTTTGACGGCAGTTACCTTTGACAGGTGAATGGGTTGTTTCTTTTGGAGAATGAGGGAAACATCAGGCCATGTGTCGATGTGGTGTTAAATGATAGAGCGATCAACCCGAGGAATCTTGGTATAAGAGCAAGCAAATATATCACAAAATTCCTAAAAAAGTGTTTTGCATGAGTGACTTCTTCAGGGGAGCAATACATATCGAGGGTAGTATCTCCAACTATCTTGTTAGTGGTTGATATATTGAATTTAATGGTTGGTGAAATGTTGGCCATGTTACCTTCTTCAAAGGCGTCAGGTGTCAGAATTGGGTTTTTAAACCAGTTGACATTTCCATCTATGAAATATTTCGCTTCGAAAGATAATTGGTTTGACGATGAAGAAGGTTTATCAGGGATGAAAAAGGAGCTATGGTGCATATCATTCCAATAATATTCAGGAGTCAAAAGAGCTTCAAGAATCTCATCATCATTGTGAAATTAGTGCGTGGATAGATCATATGGATCTTCTACAGATGAGGAAGTGGAAGGGATACTCGAGCTAGATATCATGTAAATGGTGTTAGTGGTGTTCGAGGAAAAGGCCATAGGGTGGTTTTCCTCAAGGACTGTGATTTTAGACTCATAAGAGTGCTTGTAAAGGTCACTAAGGAGTGACTGATACTCAGGAAAGATTGGGAAATGGTGTGTATAATGACCATATAAGCCACAAACTGCACATGGGTGGTTGGTTTAGAGTGATTTGTTCTTAACCGCAGGTATGGTTGGTACATTGACAACTGGAGTGTCATCAGTCTCAACTACAACGCGTATGTGGGTGCGAAGGATAGGAAAATCAGGACAATTATGTGTTACATGTCCTTGGAAATCGCATAAAGCACATGTAGGAGGAGGACATGGTTTTGTCATTGTTTTTGGTGTCTTGACCCCAGTCTTTGTGGAAGGAGGGGGGTAGTAGTAGAGACAAAAGAAGGAATTTATGTACTATGAGGTGGATGCAATATCATCTCAATAGGTTGGAAGACAATCAACACGATATGGGGATTCAAGGGAGGGGTAGGTGGATCCAAGTACCACACAGGAATACCCAAAGTTAAGCTAGGCAGGTTGAGAGTAGCCATGACGGGCTCACTCACAATATTGGATGGTGGAAAGAGGAAAGGAATCGTATGTACAAGGAATAAACCCAAATAATTCCCCAAGGTCTATAGTTGAGGTTGAAACTAAGGTTGTGAGGAGGTCAAAACGTTACCACATGTGATAGTTAAAAAATATGATATATCAGTCAGTGAAGGAGGAGGTGGTAAGGAAACAAAGGTGTTCATCAAAGGAGCATTTATAAATAATACCAGGCTAACGACAGATAGGGAAGGTATGGATATGTTGTCAATGGTAGTATCAATCATAGAGAGGACATGTTCTGATGTGGCCAGTCCCTTTGGATAGTAATTTGTTAATTTGTTGATGGTCACGATATTCCCATCATGGGGGAACATCAGGATTCAAAAGACAGTAGAAGAAATGACTCACATTGCATACATATAACTACGGCCTAGGAGGAGGTTGTAATTGAGCCGGTCATTAACAACCTCAATGTCAATCGACATTGTTTTTCTAGCTAACTCAATAGGGAAATTAATGAGGAAACCTTGGGGTTGACCAACATGGCCATCATAGGCACGAAGAGTGGTGGAATAAGGTCGAAAGGTTGGGGATTCGATTTTCTTCCAAACAAAGGTTAACATAACACAAGAGGATTCTCTCTCATCGATGATGCATTGATGAATGACCAAATTTCGAATTGTGACTAGAAATTGGAAGGAAACAAATGATGTCATCCTGGATTATCCTTGATCCAGGTCGAAATTGATCAACTTGGAGTTAGAGGGATTGATGACACCTAACACGGATAACAATGCTTTGCATTGCGAAGGAAAAGTTTTGAGAACTTCCAGAGATGACATGGCGAAGGCATACTTGGAAAAGTCATCAACAATACTGTAGTTGAGCATAGCTCTGGAAATGGAGTTGTTCGTGATGTTACACAAAGGGAACCATGGGACTGTTGGGCACCATAATTGTCTTTTATAATGATGTTATTTATAATCATTTCCCGACCTATTTACCGAAATCTAATACATTTATCTTTAATTTGTCTATATTTTACTATGTTTTCATCAATTATAACTTATAAATGTAAAAGAAGCTTAATTCATCATTTTTGATGTGTTATTGCATTTAGTGCGCATTTTGGCACTCCATTCAACCTTTTTTTGGGTCCTCAGTTTTGCACTAAGTTTAATAACATGTTTCTTATTGGTTTACTGCCTAGATTTAACTTTGTTCTCTGATTCTTGTTGGTTCCATGATATTTTCATATACAAATTAAAAATTTGAATTAATAATACATCTTTAACATTGTTTCAAATTTAACAAATAAACCATTAAGTAATAAAAAGGTTATTATTATTATTTAAATATATACTAATCTCTTTTAATATAAACATAACATAAAAATAAATAGTCATTACATAAAACAAATAAACATAAAACAAAGTCAAACCGCGCTTTAAAAATTTTGGTTTGATTCTTAAAACAATTTGTTAGTTTGTAACAATGTTTTAAATTAACAAAATGTATATAATCATGTTTTTTTTGTATGTAGGGTCACAGATCTACATATCATGGATCGGCTTATATGCAAATGATATATCATTTAAACACATGCAGTTAATTCAATAAAACGGTTCACGTGAGGGAGGCCAGCTCCAGGAATCCAGCATTTAGTTCAACAACCCAGTACTTAGCCTTCAACGTGGCCAACAAACCAGCAAAAATCTGCTCAAAATCCATATTTATGAACAATTATTAGTTACAGGTCATTTGGATGCTCATCCAGACGCTCATGCAGACCACGTGTTTTTAGAAGACAACAAATTTTTGGGCTAGATTTTCAGGAAAACAGAAGTGAAATTGAAAATTCTGACACATGGGTTTTGTGCAGAATAGGCCCATTTCGATGTCTTCAAGGAAGTTTTGCAAAATTCAAAGCCATTTGGGATAAAATCGTGGTTCTCTGAAACCAACTTTTCTAAAAATGATGGTTGGTCATTTTTTGAATTCGTTCATGTTTTGATGGGTAGTTGTTACAGTAGTAAAGAACCTCTATTTTTAGCAGGAGGTGGTTGAACTGATATCTATTGTAATCATCATACAAATAGCTCTTTGGTTTTGAAGAGGAGAGGAGAAAAAACACTTTGAAAATTTTGCTTCAGTTTAATAAAAAGTCTCTATTTTAGCTGTTGGTGATCGTTCTCATTTTTTGTTAATGGTTGGTGACTGAGTAGCTTAGGAGATAAACCCCTGCTTGTTGGGAAGGGCCCCTCAATAATCAGAGGTTCCATTTGTGTATATTCAACAATTTTATTTTTATATTTGTAGCTAAGTCATTTCGTTCCAGCATATATCTATTACGTTTTCCTCTAAGTCATTTCGTTTCCACAAGCAAGTAGTTCATTTTCCTGTAGGTGACACTTTGTTTTTTATAACATATAATATCTTGTGTTTTTATGCAATTTATTCCTTCAAAATACATAGGGCCAGCCGGTCGTCCCTCTGTTTATATTGTCTTTCAGAACTCAGTTCGCACCTTCAATTAGACTGTCTTTCAGAACTTAGTTCATACCTTCATTCAGACTGTTTTTCAGCATTCTATTCGCACCTTAATCCAGACTGTCGTTCAACACTCCATTCACACTTAGACAGAATTTTTAGTATTTTGTTTTGCAGAAATAGTTAGTTAAGGTAGAGGTTAATTTTCCAGCATTCCACCGTGTTATGTAGCTAGTTGGGATCCGAATCCACCTCCAGCAATTCATATTTAGTTCTATATTAACACATAGATTAATTATTTCAGTTTTAATGATGATGAAATCCATTTACATTCAACATATATTTTACTAATTCAAATGAGAAATAGTTTTAGTTTTATTTTTGTTCATGATTTAGGTAGTTTATAAGTTACTTTCATTTGGTCCATGCCTAAAATCTAGATGAGCTTAAGCTTGTCTAAAATGTTGTCATATATGAAGTAGGTTCAACATTCCATTTTTAATTGTCATTTGAGTCCATAATCAGTCTTTCATTTTCAGTTACACATAATTTTATTGTCTTAGGCTTTTGCTTTGTTAGTTTTATTTCATCAAGTTATTTCATTTCAATAAATGTAAAAGATTATAACTCAACTTCAAATTCAAGATTAATAGGTTCATTTAGATTTTAAAGATGCATTGGTTTTCAATATTTTAAAGTTTGATGATAAAAGTTCACATAACCTAGTTTAGTGTAAGTTTAATTTTCAAGTTGTAAGCCAGTTGCATGATCTTTTTATGATTGATTAAGATTCCTTAGTTTATGTCATAGTTTGTTGAAGAGGTAAAGTATAAGTATTTTGTTTTGTTGTTGTAGGTTTGCTTACAGATTGAATATATTTCTAGTTATTATTTTGTACTTAGTTTTATATTTGATTATAAAGCTCCAAGTTTAGTTTTCTTTAATTAATTTACTGCTTTGCAATGCATTTATTTACGATTGGTCTTTAGAATAATATTTGGTTTACTTTCTATGAATCCGTAGTTACCTGTTTTTCTTTCTACGAATTTGTAATTAAATAGTTCATTTCTTTCCATAACTCAGTTGCACTTGCATTCTTAGATAGGCATTTACTTATGGATACATGGAATAGTCTCCAATTTATAATATAGATTAGATAATTTGCTGCAAGTAGTTAGTTTTGCTCTCATTAGTTAAATCACTTTCAGACTAAGCGACTGCTTTCTAGATGAGTATCTGCAATTGCCTTCCATAGAATAGATTAGCACAACATTAGACTAGTTTGAATCTCAATTATTAATCAGTTTCCTACATTTATATAATAGATTAATATAACATTAGATTAGTTTTGAAATTATAGTTACTTTTCAAGTTCTTAGTTAATTTCATGTTTTCATAGATAGATTAAATTCTTGCATTTGAATTATGAAAGTCATGCATGTTAGTGCATTTGCATATTTAGGAAGCTTGGGTTAGTTCAAGCCTTCAATCCTACAGATATAGTGTTTGCATCTCATAAGCTACCTTCCTGGGTTGACAATTAAGTGTTGAATTAGATAGTGCATATTTTACCCAACATTTTGGCGCCATTACCAGGAAGGTGCTAAAGGGATTGGAGTCTAGGTAGATAGGGGTAGATAGGTTGCATTTACATTACACAACAAGGGGGAGGGGAGAACGGTAAGATGAGAGGTAAGAACCTGCACATCCACTATAGTGGGTGTGTCACGTCCTCATGCCTCCGACCGGCAAGGAGGACACGATCCATGGCATTAACCAAGCATACTAGCAGCCTCATGAACATGTACAGGAAGTAAAATGGCAAAACATAATGCTGAAGTAGAATGCATTGAAGCAAAAACATGCACATATACAATTGTTCATCATACACAGCTGAATTAATTCATCTTGCACAGCGGAAACAACATGCATTCACACAATCATTATTTCAACATGTTCATTTCTATTTAATTAACAGTAATTATAGAATTGCAGAGGTAAAATGCACAAGATTACTTATCTTATGAAAGCTTTGCTCCGCAACCAGCTACATCGCTACAACGTTCCACCCAACCATAGGCCAGCATGCTCCTCAATCTCTCAGCAATGCTGCCACCCACGAGCTGGGCATGATTCTCCAAGGAATAAGGGAACTAGCAGGCTTACACATAGCCAGGATACACAAAAACACACAGCCAAGCCAACCAAGTTGGGTTTATCAGGCCATTAAGGAGTTGATGAAGGCAATTTGCTAAGCTGGTGAGCTCATTACAAAGCCAAGAACACCTACACTCGAACTAGCCTGACCTCTAAGACACCCATCCACACCCAACACAAGGAATCAGTCCCTTCTCTGCTACACAGTCCCCCAGGCCCTGCATTCCCTTCCAGTGCTATTCAGGGGTGATGGAGAAGAAGGCCAGCCCTCTAGCTCTTTCTGTGTGGTTTCTAGCACCAGGTTTATCAAGCAACCAAGACAACACCCTCACTCCTCACACAGTCCAAAGACCAACAATTGCACTCAGGAAATCAATTCAGCTCTCACAGCTTAAACAGGGAAAAACGAATTACACAGCCCCAAACGTAACAGCAAAAACGGCTCACAATATGGGGAAAAACACACAGTCCTAAAGCTTATCAGTGAGCAAAACTCTCAGCAGGGAAAAATGTCCCAAATAGCCTGTGCGTGAGACCAATAGTCTGTGAGACAGCCAAAAACGTGATTGGCTCTTCACAGCCATGGTAAAAACACATGAAACTTCCAAAAACGTGAATGGAAAATGCACCAGCAGCTCCAAAAATGTGAGGAAGACAACCCAGTCCCTGGCACTACAAAAACGACCTCCCATCCATGGGAAAAATGAAGCCAACGGCCAAAAACATGGAAGGAAAAACACAGGAAAAACTCCAGCTGCTCCCAAAACGTGAGGAAAACTGAAAAACGTGGATGCATAGCAGAATGGCCTACGTTTTTGGGCATTTTCCTTGCCAAGGAAGTCAGAACACGTTTTTCAAAAATGGGTCTCTGCCCAATTCGAATTTCTTTGCCCATACTCTTCCCATTCCATGCAATAACTAACTCAACCACATTCTGGCAGAAATAAATGATTGGGGAAAAAGACAAGCAAGGTAGTTGACAGCTTGATGGGTTTTCTCATAGACATTTGGCTTTTCCCCATTGACCCATAGGTTAAATATTTCACCCCCCCCTTATCCTTAGAAAATCATGCCCCATTCGATTTGGTTGCCGCGACCATAGCTGGTTGTGTCCATTAATTAATTATGATGCATATTTACATGATGGCCAACATATTATATGCCGCATGCCCCGATATACCATCGGTGACAGTTTAAATCCCAAAACATAGCATAGCCGATCAATGGCGGGGCCTTGGCCTTTAGCTCCACACCATGATCATTACAATATATACATCATATACATCTAGTGCAACGGGGTCAAAACCGGGACATTAAATTCCCCTCCCCCTTCAATAGCACTGTCCTCACTGCTCACAAAATTTGAACAAAAGGCTACATTGGCATCGCCTCAGTGTTCCATAGAATTGAACAAAAATGGATGTGCCAATCGCATGGCATCCTCCAGCTCTCATGTAGCCTCTTCAGGTCCGAAGTGCTCCCATTGAACCTTTACCTGACCTATGGCTCGGTTCCGGAGCATTGTGACCTTCCTGTCAAGGATGCGCATTGGCTCGATTCGGAACTCTCCCTCGGGTTCCACCTGAATCA
>LPNX011207593.1:22331-36337 GCA_001517045.1 Pseudotsuga menziesii
CTCTTTGGGGGAAGCCCTGGAATCTCATCAGGAAACACATCCCTGAATTCCTGTAGCATCTTATAGTCCTCCAACCTCGGAGTTTCATCTCTCGTTTCCTCCAAAATCTGAGCTGCATACAACTGGAAACCCTCACTGAAATTATCTTTGGAATACCCTTTACAACTACTAGGTTCCCTTCTTCATTCATGCATTCAAAAGTCTTATTGTAACAATCAAGCTTCACCCTATGAGCTTCTAACCAATCCATTCCAATGAGAACATCATAGGAACCAAGCGGTAGAACATTCAGATCTACACAAGTGGCCAATCCATTCATGACCAATGGACATTTCTCTACCACTTCACTGACCTTTCTCTTAGTTCCAGTGGTTAGCTGAACTAACCAAGACTTCCTATGCTTTACTTTCTTAAAAGCACACATATCCACTACTCTAGGAGTAATGTAACTGTGAGTAGAACCAGGGTCAATCAAAATAGAAATAGATTGCTCAGCAATCTTACCTGCTACTTCAACCACAGCTCACTGGTGATATTCCTGGTGGTCCTCCAGTGATGCGTAGATCCTAGGAACTGCCCTTGCTACTTGACCCACTGTTTCTGCTTCTTGCACGTTATAGACTGGTCTTGCACTCTCATTCTTGAGTGGACAATTTCTGCGCATGTGGGGTCCTCCACATTTCCAACATTGAAGTGGCCCTCTAATCTGTTGTGGATCTTTAGGCTTTTCTCCTATCACTCCAACTGGCTTACTGGCAGCTTGAGATGGCTGCTTTTGCTGATTCCTGAATCTAGAATGTTTAAAACCTTTCTTCCTTTGGTCAAATTTCTTGTTCTTCTTGTCCTTCCATGCCTTATGGTAATCAGGTTTACCTTTGCTTTGCTCATAGCAATACTTAGCTTTCCTTATTGCTTCTTCAAGAGTTCTAGGTTCATAAAACTCAATTCGATCTTTGTAAGACTGAGGTAATCCACTCAGAAAACGCTAGACCTTTACCTTTTCATCTCTGATGTACCAGACATACCTCAACAGTTCCAAAAACTTATTAGCATACTCTTCCATGGTCTGCTGTCCCAATCTCAACTCATGGAACTCCTTAATCTTGTCATCATAATACCTGTCAGAGAGGTATTTCTGCTTGAAATACTTCTTGAACTGTTTCCACTTAAGTCTTCTTTCACTGATCTTCTTCACTTGCTTGAAGTGTTCCCACCAAATGGATGCTCTTCCATTCATATTGAATATGGCAACTCTTGCCTTCATGTTTCCTGAATAGTCATGTACTTGAAAGTACTTCTTAATACCAAGAAGCCAAGCTTCATCCTCTTGTCCAATCTTTATCTCACCATCAAATGTAGGAGGTTTAGCTTTCTTGAATTCATCTCGAGAGCGATCCCTGTGGTGTCTCTTCCTTTTCCTTTTATGGGAAGAAGAACTTGAATCCCCACTGGATTCTTCAAAATCAGATGACCCACTAGGAGTCCTTCTCCTTCTCCTAGTATTGCTCTTACTGCCTTCTGGCTTTGCTGTATCTCGTCCAGAATCTATCTTCTTATGCAAGTCTGTCAAACTCTACAACATTGCAGCATTCAACTGATGCTGCTCTTCCTGGGCTTTAATCAAGCTTCTCATGGCAGCTGCTACATCTAACGGGGTCTCTTGGAATCTCCTTCCATTAGACTCTATGTCATCATTTCTATTACGGGCATTTTCTCTCATGGCATCTTCTGCCCGCTCATCAGAATCCTGAGCATCACACCCATCCTGGGTTCTCATACTGAACCGCAACTTACTTACCAACTGCCCTACCTGGAATACTTCTTTAGAAGGTGACTTATGATTCTGCAGATGTGTTAATAACAACACAAATGTTAGATACATACATTGATACAAAATCAACATTACTTACCTTCTCCGGAAATAATCATAAAATTACAAATGCCCAAACACACAAAATTTCCTTCATCCAAGAACGTCTATCTGAGGGGGACGATGGGGGTCAAGGGGGCTTACCCCCTTGTGGCATTAGCTCGCTACCAATTTCTCATTTTCAACCCCTGAAAATCCTCAAAATTTCACTGAGAAACAGTTGAAATCGGCTGGAAAAATCTCATCGAAAACTCAAATTTTCCCTGTGTAAATCGGGTGTCGGCTGACTCTCTGATCGGGTGGTTTATTCATCTAAGCAGCCGCAACGGCGGCTTCCCCAGAAGTTCCATCCTTCCGCAATGTCGGACACTCCCTCCCTTTCCTCTTTCGATCGGCGCACTTTCCCTTGCGGCGTCGACAGTCTTCTTAATCGGAAGCCAGATCGATTCGCCGTCCGCAACGGTGGGCGAGAGACTTCACCAATCCGTCCGCAACGGTGAATGCCCACTTCGCCAACTCTTCCGATCAGCACTTAGAATCACATCGGACGTCGGCGGACTCTCAAAACATCGGACGTCGGACCACTCTCCCTTCCGATCGTTCCGACACTTAGCCAAATTTTCAAGCTTTCTTTTACTGTGTCGGCTGTCGGCGGACGTTCCAATCGGAAGCCGAAGCGATTTGCCGTCCGCAACGGCGGATGGAAAGATTGTGAGACCTTCCGCAACGGCGGAATTTCACTTCCTCCGATGGCCCTACCGTCCCATACTTAGCCGATTTTCAACTTTTCTGTGGCGTCGGCGGTCAGGTGACTCTTGGGTCGGAAGCATGATTGCTTCAACGTCCGCAACGGCGGATGGGAATATCGTGAAACCTTTCGAAACAATGGACAGGGACTTCATGAAACCTTCCGCTACAATGGACAGGAACTTCCTGAAACCTTCCGCAACGGCGGAAGCTTTACTTCTCCTACCCTTCCGACTGCTCAACATTTCAACAAAATTTACCAATTTCAAATTTTCACAGTCTTCCACTGGTTCGGCTGGGCAGAATGAAATACACTTCTGTCAGTTGTTCCTCCTCAGCCCATAGAGGCCCACTGTTGCAACTCAGAAGCTCTGATACCATTAACTGTCACGTCCTCATGCCTCCAACCGGCAAGGAGGACACGATCCATGGCATTAACCAAGCATACTAGCAGCCTCATGAACATGTACAGGAAGTAAAATGGCAAAACCTAATGCTGAAGTAGAATGCATTAAAGCAAAAAAATGCACATATACAATTGTTCATCATACACAGCTGAATTAATTCATCTTGCACAGTGGAAACAACATGCATTCACACAATCATTATTTCAACATGTTCATTTCTATTTAATTAACAGTAATTATAGAATTGCAGAGGTAAAATGCACAAGATTACTTATCTTATGAAGGCTTTGCTCCGCAACCAGCTACGTCGCTGCAACGTTCCACCCAACCATAGGCCAGCGTGCTCCTCAATCTCTCAGCAATGCTGCCACCCCCAAGCTGGGCATGATTCTCCAAGGAATAGGGAACTAGCAGGCTTACACATAGCCAGGATACACAAAAACACACAGCCAAGCCAACCAAGTTGGGTTTATCAGGCCATTAAGGAGTTGATGAAGGCAATTTGCTAAGCTGGTGAGCTCATTACAGAGCCAAGAACACCTACACTCGAACTAGCCTGACCTCTAAGACACCCATCCACACCCAACACAAGGAATCAGTCCCTTCTCTGCTACACAGTCCCTCAGGCCCTGCATTCCCTTCCAGTGCTATTCAGGGATGATGGAGAAGAAGGCCAGCCCTCTAGCTCTTTCTGTGTGGTTTCTAGCACCAGGTTTATCAAGAAACCAAGCCAACACTCTCACTCCTCACACAGTCCAAAGACCAACAATTGCACTCAGGCAATCAATTCATCTCTCACAGCTTAAACAGGGAAAAATGAATTACACAGTCCCAAACGTAACAGCAAAAACGGCTCACAATATGGGGAAAAACACACAGTCTTGAAGCTTATCAGTGAGCACAGCTCTCAGCAGGGAAAAACGTCCCAAATAGCCTGTGCGTGAGACCAATAGTCTGTGAGACAGCCAAAAACGTGATTGGCTCTTCACAGCCATGGTAAAAACACATGAAACTTCCAAAAACGTGAATGGAAAATGCACCAGCAGCTCCAAAAATGTGAGGAAGACAACCCAGTCCCTGGCACTACAAAAATTTCCTCCCATCCATGGGAAAAATGAAGCCAACAACCAAAAACGTGGAAGGAAAAACACAGGAAAAACTCCAGTTGCTCCCAAAACGTGAGGAAAACTGAAAAACGTGGATGCATAGCAGAATGGCCTACGTTTTTGGGCATTTTCCTTGCCAAGGAAGTCAGAACACGTTTTTCAAAAATGGGTCTCTGCCCAATTCGAATGTCTTTGCCCATACTCTTCCCATTCCATGCAATAACTAACTCAACCACATTCTGGCAGAAATAAATGATTGGGGAAAAAGACAAGCAAGGTAGTTGACAGCTTGATGGGTTTTCTCATAGACATTTGGCTTTTCCCCATTGACCCATAGGTTAAATATTTCACCCCCCCCTTATCCTTAGAAAATCATGCCCCATTCGATTTGGTTGCCGCGACCGTAGCTGGTTGTGTCCATTAATTAATTATGATGCATATTTATATGATGGCCAACATATTATATGCCACATGCCCCGATATACCATCGGTGACAGTTTAAAACCCAAAACATAGCATAGCCGATCAATGGCGGGGCCTTGGCCTTTAGCTCCACACCATGATCATTACAATATATACATCATATACATCTAGTGCAACGGGGTCAAAACCGGGACATTACAGGGTGCCCCAAAGCCTTGTTGTTCCTTTTTCACATAAGTGTGTTTACTTCATACAAAGTTTGATTTACTTCTCTTCAGTGTACTTTTTGCAAACATAGGTAGTTTACTTTTCCATAGTTAAATGTACTTTTTCTTCCGCAATCATAGATACTTTACTTTTCCCTTGTTTAATTTCATGTACATGTGTCTTGGAAATTTAGGTAGTTTACTTTCCTTCCATTTACTCTTATGCAAGTGTGTTATCTCTTCAGCAAGCTTAGGTGTTGCATTCAGATCTGTTACATTCGGTTCATTTTTTTAGGTGTGTTTACATTTGTCATAAGGAATTTTCTTTTCAAATGTGTGATATGTTTCATAATTATATTCTAAAGAAATATATATATATATATAAACAAAATTTTGGGTGCAGTAAGTGCCCCAACCACTAATCCTTGTGTGAAGCAGGACCTACCAACCAAGACATGGATTCAAAAGGGACCATTAGTTTAAGAAAACTTTCTCAAATCCTAGCAACAACTGGGATCTCGATCTCTCAAGAAGAAAAGATCTTGATAGCAATTGAAAGCTTATCAACCTCTCCTGGAATAGAAGATGAAACACAGTCCGAAGAACTACAAAAGTATTTTCTTTGCAAGACTATAGAAAAAGATGACATATTGGGAATTACATCTGAACGAGAGAGACCTGAAATTGAAGAGTTCTCCACATATCTATCGACATACCCTTCATGTACTCAAGCAATTGAACAATTAGAAGAAGAGGAAATGTATGGTTTGAGAAAGTAATGTGACTATCAAGATTCCATTGAGCGCTGGTTCAAAGAGGTAACACGGTCACAATATTGTTCCTTCCTTCGACAGCTTCTGATGCAGAAACAAGTAAGTTGGTTGGTATTCCACATTCAAGTAACCACTGTAATAACCATCGCATATGTGGATAAAGGTATATTTTCTATGTTGATTCGCACTTGGTTACATTGGAAGATCTCATATACTTGAATAACAATGTTTTCTTTCTTCTTAGGGTAGGAAAATATGCATATAAATAAAATGTTACATTCTTAGTTTAGAGAATAATGCAACTTCATTTTTTTCTTGCTTTCTTTTCAAATAAAAGAACTAAGAATATGATCATGTTCATGACTAAACCAAAACAATCTTACATCATTATTCATTTTCATACATGCATATTTCTAATTATACCACTTACCCAAGAACAAAATTAAATATCATGGGGATTTGTCATAAATTAAGGTCTATCTAAAACCTAGAGGTCACTCGTACATCCTAGCTTCATTATCAGGGCATGTTATTTAAGCATCTTTACTACAAGGTATCATAAGGGTGAATGAAATTCTTAGTTTGTGGGGAACACTACTATAACTCTATATGAAAGAGGCGATATTTGGGACTAGAGACACCTTTCATTCATTATCTTATGGCTTCATCCACTTTACACTAAATCCATCAATCGTGTGTATCTTTGATTAAGTAGATTCCTCTTGCAACCTTTATTTTGGTTCCATGATAATAATAAAAATAAGACTAATTGTCCTCCAATCCATATACCATCCCACCCTATAGCATGGTTTTCAGAGCTTCTCCCCCACCACTCTTTCATAGGCAAAATCATTTGTCGAATATCTATAGGGACTAGAAACATTGGGACAAGAGCCTCTAATAGAAAATGGGTTTAAGAGGTTAATGCACTGGGGTACTAAACAGGCTCACTGGTAGCGGGTACCAGCCTGTGGTATGACCAGGTAAGCCTGACGGGGTACTGAACAGGCCCGACTAAAAGAGGGGAATCTGCTTGGGGAGGACAGCTTGTTAAAAAAGAGAGAAAAAAAGAGTCTTAAAAAAAATAAAAATATATATGAAAATGACTCTATGATAATAAAGGTTGATGAGGGTTTACTCGAGGAAGGTATGCATGGTTGATCTAAAGAAAATGAACTCCATCAATCTGTCATTTGAGGATGTTTGTAAGTTGCACTTAAGACCCTATTTTCTAACTCATACTATACCTAGGATATCACTATCCTAGAAGTGAGACCCATAAACTTAGGAGTCTAATGAACTTGAAATGCAAAATTTGCCCATAATTACCTGAATGACGATAAACCTTTGAGTAGTTGACTAGTTTTCTATAGGCATTACTGACTATCTATACCCTCATGTTTTCTATTTTAACCCATCCTTAATTCATTCATGGCACGAGGACGTGCCATAGCTTTGTTCTAGGGGAGGGAGTCTCAATTTATATGGTCTTCATAAACATGAATTATTACTAGTGGCAGAATTGTATGTATTAAGAAATCTTAAATAATATGAAGTTGTTTTTGTCATCTCATAACAATTTTTTTTTCTAATTTCTAGTTTTCATGTAGTAATAAAGTTGGCTTCGTTTTGATGAATGATTTCCTATAAACTATTAATGATCAAGTAGAGTTTTTTAATAAATGAAAGACCACTTCCAACTCATTCATGGCACGAGGACATGCCATACCTTTGGTCTGGGGGAATGTCTAGCCCTAGAATTGTCTTTTATAATGATGTTATTTACAATCATTTCCCAACCTATTTACCAAAATCTAATACATTTATCTTTAATTTGACTATATTTTACTATGTTTTCATCAATTATAACTTATAAATGTAAAAGAAGCTTAACTCATCATTTTTGATGTGTTATTGCATTTAGTGCACATTTTGGCACTCCATTCAACCTTTTTTCTAGTCCTAAGTTTTGCACTAAGTTTAATAACATGTTTCTTATTGGTTTACTGCCTGGATTTAACTTTGTTCTCCGATTCTTGTTGGTTCCATGATATTTGCATATACAAATTAAAAATTTGAATTAATAATACGTCTTTAACATTGTTTCAAATTTAACAAATAAACCATTAAGTAATAAAAAAGTTATTATTATTATTTAAATATATACTAATCTATTGTAATGTAAACATAACATAAAACAAAAAACAAATAGTCATTACATAAAACAAAGTCAAACCACATTTTAATAATTTTGGTTTGATTCTTAAAACAATTTGTTAGTTTCTAACAATGCTTTAAAATAACAAAATGTATATACTCATGCTTTTTTTGTATGCATGTTCATGAATCTGCACATCATGGATCGGCTTATACGCAGATGATATATCATTTAAACACATGCATTCTATTCAATAAAAAAGTTCACGTGAGGGAGGCTAGCTCCAGAATCCATCATTCAGTTCAACAACCCAACACTCAGCCTTCAACGTAGCCAACAAATCAGCAAAAAATCCGATCAGAATTTGGATTTATGAACAAATTTTAGTTATAGGTGATTCGGACGCTCATCCAGATGCCCATGCAAACCACGTGTCTTTAACAGACAACAGATTTTTGGGAAAACAGAAGCGAAATTGAAAATTCTGGCACATGGCTTTTGTGCCGAATAGGCCCATTTCAGTCACTACAAGGAATTTGGGAGAAAATTGTGGTTGGCCGTTTTCTGAATTCGTTCCTGTTTTGATGGGTAGTTGTTACAGCAGTAAAGAACCTCTATTTTTAGCAAGAGGTGGTCGACCTGATCTCCATTGTAATCATCATATAAATACCACTTTGGTTTTGAAGAGTAGAGGAGAAAAAACACTTTGTGAACTTTGCTTCAGTTTAATCAAAAGTCTCTATTTCAGTTGTTGGTGATCATTCTCATTTTTTGTTAATGGTTGGTGACTGAGCAGCTTAGGAGATAAACCCCTGCTTATTGGGAAGGACCCCTCAAAAATCAGAGGTTCCATTTGTGTATATTCAACAATTTATTTTTATATTTGTAGCTAAGTCATTTTGTTCCTGCATATATCTATTATGTTTTCCTCTAAGTCATTTCGTTTATGCAAGCAAGTAGTTTGTTTTCCTGTAGGTGACACTTTGTTTTTTATAATATATAATTTATTGCATTTTTATGCAATTTATGCCTTCAGAATCCATACGGCTGACCAGTTATCCCTTTGTTTAGATTGTCTTTCAGAACTCCATTCGCACCTTCAATTAGACTGTCTTTCAGAACTCAGTTCACACCTTCACTTGGACTGTTTTTCAGCATTCTGTTTGCACCTTAATCTAGGATATCATTCAACACTCCATTCACACTTAGACAGAAATTTTATTCATTTCCATAATTTTCAGTATTTTGTTTTTGCAGAAATAGTTAGTTAAGGCAGAGGTTAATTTTCCAGCATGCCATTGTGTTATGTAGCTAGTTGGGATTCGAATCCACCTCCAACAAATCATATTTAGTTCTATATTAACACATAGATTAATTATTTCAGTTTTAATGATGATGAAATCCATTTACATTCAACATATATTTTACTTATTCAAATTAGACATAGTTTTAGTTTTATTGTTCATGATTTAGGTAGTTTATGAGTTACTTTCATTTGTTCCATGCCTAAAACCTAGATTAGCTTAAGCTTGTTTAAAATGATTTCATATATGAAGTAGGTTCAACATTCCATTTATAATTGTCATTTGAGTCCATAATCAGTCTTTCATTTTCAATTACACATCATTTTATTGTCTTAGGCTTTTGCTTTGTTAGTTTTATTTCTTCAAGTTATTTCATTTCAGTAAATGTAAAAGATTAGAAATCAGATTCAAATTCAAGATTAATAGGTTCAGTTAGATTTTAAAGATGCATTCGTATTTTATTTCAGTAAATGTAAAAGATTAGAAATCAGCTTCAAATTCAAGATTAATAGGTTCATTTAGATTTTAAAGATGCATTGGTTTTCAGTATTTTAAAGTTGGATGATAAAAGTTCACATAACCTAGCTTAGTGTAAGTTTACTTTTCAAGTTGTAAACCAGTTGCATGATCTTTTTTATGATTGGTTAAGATTCCTTAGTTTATGGTATAGTTTGCTGAAGAGGTAGAGTAGAAGTATTTTGTTTTTCTGTTGTAGGTTTGCTTACAAATTAAATATATTTCCAGTTATTGTTTTGTACTTAGTTTTAGATTTGATTATAAAGCTCCAAGTTTAGTTTGCTTTGATTAGTTTACTGTTTTGCAATGCATTTATTTACGATTGGTCTTTAGAATAATATTTTCTTTGCTTTGTATGACTCTATAATTACTTGTTTTGCTTTCTACGACTCTACAGTTACTTGTTTTGCTTTCTACGAATTTGCAATTAAATAGTTCATTACTTTCCATAACTTAGTTGCACTTGCATTCTTAGATAGGCATTTACTTATGAATACATGGAATAATCTCCAATTTACAATATAGATCAGATAATTTGCTGCAAGGAGTTAGTTTTGCTCTCATTAGTTAAATCATTTTCAAAATAAGCGACTGCTTTCAAGATTAGTATCTGTAATTCCCTTCCATAGAATAGATTAGCATTAAACTAGTATGAATCTCAGTTATTAATCAGTTTCCTACCTTTATAGAATAGATTAATATAACATTAGATTAGATTTTAAATTATAGTTACTTTTCAAGTTCTTATTTAATTTCCCATTTTCATAGATAGATTAAATTATTTCATTTGAATTATGAAAGTCATGCATGTAGAGTAAAATCATATAGTTTCATGTTAGCGCATTTGCCTCTTTAGTTAGCTTAGGTTAGTTCAAGCCTTCAATCTAGCACATATAGTGTTTGCATCTCACAAGCTATCTTCTCAGGTTGACAATTAAGTGTTGAATTAGATAGTGCATATTTTCCCCAAAAGGGACTTTGGCAGTCCCGTCCATGGGGAGTATTGGTAAATGAAAAGACATAACAGGAGTGGTGGAGGTATATGTCGTAGATGGGTTAATTGTTTCCATAGTGGATCCATATTTGTTTTGTCAAGTATTTGACATCAGACGATAAATTCATAAGGTGATGGACACCGAGATCAATGGGTTAACCCACAGAGGTTGTTGGGGTGCTATGTGGTACCAAGGGTTGGGTTGCGACCATTCCTTGATTTAGTAAGGGTTTTTGCACACCATGGGTGGAGGACCCGGTGGCGTTTGGTTTGGCTAAGCTAGAGCAATCACGTTGGGGTCATGTTGATTATTGATTTAGAGTAAATGGAAGGCATGATTCATATGAGGACACTGATGTGTATAATGGTCATAAGTGTTAAAAATGGAGCATGGATGGTTAGTCCACAACTGAGGGTTTTTCCTAGGTCTTGGTGGATGCTAGGGATTTTGTGCAAGGGGATTGTCTTCGTTGTTGTTCGGAGGTTTAGTTTGTTGCCCACCTCCTTGAGGTTGGTTGTTTCCCTGGTTCCTATCTCTCTGTTGTCTTCCCTACCCTTGTTGGTTAATGGGGGATCAGGGTTGATTAGGGAGGTTATGCTTAGTGTAGACCTGTCCGTAAGGAGAAGGAGGATTTAGGGCTGGAGCATGTGTAGGTTACACAGGTGGTAGGTAATAGGAATGAGTAACTAGAGGGGCTGCAAATCTTACATCTTGAACATTACACACAGGTGCTAAACAATTTGGTATTTGAAAATGAGGAACTAGTGTGGGAGACACATATGAAGGTGTGGCTCCGGTCTAAGCCATTACACGTGAAAAATTAGGGGTGTAACCTGGTTGGGAAACACTGGGGGTGTTACCAGATTGATTCAGTGTCGAAGGAGAGGTCATGTAAAGGTGAGGATGCTGAGTAATAGAGCTAATGACTCCATCAATAACATGGGATTCCCCCAGCGAATCTCGATGTGAGGAGACAGTACAAGGAGAATCGGGTGTAATGGTATACAAATAACGTGATGGGCGTAAATGAGATCAAATTGTTGTTACTTAAGGATTGATTCTTCCTCATTTTGTGGGTGCACTAATGTAACATCATTGGTGATGGCAAGGAGTAAGGTGTTAAGAAACCAATCTAGGAAAATCCTATCATCTAAGTAGATCTTACACAAGATACTACGACGACGTCACTTATGGATATGATCCATGATATGGGTAGTTGTGTTTTGTCTACAGGATAATAGAATTTCCACACCCTCATCATACCAAATAGGTAACTAGAAGTATTGGATAAACATCGAGGCTAACGACGAAATGTACGGATAGTTGGCATGAGGCATCTTGATATACCATTTGGCCACAACACTTGTGAGTGTGCGCTAGAATAACCACAATTAGATATTATCATCCACTATGATGTTAGATGAACACCATAAGTGGAATGACATAATATGGTTTTGGGGGTCTTCTCCTACCTTTCCCTCAAACTTAGGTGTCAGCTCTCCAGGAAATTCTTCTAGGTTGTGTTAACACTCTATCAAGATTTTGATTATAAGAGATATGTGGGAAGTTTGATCCTGTCGAAAAGTGTTGGGAAGAAAACCTTAGAGTTTGCATGGAGGCTGATGGCATATACGAGATAGCATTTAGCCACTAGAATAGGCCACGGTGGAAATGAAAGAAAGGACAACGTAAATTGGCTTTCCTCACTCTCGAGTAATAAATATTGAAAGAGGCAAGACACTCCATGGATCAGAGATGCAGGGTAAAGCAGAGAACATCGAATGCGCAGAAGGCATTAAACGGGAGTCATAATAAAAGGATAAGATTGATTTGATGGCAAATCAATGGTGTCAAAACATTTCTCACAGTGAACATGCTCGGCCAAAGCCACTTTTTCGAATCGTGAAATAGTTTAAAAGGTGGAGGCATCTAATGGTCGAGGTTGGGATCCAAGAAGATCCACGATCATAAATTATTTAACATCCTGGATTAGCAAGGACGTAGTAGCGATTTTAGATTGCGAAAAGTGGTATAGGCTGCTCAGATCAACGGTCACTACAAGAGCAGAGGGAGATCTGCAGTCGTGGTTTATTTCACAATCTAAAATAGCATGGAAGGGACCAGAATATCGCATCATGAAAAGTGGTAGGGTCCACTCAGATCAACGGTTGTGAAGAAAATATTAATCTATCACAGTAATCTAGGGACTAAAACATAGTCTCATCAAATATTAATAACAATAAGACATGAAAATGGTGTAATAGTGCTACAAAATGAGTAGCCACTCTGTATATTCACACAAAGAATGAGTAATACAATACAACGATCATGCTCCAAGCATGAATGACAAAGAAATTCAAATTCCCTAGGAGGTCATTCAAATTGAATGAGTGAGTCTAGATGAACTGAATGTAAGCCACAGTCAACACTCAAGTTAACCATTGATAAAAACCCTAATTGACTCAACTGAGCCCTAACTAAAGTTGGAGTGCAATAAATGACTGAGTCTAACTGAATGTAGGTCAGACACATGTCACAGCAAGCCAACCATCAAGTGGTAGTGCATCAATGATTCCAATGAACCCCGATGAGGTTAACTGAAGTGTAACTGAACATCCGAAGTGGTTGGAGGCACCCCTGTTGACTCCATTTCATTAAATAATAAATAAATAATAAATTTAATGATGGAGGGTGCCTTCACTGCTCTATTTAACTGATTGTAACCATCAATTAGCAATATGGGGCATTAATGACACTCAAATCACACTCGGAGTGCTCCAGTTAGCCTCCCTAAATGTAGGAGAAGGATAAGTTAGCCTCCTTGACTAAACGTAGGCATGGGTGTGATCTAGCTGATGTCATCTAGTGCTCCTCTGATGTCAATTAAGTCAATAATACTTAGGATAGTGGTTTAACTATGCCAAATTGACCAAAATGAGTGTGTAAGGTGGTAAATGTCTCCAACACCCCCCCTTAAGCTATACTCAGGAGGAGTTAGAAAACATAAAACGCATAAAAATTCTAGGGCCCTGGAAACTAAGGCCATAGGCCCCCCTGTACAATGCTGAAACTGAAACAATGCTCAAAAACAAACTAAGTGAGGAAAAGAGGGAAAACCCAGTGGGAAAAACCCCCCCTCAAGCTGAACACTGAAAGTAGTCTGAATCACCCTGATGAACTCACCCCCAATAGTTAATGGAGGTAAGTGAACTTCTTTTCTGAAAATCTCTTGGTGAAGATGTCGGCAATCTTCTCATCAGTCGAGCAGTATTGCAGAATGATGGTCCTGTCATGCACTAGCTCCCTGACATAGTGCATGTGGATCTCCACATGCTTGGTCCTCTGCCTGGTAACTAGATCTGTGGATATATTAATAGCACTTTGATTTTCACAAAAGAGAATAGTGGAAAAAGTACTACCAAGATCAAACTCTGAAAGAATTCCTTGCAACCAAACTGCTTGGATGCAAGCATTCACCGCTCCTCGATACTCGGCCTCTGC
>LPNX011207593.1:54199-73135 GCA_001517045.1 Pseudotsuga menziesii
AGTCTCCAACTAGCACTGAGTCTTCTACTATAGGACGATCTTTCTTTTTATATTCTCTTCTGGGACATTCAGGGATAATTGGCAATCCTCCAATCTTCTTTACATATTCCCTGGTGTGTCTTCTCAGGTCATTAACAACTTCGTTGCCAACAGAATATAGATTTTCTCTATTCCTTTCTTCCGGAATTGGATTATGAAGTCCACTTCTTTCAGAACTGTTACCGGTGGAATAATCTCGGGAAAACGGGTTACCTCGGCCATCCATGCACTGGCAGCCCTCCTTCTAGCGCTAGAACTGTTGAGTCCTGGAAATTCGCAGGCAACAACAGCAAGGGATTCTTCCCAGTCAACATTCCCAATTAGCCCGTGACTGTTTGGTATAGGGAATCCGTCCGGTTTGCGGTCCGGCTACCGTAGGTCAAGTAACAGAAAACAAAGGTTTTACCGGTTGCGGCCCAGTCCACCGTGTATTTTGTATTTTTTGACTTAAGTATGATATGCAAGTGCCTAATTAACAATGCAGGGTGATAAAGATGCAAAGAGTAGTCACAATGTGATGCGCAGGTTCTTACCTCTCGTTTTAGAACTCACAAGCATCCAAATCATGCAAGAAAATAAATACTAACTAAACTATCTCTAGAGAGTTGGGTATTCATTCATGAGTAATGCACCCCTGTTCATGTGTTAAGGCAAATCACAGATAGCTATTCTTATAACCAAACACATAAACATGAAGAAAAGTATATATGATAAGATAGCTCATCAACAGTTAAAAATTCCATTACTCATAGTGGAAAAGACGTCATAAAGGTACTGAAGAACATTCAGACAAGAACATAGGTTCAAGAAATTAGAACTCTCTTACAGCTAATGAGGCACAGCTGAAAACGAAATAGTTCACATTCAACATTGCTCATTTAATCACATTGACATATTCCACATAGCACTTCCTCCAACAGGAAAAATTTGCAGTCTTTGTTTGTAAAACGAAATAGTTCCTCTTACAAGAATTAAGTTACAAGTTTTTCCAGGGAAAAATCCCCTATCAATTCTATTTTTCACATATTTAAACTCAATAGTAGGCCGCTTGGGTTCCCCCCAAACGTGTGACTTTTCGGTTCTTCGAACGTTTCATATCCCTCTTTTCATATTTTCTTCGTATGCTCATGATTAGCTGAGTAATTGCTGGACCTTTCAGATCTATGCTTTTGTTGCTTTCGATTTTTTCTTTTCCTTCGCTTGTCTCCCTTGTGAACCTGCCGGTTTCGATTTGATTTTTACAAAACTGTCAAGCTACACCTTCACGCCGCAGTCACCCCAACAGTCCCTTGAGTTCTACCTACAATCAATTACTGTGCATCATTCGTTGGAATGGCATTTTAAAACGTCAAATTAAACCACCTGAAATGGCTAATCCACAAGAAAACGGCAAGGTGTACCCCTTGATCTGAGAATTTTAACAAACACTGCCATCACTACCTCGTCCACTTATGGGTTCGAAGGAAAACACCCACGACAGGAAATGTGAACTTCATCGGAGGCTCTGAGTGCTAACCTTGGTAGGGTATACCTATTCACAGCTGCAACGACGGAAAAGAAGAGGTTAAGGACATGTGACCTACGGGTGGGAAAAATCTTAATCGAAAGTCAGAAGATATCGACATCGAAAGATGAAATCTTTGCACAACCACAACGGTGGAAAAGAAATGACTACGGGAAAGCGGCTAAAAGAATAACACATCGACTGGCAGATTTTTTTGGACTTCGGGTGCTTATTTTCTTTGGGAGCCGCAACGGCGGAAGCAACAAAGATTACAGACATGCGACTAGCATCGGAGGGCAGAGCGCTTTAGACTTCAGACAGCTAGCTTGTTTAGGAACTGCAATGATGGAAGCTAATGAAGACTACAGCCTCCGATAAAAATAAAATTCTCCAATCAAAAATAAAAAGGCTAAGTGCTTAAGACTCTGAAATCCAGCGACGGTTAAAATTGCTTCTCCTCCGAAATGATGGCTCTTCAACAAGCAAACCCAAACTTAAAATCTGCGACCCAAAACAACTTCGAAACACACGCAACTTATGAAAACCAGGATGAGTGTTAGCCTTCAATAATCATTCAAAATTAAAGTATGACCAACAACAATTCACGGATCAAACGATTAAGAACAAACGCTAAATCATGAGGAGGGGACCAAAATTTAAGAAATTTGGGGAAAACATGTTGCAGCTGCAATAGGTTCACCTCTTAGGTGTGAGGAAAAGTGTGGAGGATCAATTGTGTTAGATTTTATGTCTAAAACTGGTGGGAATGATGTTTGGACCCCACTTTCAATGGCATCCTATTGGCTGCAGGTGGTCACTCGGCCACCAAGACTTCCAAAAGACAGCGCTTGGATTTTTCCTCATAGGTGTTTTCTACTCAAACGGAAGGGGTTGTTTCCCGTTTCGCTTAGAAATTCCTCTCAGCGGCCAGCTACTTTGGGGTTCCTGTGGTACTGCTCACAATGATTTTTTGGGCAGAGCCCAAGTACTTCCCTTAGTTGAAGCATTCAGGGACGTATGTCTTCAAAGATTGCATATTTGTTTGTACTTAGTGTAAATTGGTAAATTTTAAGGCTCACTCAGCGTCATGAACTAAGTTGGGTTGATTAGTTGGTATGGTGCATTTGTTTGTTTGTTTTTTTGGTATTTGGTTGCTGCAAATGGTTTATGAATTCATCATGGTAGATTTCATGTCATTGTGTTTGTGTATGCAAGCATTGAATAATCAGAAATTGTGAACAAATACAGTTATTAACCCTGAATGTTTGATGGCCTAACTAGATGTCTACCTCACGCTAATATTCCTCTTCAACCAAGAGAAGGTGCTGGGATCTCAACACAATGGAACTAAGCCCATCCGTAGATCCTCAGGTCACCTCCCGGATGTAAGGTTGGTAAACAGGGAGGATTCTTAGCACCATGAGAAGCCCTCCTTCTCTACCCCTTCTACCTTCCAGGTCATCCGGTTTTAATGGTTTGGAACAATATTAGTGGAGTGCCTAGATCTATACGAGCTTGCCCTTCGTCATATCCTAGAATACCCCGAAGGGTGATGACTGGGTAGAGGAGGAAGGGTAAGCAAGACAGTTTGTTTTAGGTTGATTTTAGTTTGGCTAGGTTCATTTGATTAAGCCATTTAACATTTACTTGGTATTTACACATTGTTTGTGAAAGAAATTGTCGAAAATGAAAATAGAAACGGAAATTGACTTGCAGTGCTGGACAGAGGAGGCTGAGCCACACTGACAGTCCTATAAAACTGAAATTTACCCTCTATTAAACTGAAATTGAAGTTCTGTTTGACAGGCCGCACATTTCTGATCAAATCTGGCGAGGGGGCCACAAGATTTTTTCAGAAACAGGCGAGGGGGTCGCATAGAATGAAAAAACAATCGTGGACTAAGTTTTTGGGTTGAAGTTGCACTTATTGGGTGATTAAGTGCGCCCTGGGCACACCTGTTTTCCCATTAAGTGTGCCCTCACCTCACTTTTGGCTCTGATAAGAGCGCCCTGCTCCATATTTGGGGTTTTTGTGAGGTAGAGTCATATCTGGCCGACAGTAACTTGTGTTGTGGCCAATTTGACTTGGTTTTTCCTAGTAGAGGCTTCGACAGTACTGAAAATAGAAAATAAACTGAATTTAAAGTGGATTTAACAAGAAATTTTTGAAAACTAGGGAAAATAATTAAAAAACTTGAAAATTAAAAATTTGGACCAGGGATCCTGTGGAATCGACCTGGTATGGTTGCTAGTTCTGTAGCAGGGATTTCTCCTTGATACAGGGGTAGGAATGGCTCCCTTCTGTATATAGGATAGAAGGGTAGGTTCCTGTTGGTGGGTAAATGCTGGAAATAAAACAAAATGTAAATAATAGAAATGAAAGCTAATCTACGAACATAAATAAGAGAGAAGCAATGGTGAACCCCTCTACAAACACAAGTTAGGGTTTCTCCTCCAAAGACCTGCAAAAAAATCCTAAGCTATAGTAAAACCTACAAAACAATGTTAAACATAAAACCTGCAAATGGAAACAAGGGTTAGAAAGCAAATAAAGCAAATAAACAAGACATGAAAGACAAGCTATACCTTCTCTCGTGGAAATGGGCCACCATGCCCTAGATTGTGGAAGCACCTCTCTTGGATGAGGAGCTTTGGCTCAATGGAAATGGAGGAGAGAGAGTGTGGGTGGCTTGAGAGGCAAATGTGTCTCAAGGAATCCACGGGCAGCATACCAATATGCAAGGGAGAAGTTGTTTGAGAGTGACCCACCACCCTCCTTTTATAGCTTTTTCAAGGGGTTTTAGGGTTTTAAGCCATTGGTCAGGGCTTTAACCCCTTTTTTGGGATTTTAGCCCTTTCTACCCTAATTTTAGCTCCTTTTAGGGTTTTAGCCCCTTTTTGGGGGGTTTAGCCCCTAGGAGACTATTTTGGGCTCCTTTCTGGGGTTTTTAAGCCCTTTTCTTCATCCTTTAGCTATTTTGAGGGTGTGGGGGGTCTAATGGAGTGATATGAGGGTCTTGAGGTGGTGACCTTGGGTTGTGTAGGCCATTGAGAGCTGAGTGGGGGATTTTTGGGTTAACAATACTTGCTCTTTGGAAATCATACCGGGTTCTCCTTGGATCATCCAGATTTCCAATGTTATCTCCTGCGGAGGAGAGTGTCTATCAGGCCCATGTGGAAAGATGATGTTGTACTTCATGTTCTGATTCAGCATCTGATGTTTGATGCAAACTGATATTAGAAATCAGAGGATCCAAATCAGGGTCATCGCCCCCAATTTCATCATCCAAATATTCAGTAGAATAGGAAGGAAAATCAGCAATTTTCTCCTTCACTAGTTCCACCTCCTGAAGAGGCTCATCGAACTTGACACTCCTTTCGATAAAGATTTGCTTTTTTTATATCCATCAGCTTGAAACCTTTTGATTCATTAGGATACCCAATAAACAGACATTCAATTCTTTGCGGTTGCAAAGCCCTTCTTTTATCAAGTGGAATCCGGGCCCATGCAGTGGACCCAAACACTCGTAGGTTCGACACATCAAGATTGTGTCCAAAGTATGATTCAAAAGGGTTATTCCCTTTCATGGATGAGTGTGGAACCTTGTTCTAAATGTATGCTACAGCATGCATGGCTTCATCCCACAAATTTGCAGCCAACTTCTTTGATTCCAACATACAGGTGGTCATCTCCTTGAGAGACCGATTCTTCCTTTTCACTACTCCATTCTGCTGGGGAGTGTAGGGAATTGAATGTTGGACCTGAATACCACTTTGGGAACTGTTGAGGCCTAGAAAATCATAGGAAGCAACAACAAGGGATTCTCCCCAGTCAACGTTCCCAACTAGCCTGTGACTGTTTGGTGTAGGGAATCCATCCGGTTTGCGGTCCGGCCACCGTAGGTCAAGAAACAAAAATAAAAGGTTTTACTGGTTGCGGCTCAGTCCACCGTATATATTTTTTGTATTTTTTGACTTAAAGTATGATATGAAAGTGCCTATCTAAAATGCAAATTGATTAAGATTGCAAGGAGTGGTCATAATGTGATGCGCAGGTTCTTACCTCTCGTCTTAGACTCTCTTGCATCTAAATCACACACAATAAGAAATTAAAACTAACTACCTAACCTATCCCTAGGGAGCAATATTATCATTTATTAATGAGTAATTTATTTTGTACATGCATTATGAAAAATAACAGATAGCTGATACTTCTTTCAAAACACATGAACATTTAAAGATATTTGAACAACCAGATAGCCAATTGTTTATGAACAACATTCATTAGTCATAGTGGAAATTTTCATAAAATAAACTAGATAACATTCATACAAGAACATAGGTTCAAAGAGTTAGAACGATCTCATATTTAATGGACACAAAGCTGAAAACAAAATAGTTCCTCTTCAACAAATCCATAGCACAACATTTGAATATTCCACCAAGCTTTCTCCAACAGGAAAACTGTAATTATCTATTGCAAAAGGAAATAGTTCTTCTTACAATATGTCTTCACAAATATTACTGGGAAAAAGTCCCTGTCCGTTCTAAGTTTCCATTATTTAAACTAAAGCAGTAGACCGCTTGGGATGCCCCCAAACGTGTGACCTTTCGGTCCCTCAAAACATTTCATATTTCTCTTTATATTTCATGCGCAGACTCATGATTTGCTAAGTAACTGACAGACCTTTCAGGCTTGCGCCTTTGTCGCTATTGGCTTTGCCTTCTAATTTTCTTGTCCTCCTTGCGATCCTGTCTCCCATCTATACCTTCATGCCGCGGTAGTCTGAACAATCTCCTGAATGCTCCTGCAATTAAACGACAACAATCATTCATTGGGACAATATTTTTCAAGAAAATCAACTACGTTAAATTATATCAACTACAACGGCTAAGCAGCAAGAAATTCCATGCGTTGCATTACTGCTAACACGGCAGGGTAGACCTATCCATAGCCGCATAGGCGGGATTTAACAGGCGATGGGCGCTGTGAAAACACTTAGGCGTATCGGATTCCGAAAAGTTACAACCGAAGCTGTGGGCGGGAAAACTTCCAATCGAAAATCGGAAAGACATCAACATCGGAAGCCAAGTGCTTTTGCACAGTCGCAACGGTGGAAGAGAAAAGGCTACAGACATGCAACATGCATCAGCGAGCGGAGCGCTTTTAATTTCAGGAAGCTAGCTGGTTTGGGAGCCGCAACGGTGGAAGAGAAAAGGCTACAGACATGCGACACGCATCAGTGGGCGGAGTGCTTTTCATCGGGTGCTTAGCTGATTTGGGAGCCGCAATAGCGGAATAAAAACAGACAACAGCCTCCGATCTAAGTGATACAAAACTTTAAAATTTGGCATCGATTGAAACTGTTTCACCTCCGAAACAACTTTTTTCGAAAAACACTTGATCCGAAAAAAACAGACTTTAACATCTGTGACCCGCAGTAAATTCCAACATAAGCAATTTCTGAAAACAGAATGAGAGTTCATCTTCGAAAATCATCCAAAATTAAATCATGACAAAAAATTCATGGATCCAATTGATTCAATGCAGCATTAAAATCATAAAGGGGGGTCCAAAATTTTGAAAATTTTTGGGGAGAACAGTTGCAGCTGCAACAACTGGCAATTACCTAGTGAACCTAGATATCTGGACGATTATTCCTTGAGTAACCGACTATTTAACAATAAACGCATCTATTGAATTCTTCCAACTATCTGGATTTCTCAAATGGCAAAAGTGTGTACCTTTATTCATTGATGATAGTCCAATTTGGGAGAGTGGAAACCAAGATTTTCAAGTCCAAATAACTCTGTTAAGGCTGAAGGATGAGTTTCATTGTTACTTTGTCTTTCAGGTAGCTGGAAGCTTGGACACCACAGGATCGTAGCATATGGTAAACAACAATATTCATTTGTTCCTCATTCCCATGCCACTTTAGCACTTTTGTGCTTTTGGACTTTTGTCCTTGTCACATGAGTCCTCCCGCATGCCTTTCTTTCTGAATTTTAATTCAAGCTCCTCTATCCCAAGTGTCCTTTTGTGTGAGAGGTGTATTTCATGTTTCAGCTCATGGATGGAGAGGAACTTTCGACGATTTAGTACTTATGGTTCAACATTTGTTTTGATATATAATGCTTTCATAGGAGTTTTTTTTACTCTTATCTGCCTTTTGGCATTCGTTTCTTGGCATGGGATCATTTGTATTTAATATATTGTTTACCTTGCTTCTTTCCATGGGCCCTTTGCTGTCACTCCCTAGGACATTTTAAATGTGACATAGATGGATCCTCAAAATAGTATTCCAGACCTTTTGATTCTGGTTTATTTCACAGGGGTTAAGCAGGACTTCAATGCGTACATAGCTATTTGAGAAAACTGCTAAACTGGAAGAAGTTCTTTTAGACAAGCAGCAATATACAGTCTTATACCCAGGAACCTTAATCATACCAAAATTCTGATTTTTTCCATGCAACCGTGGGTTTTCCTCCTTTATTGAAATCGACAGAAATTTAAACTAAAACTAAACTAAACTTCATGACTCAAAGACTCAAAAAGACGACCAAGCCAGATTATTTATATACAAGATAGAAGAAGACAAATGAAACTCAAGAAAAATAAGGCTTGAGAACTAAACCATTTGCTGGTAAGTTCTCTTCCCACCCTTGCAGATCTTGTAACTTATAAGTGGAAGGGCCAACCTTTGCCACAATCTGGAAAGGGCCTACCCATAACTGCTAGAATTTCGTGTGTTTTCCTTTCTCATCATGGGGGTGGTCCCACTTGAGGACCAAATATCCCACTTCAAAGTCCTTTTTTCCTGCCTTGTGCTTGTCGAACCATCTCTTTATTACCTCTTGTTGTTGTTTAAAGTGCTCTCCGGCTCTAGATCTAGCGTCTTCTACTTTCAGAAGATTACATATCCTCATCTGCAAAACTTCATTCTCCAACCCTCTAGACTCTTGAGCTATTATGGAGGAGGGTGGCATGATATTGGGGGGAAGAATGGCTTCTTTACCATACACAAGGGTATACGGTGACACTCCTAACAAAGACTTGGGGGTGACTCTATCAGCCCAAAGGGTGTTTGGTAGCGCTAAGTGCCAACTCCTCTGGTTTTCTATCACAGTCTTCTTTAAAATTCTAATCAGATTTTTGTTAGTAGATTCAGCCAGGCCATTTCCTTGTGGATAGTAATTTGTAGAGTAATGCAACTTTATTCCTTTCTCATGAGAAAAAGCAGTTAATTTAATCGATGAAAAGTAAGTAGCATTATCAAAGACTAAAGAAACTGGAACTCCAAACCTGGTCATAATGTGGTCCTGCAGGAAGTTGATGACCGCGTCTTCATTTATTTTGCGCAGCAGGATGGCTTCGACCCAGCGAGTGAAGTAATCGATTGCGGTCAGAATGTACTTATGTTGTAGGGAAGATTTCGGCTTTATCTCCCCAATAATATCCAACCCCCATTGTTCGAACGGCTCCGTGATCATCACAGGATTCAGTGGTGTGGCTGCTTTAGATTTCCTTCCACTACACCTTTGACAAATATCGCACTTCCAGACATGGGCGTGTGCATCTTTGAAAAGCGTGGGCCAATAGTAACCGGCCTTGAGAATTTTGTGAAAAATGTCCCCCAGCAAGCCCGTCATGCAAATCTGTCATTACTTTCATCGCATCTTCTTTCTCTAAGCATCTAAGAAGAACTCCGTCGTAGTTTTTTCTGAATAATATTCCTTCAACAATTTGATAGGAGGTTGATTTGAGACGCAACGCTCTTCTTTGCTTAGAATTCCAATGTTCGGGAAACAACCCTGCCTGTAGGTAATGCACGAGGTCTCCATACCAAGATTCGGGGGCTGTGAACAAAGGACATACATCCATCAAATGTAATTCAGCCTGATCTTCCCAGGCATGTTCGTCATTGTTCCCATGTTCAGTCATTAGTTTCCACAACCCCTACCCTTTAACTATAGAAGCTGGATTGAATTTGAGGTCATACTCTTGAAGAGATGTTACCCAATTGCCCCTTCTTTCTCCTAACTCCTTTTGTACAAAAAGTGACCTCACAGCTGGGTATGGGACGATCACCTTGGTTCAATTTTTTAATATATAGGGCCTGAATTGTTTCACTGCTTTGAATACTGTGTAAGCTTGTTTATCAATAGCCAGGTAATTTAATTCGTCCCCTTGTAGACCAATGCTCATGAAATATATTGGGAATTCATCCCCCCCATCTTCCTTTTGGGTAAGCACAGCTGCTAGTGAATCATCGGATGCAAAGGTATACAGAATAAAATCTTTGTCGAAATCTCTACTTTTTAGGGAGGGTGCGTGTGCAACAGTAGTTTTAATTTTGCTAAATGTGTTCTTCTCAATCTCAGTCCATTTGAATTGTGCACTTTTCTTCACCAATTGTTGCAGAGGCTTGACAATCTGAGCGAAGTCAGGCACAAATATTCGCACGAAGTTTATTGTTCCCATAAATGATTTCATCCCTTTTTTATTATGGGGCAAGGGAATCTATTCAATTGCTTTGATCCTTTTTGGATCTATAGATATTCCCTTCTTTGAAACTATGTGCCCCAGCAACTTACCCTCTATGACAGTGAACACACACTTCTTGGGATTGAGTGAGATGCCATATTTCCGACAGCGTTCAAAAATCTTTCTTAGATGGAACGCGTGTTCTTCTCTCCTCTTTGAGAATATCTTAATGTCATCAAGGTATATCACAACAATACGACCAATCAAACCATGGAAAGCTATGTCCATAGCCCTCTGCAACGTGGCTCCAGCGTTTATAAGCCCAAAGGGAATTCTTCGATAAGCGAATGTTCCCCATCTGGTCCTGAATGTTGTCTTTAATATGTCTTCTTCGGCTACTAATACTTGATTGTAGCCTGAGAAACCGTCCAATAAAGAAAATAGTTCAGAACCTGAGACCATTTGTAGTAGTTGTTCCATGGGTGGAATAGGATAGTTATCTTTATCTGAAGCGCGGTTCAAATTCCTAAAATCCACGCATAGACTGATTTCTCCATATTTTTTTCTCACTGGTACCAAATTTGAGACCCATTCAAAGTGTCTGACCTTAAAAATGATCCTAGCATCCAATAATTTCTTAACTTCACTTTGAATCAGAGGTTCCAATTTGGGGTGCATTTTCCTTAAAGGTTGCTGATAAGGTTTGACACCAGATTTAATGGGGATGACATGCTGGATGATGCTAGTGTCATATGTATTCAAATATTCATATGTCCAGGTGAAAACATCTTTATATTGATTAAAAATACTGATGAACTTATCTCTTTCGGTTGGTGAACAACATTTTCCAAGATTCACATATTTAGGATTTGTCTCGGTCCCTAAATTTATCAATTCGAACTGTAGAGATGAGTTGTGAATCTTCATGTTTGCTGGCCTTCTAAACTTTTCATTTAGATCAAACATTCTTTCTAAGGTTCTGACTCCTTTAGGTATGAAATTATCATACTTCAGCTCGGCCTGATGTTGTTCATCATCTATAATTGCTCTTTAAATGCCTCGTCATTAGTTAAGCATTCTATAATCTGCTAGTCATCGTCGAACACTCGCAGGTTGGTGATCATATCAGGGACCGAGGGCCTGAAAATCAATTCAACGGAGCATCGATTATTAGTAGGTACAAGCCTAGCGGCTGATGTGGCTAACAAGTCAGCTGCTGCATTTTTAAGTCTTGGAATTGAAACAATATTAAATGCGTTAAAACATTTGAGCAGATCCCATACCTCATTTTGATAATATTTTAAGTGAGGAGAAGTACAATGTATTTGATTCTGAATCTGTTTTACAATTATTTCAGAATCTCCAAAAACTTTCAGATTACTTACCTTTAATTCGATTGCTTTCCTCAATCCTTGCACCAACGCTTCATACTCAGCTGTGTTATTCGTACATTCAAACTCTAATCTACAAGAAAGAAAATGTTTATTCTTCTTGGGGTTGATAAGGAAACAACCGGCCCCTGACCCTTCTAACGTCTTAGAGCCATCAAAAAACAATGTCCAAAAATCACTCACTACTGCATGCGAATCTACTCCTACTGCTAAGTATACTATTTTACAGTCGATTTCATCAACCTATGAGAATCGAAGGAGATCAGGATGGTTGTCTGACGTGTTGCTGGCTTCTTCTACTTGGTAATTTCTTGGTTCCAACTCAATAAAATGATTTCCCAACACAGAATCCACTGGCTCATTCTTTTCCTCAAGTTGAGTAACGTTGTATTTCATGTGAGGTTCCCTTAAAATTTTAATTTGGTCTGGGCTTCCTTTATACGGCAGCCATAGATGCGACCAATCCGAGGAAAAATATCCATTTAGTTTTACTGACCAGTCTCTACTAAGGAAAATCCCATAAGCATCTAGTATATCAGCCACCACGATATCAATGACTTGGCACACTTTATCATTTGATGACAGGCGGACTAGGACATCCTCCATCTCACCAATCACCTTTACATTCGTCCTCTCCAACTGAACAACCCTCCACGTGGATGGCTTTGGCTGCCCATTTATCTTCTTACAGACTGATATTGGCATGACGTTAACCGACGCCCCTAAGTCTACCAAGCAATTATGTACGTTGTGATTAAAAATTTCAAAAGTGAAGAGGAAAGGTGGATGTTTGTTCTTAGACTTACCTCCAATGTTGGTTTCTCTGATTTCTTCTTCCTCTTTAGGTCGATTGTCAGCGGGAAGCCTCTCATCCAATGCTTCAAGCACTTTCAAAAGTCTTTCCTTTTGCTGCGGCACTTTACACATTTCAAATAGTGAAACGTTCGCCTTTACCTTCTTTATATCTTCCATGATGTCATAATCCATCTGTGGTTTAGTGGGATGTGGCTTATCAACATTCATTTTCTCTTCAGTGGGCTTGGCGAATGTATCAGTCTGCCTAGGATCCTGGCTGGTAATGGTGAATTCAGGAATTTTATCAGCTGAGGAATTATTCTAAAATTTTTTAACATTTTTCTGCAGCCTTTTGATTTTTGGGAGTATGAGACTGTCTTATTTACCCAACCCTTGGCTCCTTGTTGTAACATTCATTTCCATGACGCTCTCGTATCCCCAATTATTTTCTTCGACAGCATCGAATAACGAAATGGAATTCCACAGAACCATGGTCTCATCTTCTTGTTCTTTCGTTGAAGTGGTACTGTCCTTTTTTTCTTCATCTCCATCTTCTGTTAATTTAGAATCCAACAGCTGATTCATAACCAACGTCATTGAGTTTATCCATTGAGGACAATTCTTTTCAGAGTGGGGTTGTTGGTGGAACGTGCAAAAATTTTCCATTCCTACCTTCGTTAAATTCATAGATGCTGAATTGTGAGGAGGAGGTTGGGATTGATTGTTATCCTCCCTTTTCTTATAATAGGGCTTGTATAAATTTTGAGTTTCCTTTTCTTTTTCCAAGTCTATGATTCTGTTAGAAAGCTTCCGCATCATTTTTTTCATACTTTCAAAATATGGTGATTGCTCTTCCTTAGGCTTAGCAAACAACAAGGCTTTCCTTCCCACACCTTTCTCTCCTGACCGTTCGAGATAATCTTCGATACTTTCTCTTCCAGCCTCTACCTTTTCTACCTCCTCATAAGTTTCTGCTAAAGTGGGCTTGGCCTTCATTTTGGCGAACATGGCCAGCTCGGGTCCTAAAGCCGAAGTATAATATTCGATTAGGAATTTATCTGAAGGTCAGTCAGCTTCAGAAAAATTCTTGAGGTATGCTGCAAATATTTGAGTGAAGCTGTGCACCTTCTCTTTTCTCTCTTTCTTTAAAGCGCATAGTCCTTTCATGAGGGCTACATGAGTCTTTTGGATCACATACTTACTTCTAAATATCCTTTTGAAGGTATCCCAATCAGGGATAGAGTTCGCAGGAAAACCAAAATACCATGATGTTGCAGCTCCTTTAAGGGTGTGCAGGAATAGTCTACAAACTACATCTTCATACTCCCCAGCCCTTAACCCTTCTATTGCCAAATAAAAACTTTGCAAGTGGTTGTCTACTAGTATCTTTTCACTTGGGTCGAATTTGGGAAGCATCTTTTCAAAGGCTTGAGGTAAATCATGTAACGGAGGTGTCAGGTTTAAAGGTGATCTAGCTCTCCAGGAAGGTGGTGGATTCGGTGGGTTGGGTGGTTGATTGGTGTTTACGCCTACCATGAGTCTAGGTGGAGAGTGAGGAGGTGAGCAAATAGGAGTGTGAGCATGAGAACTGTGAGGAGTATCTGGGCCTTCTTGATTGAAAGGCAGTACAACTTCCTGTAGGGTTGTTTCTACAAGCTCTTCCCAATCCTCAACCAGCACTAATTCTTCCAATATGGGACAATCTTTCCTTTTATATTCTCTTCTGGGAAATTCAGGGATGATCAGAAATCCTCCGATCCTCTGCATGTATGCCTTAGTGTGTCTTCTTAGATTATTAACAACCTCGTTGTCAATAGAAAACAAATGTTCTCTACCCCTTTCTTTCGGAATTGGATTATGAAGCCCACTGCTTTTTGAACTGTTACCAGTGGAATAGTCTCAGGAAAGCGGGTTTCCATAGCCATCCATGCACTAGCGGCCCTCCTTCTAGCGCTAGAACTGTTGAGGCCTGGAAAATCGCAGGCAGCAACAGCAAGGGATTCTCCCTAGTCAACGTTCCCAACTAGCCCGTGACTATTTGGTGTAGGGAATCCGTCCGGTTTGCGGTCCGGCCACCGTAGGTCAAGAAACAAAAATAAAAGGTTTTACCGGTTGTGGCCCAGTCCACCATATATATTTTTGTATTTTTTGAATTAAAGTATGATATGCAAGTGACTATCTAAAATGCAGATTGATTAATATTGCAAGGAGTGGTCACAATGTGATGCACAGATTCTTACCTCTCGTCTTAGACTCTCTTGCATCTAAATCACACACAGCAAGAAATTAAAACTAACTACCTAACCTATCCCTAGGGAGCAATATTATCATTTATTAATGAGTAATGTATTTTGTACATGCATTATGAAAAATCACAGATAGCTGATACTTCTTTCAAAACACATGAACATTTAAAGATATTTGAACAACCAGATAGCCAATTGTTTATGAACAACATTCATTACTCATAGTGGAAATTTTCATAAAATAAACTAGAGAACATTCATACAAGAACATAGGTTCAAAGAGTTAGAACTATCTCACAGTTAATGGACACAAATATGAAAACGAAATAGTTCCTCTTCAACAAATCCATAGCACAACATTTGAATATTCCACCAAGCTTTCTCCAACAGCCAAACTGTAATTATCTATTGCAAAAGGAAATAGTTCTTCTTATAATATTTCTTCACAAATATAACTGGGAAAAAGTCCCTGTCCGTTCTAATTTTCCAGTATTTAAACTAAAGCAGTAGACCGCTTGGGCTGCCCCCAAACGTGTGACCTTATGGTCCCTCAAAATGTTTCATATTTCTCTTTATCTTTCCTACGCAGACTCATGATTTGCTAAGTAACTGACAGACCTTTCAGGTTTGCACTTTTGTAGCTATTGGCTTTTCCTTCTAATTTTCTTGTCCTCCTTGCGATCCTATCTCCCATCTATACCTTCGTACCGCAGTAGTCTGAACAATCTCCTGAACGCTCCTGCAATTAAACGACAACAATCATTCATTGGGATAGTATTTTTCAAGAAAATCAACTACGTTAAATTATATCAACTACAACAGCTAAGCAACAAGAAAGGCCATGCGCTGCATTACTGCTAACACGGCAGGGTAGACCTATCCACAGCCGCATAGGCGGGCTTTAACAGGTGATGGGCGCTGCGAAAACACTTAGGCGTATCGGAGTCGGAAAAGTTACGACCTAAGCTATGGGTAGAAAAGCTTCCAATCGGAAATCAGAAAGACATCAACATCGGAAGCCAAGTGCTTTGCACAGCTGCAATGGCGGAAGAGAAAAGGCTACAGACATGTAACACGCATCGGCGGGTGGAGCGCTTTTCATTTCGGGTAGCTAGCTAGTTTGGGAGACGCAACGGTGGAAGAGAAAAGGCTATAGACATGCAACACGCATCGGCGGGTGGAGCGCTTTTCATCGGGTGCTTAGCTGATTTGGGAGCCACAACGGCGGAAGCAAAACAGACAACAACCTCAGATCTAAGTGATAAAAAACTTTAAAATTTGGCAGCGATTGAAACTGTTTCACCTCTGAAACAACGTTTTTCAAAAAACACTTGATCCGAAAAAACCAGACTCTAACATCTATGACCCGCAGAAAATTCCAACACAAGCAATTTCTGAAAATAGAACGAGAGTTCATCTTTGAAAATCATCCAAAATTAAAGCATGACCAAAAATTGACGAATCCAATTGATTCAACGCAGCATTAAAATCATAAAGGGGGGTCCAAAATTTTGAAAATTTTTGGGGAGAACAGTTGCAGCTACAATAGGAACATATGTGCAACAACTCATTACTGAAATACTCCCCACCATTATTAGATCTCAAAATCTTGATCTTATGCCCAGAGGCATTCTCAATCAAGGCCTTCAGTTCAGAAAAAATTTCACATACTTCAGCCTTCCTTTTGAGAAAGAAGACCCATGTGTACCTTGAAAAATCATCAATAAAAGTCAGAAGATATGTTGATCCATTCATATATGTGATAGGTATCAGACTACTGATATCAGAATGTATTAGCCCCAATATGCATGTAGCTCGGTTTTCCTTCCCCCAATCAAACTTGTGCTCGGGGTGTTTACCAACCACACATCCCTTGCAATTTCCAGTGGTTGCCTTGATGACCGGGAGACCTTCAACCATGGATTTTTTCTTTAATTTATACAAATATTTGAAATTTAGATGGCCAAACCTTTCATGCCACAACCTACTAACTTCATTTCCATGAGTTAGCAGAGCGGTGGGCTTTGCATCCACCACAAAGTGGGAGAACTCATAGGCTTTTGCATGATGGTTTGCAAGGCCTTTAGCAATGAGTTTCCTGGATGCAAGTTTCATTATCTCAACATCATTAGGGATGAAAGATACTCTCTTAGGCACTCCTATATGTGTCATTTGATAGACACTAAGGAGATTTGATGCCAGAGACGGTACATACAAAACATTTGAAAATATCCATTCTCAAGATCAACCATACCTTGTCCTTTTGAAATGATGGTGGAGTCATCTCCCATGTTGATGGGGATGGATTTTCCTGTCTCCAAGGATGAAAAGGAGTCTTTTTCAGTCATCATGTGGTTCAAAGCTCCAGAATCAATCAAGAGTTCTTTGGACTTCGAAGTTCTTTCCATGAGGGCATGACCTTTTTCATGCTGCGGTTCCCGATCTTGCTGATCTCTCCTCCAAAATATTTCTGGAAGATTGATGTGATTTCTCTCAAGGAGGGAGGTAGCTTCATCAATATTCTTCTTCATGTAGGCATGTTCAGGGTGGAAGCCCTTCCCACAGTATGAACACTTGAATTTTTCCTTTCCATGATGCCCTTTTCCTTTCTTCTTCTTTGAGCTGGAAGACTCATCATGCTGCTGGTTTTCAACTTTGGGCTTAGGAGCTTCGAAGATAGTTTTTGGGTTCTTCTACTGCTTTAATTTACCCTTCATATCTTTGGGCCCTAAGACATGGAGGGCTTGATCATGGGAGGATCTAATGATCCCCATCTAGAAAAGCTTACCATGTTTACTTGTTAGGGACTCAATGAAGGCATTGAGTGTAGGAATCTTCCATCCAGGGGTTGTGAGCTTCCCTACACAGAATGTAGAGACAAAAACTAAATAATTAGATCCAAGTTTGGAGAGTATGGTGAGAATGAGCTGATCATCCTCTTTCTCCACTTTGCATTGCTTCAACAGTAAGACAATGTGCTTGAACTTTGTGAAAAAGTCATTCAAGGTCTCAAAATTGGAGGGCTGGAGAGACATCAATTCATTTTTGAGTTGGTAAACTCTCAAATCATCCTACTTTCCATACATGGCTTCCAACTTCTCCCAAATTTATTTTGGAGTCTTCAATCCCGAAATATGGAAAAGAATATCCCGGGAAACCGAGAGGCACAAGAATCCGAATGCTTCATCCTTCTTGTTCAAGAATCTAGACTTGTCTATTGCAGAACCAGGCTCTTCTTCAGTGTCCATGGTGACTCTATAGAGTCCTCTGGAGTGTAGCTAGATCTCCATGTCTCCTTTATAGGAGTGGAAATTGAAAGGAGTCAAAAGATCTACGAAAGAACCCATCTGAATCTCCTGGAGCGAATGCTTTCACCTGTCAAAAACCTGAAAATCACAACAAAAAGGGCAATGTAAGGTCAAAGAGCCTGCACATTTTAGGCTTTCATCACACCCAGCATAGTCAATCAAGCAAGCTTGATCAACTAGTTCTTTACTTGGGGTATTAAGTGGTAAGCCTTGGCTTCTGGTGCAGTGTTGGATTTTTGAGATATTGCTCAATTTTAATGCAAGATCTATCAAAAACCTTGTTTTTGAGAGATCTTAGCTTCGTCCTGCCGTGAACTTTGATAGCATATTAATCCGTCATAGTAATCTAGGGACTAAAACACAGTCTCATCAAAGATTAATGACAATAAGACATGAAAATGATGTAATAGTGCTACAAAATGAGTAGTCACTCTGTATATTCACATGAATAATGAGTAATACAATACAATGATCATGCTGCAAGCATGAATGAAAAATCAATTTGAATTCCCAAGGAGGTCATTTGAATTGAATGAGTGAGTCTAGCTTAACTGAATGTAAGCCACAGTCAACACTCAAGTTAACCATTGATCAAAACCCTAATTGACTCAACTGAGCCCTAACTGAAGTTGGAGTGCAATAAATGACTGAATCTAACTGAAATTAGGTCATACACATGTCACAGCAAGACAACCATTAAGTGGTAGTGCATCAATGACTCCAATGAACCCCGATGAGGTTAGCTGAAGTGTAACTAAACATCAGAAGTGGTTGGAGGCACCCCTGTTGACTCTAGTTCATTAAATAATCAATAAATAATCAATTTAATGATGGAGGGTGCCTTCACTGCTATGTTTAACTGATTGTAACCATCAATTATCAATATGGAGCATTAATGACACTCAGATCACCCCCAGAGTGCTCCAATTAGCCTCCCTGAATGTAGGAGAAGGCTAAGTTAACCTCCTTGACTGAACGTAGGAGTGGGTGTGATATAGATGATGTCATCTAGTGCTCCTTTGATGTCAATTAAGTCAATAATAATTAGGATAGTGGTTTAACTAGGCCATGTTATACCAAAATCCTGTCACCATCATGTGATAAGACATTTGACATACCTACTTGCCCTGAATCCCAGCTTCTGGAGTGGAAACTAAATGGTTTTTCA
>LPNX011207593.1:73732-99404 GCA_001517045.1 Pseudotsuga menziesii
AATATGGTTGATGTTTGATTTCACATATATATTGCTATATTCCTTAGTCACTAGCATAGATTAGTAGATCATATTCTAGTTTCTTTGATTCATTTTGTGTTGAGCTTGATTGCAGGTACACAGGTGGACTATCAAAGCCTTGTATTCTAGATATCTGCAGTGTCTAGGGAGAGTTATCAGCCTCTGTGATCTATTTGTTCTGGATCTGAACCATTCAGACCAACAGAACACCTTGCTGTCCGCAGGAGGTGAAATATTCCAGCTAACAAATATGGAGACTCTGCTAGGGAGTAAAGTATTCAGTTGTTTTGATCTTCCTCAGTCTGCAACTCTTGTCCGAATCCAGGCTCCGTTTTCTTCAACTCTTTTCAGTCATATCTACTTTCTAATTTGTATTATTTGGGTTTGAAATTTCCAGATCTGTTCAGATCTTAGTTATTTCGGTCTTTTATGCTCTGTTTCCATATTCAATTCATCAATATTTTCCTTGATCTAGTCTTTTTCTGACTTGATCTGTTGTTCTCCTTATGTTTTGGATTTTTACAGGGAACCGCACATGTGCCTTTGGCAAGGAGTGGTGCCACCGCCTGAGTGTAGTTAGCCATACATGGTGCCACCACCTGAATCCAGTGAGCAAGGAACGGTTCTGCCTAGAAACCGCATGTCAGCAACATCATCTATGTGGTGCCAGGTAGGCCCTGTTCCAGACCTTGTATTTTGATTTTGGTGTGTTTTTGGCTTACTTTTTGATGAAAATGAAGTGTACTTTTAAAAAAAAAGCTCCCTCACGGCCGGGAGGGGCCATGAATTGTGTATTATGTAGTTGCTTTGATTGTTATATTCTTTCTGCATTCAAAGAGAGTTTAAGTTTCTTGCATTGGATTTTGCATTATTTTCTTTGCTTGAAACCTCTTGCTCTTTTCTGTAGATATTATTCATTGAAATTGGAAATATACATTTCATTTTCTTGAGTAGGCTTTGGTTTGTTTTGGACTTAGAATGCATGAGTGATCCATGTTGTTTTGAGTCTTTCTTTGCTTGGGGTGATTCTTGTTTCCTTTTGCATGCTGATTTTTTCAACGCTTGGTAGGAAAGATTGGTTCTTCATTTCCTTGTCTGTTTCAAAGAGAAGTTTTTTTTTTCTCTCTCTTTTTCCTTATTCGCAAGTTTGTTGAATGATTTTCTTCTTGTTTTGTGCGTGATTGTTTGAAATTCTAGATCTTACTTTCATCAAGAAGAAATATCTGCTTTCAGCTTTGTGTGCATTAGAGTTAGATTTGTTTGGAAACGTTAGTGAAATCATCTTCTCATTAAGTTTTTATGTGTCTTATTCAAGCATGAAAAGATAGGAAACATTTATTATTTATGTTTGATGTTCTCTAGATATCTTTTTTATTTTCTTTGAAGATTGTTTGGGGTGCATTGATATTTCACTTTTCGTTTGAAAAGATAGAATTGCATTTGCATTTGGGTGTGGATTTTTGGAACAAAAGTAAATCTCTCTCCCTCTCTTAGGTAGAATTTCATTGAAGAGGAAAACTTGCATTATCATATAGATCAGTGTGCATCTTCTTTAATTTCAATTTTTCACTACATGGTTCCACCTAAACGCACAAGATAAAATTAACGGTAGTACTAGGTTAAAACTTTTAGCAATTTGAGTTATAAGTTAGAGACGTGTTTGGGCATCATTAAACATAGGAGCTATCATTATTTGTCCACATTACATCCCGGGACTCGTGCGGTTCTTCCACGTACTGTCGATATATCGAACGGCCTTTCACGTACCCTTGAGGTATATAGAAAGGTACTTCACGTACTCGATTGTATATAGGAAGGCCCCTTGTGAACGGTTATGCATTAGACAGCACTACTACTGATTTGAGATCCCTCGTACCTTGTGTATATTGGGAGGGCCTTTTAGGAATCCTCAAACAATCTGAGTTATCCTTTTTGGCCTGTCCTGTGAGATTCCTGACTCTTATCCACTCCTTTCACATGTTTGCTTGTTGCTTTTTGTTTGAGTAGTACTTGCTTGTGCGTGGTAGTTAGGGGGTTATTAGAGAGTTTAGAGATGGCATCCCCATCTGGGACTACCACTCAAGAGGTCCCTTTCCAAGGTGTACCTTTTGTATTCCCTCCAGGTGAAGGTATTGGTCCTCCCTTTATTGCCACTCTAAATCTTCCTGGATTAACTATAGGATTACTAGTCTGGAATTTTAATCCGATAATTCTTGTTACACCTAATGTCTCAAATGTCACCTCTCCTTTGGGAGAGGATCGACCTCAAACTAATCCATCTCCTTCTTCGTTGGTTGTGGCTTCCTCCCTTTCTTCTTCTTTGCTTAACCAAAGCTCTATGGTTAGTAGTCATGTGGATAAGAAGAAGAATAAAGAGAAGAGTAAGAAGAAGAAGGATAAGAAAGAGAAAAAGCAACAACCATCTACTCTTGATGGTGCTCATTCTAAGAGAACACTCGGAAAACCCAAGTTCCCTTGTAAGATTTGCAAGGGGGACCACCTTCTTAAGGAGTGTCCCGGTCTCTCCCATGTACAAGAAGAGTGGTCTAAAAGGTCCAAACCATTTGTGTCATCAACCTCTGATCATCATGTTGATGATACTCCCTCAACCAGTGACCCATTGGTAAAAGGTCGTAAGGGTAAAGTCTTGTATCCTTGTTTGATATGCAAGGCTATGCATCGTACTTTTCTTTGTGCATGCATGGATGAAGCTTCGCGTTGGTTGGAAAATATTATTGATCATCAACAGGTGATTCCAAAAAATGATAGTAAGTTATGCCTCAATCCCCCACTGGTTGACCAAGTGGTTGATTCATATTAATCTGTGATTGATCTCACTCTTCCTTTGCAGAGTGTTGGAGCAGGGCCTCGCAGCTACAGGAAAAGTTGCTATTTTTGGTAGAAGATGGACAATTTTTGGAGGAAAGACAGTTTTGGCGATGCGATAAAGGTATGGCGTCATAGTGCATTTCCCGCCATGGATCGCAGGCTGCAAATCGTTGCAGTTGGAACAAGGAAGTCAAGGGAAAGAGTACTTGAAGCGGCCGAGAAGAGAGCTCAACCACTGCATGTAAGGCAGCGACGATGACAGGAGGGCTCAGCTACCCTCATAAATGGAGAAGGAGCAATGGGATGAGGTATTAAAGACAAAGGACAGAAGGGGAGCGACCAAGGAAGCAGCGCACATACCCGTGATCAGCGCTGAAAATCATAGAAGACTGTAGGAAGCTGCGGTGTGACCAGTAAGCGGCAGTTCAAAGTACAGATAGGATGACTGTCACAGTTAGGTTTTTGGGTTACTGTTGGGATAGGCCCACAGTTTTGTATCGTGGTGAGACCTTCGGGCCACCTATTTAAGCATGTATTTTGTATTATGAAAGGGGGGGTCAGTTGGGTAAGTCGAGTTGGCTGGGTTGGTTGGGTTGTTACTAGTTGTCGTCAATAGTGTAAGACATTGAGGAAGAGTCGAGTTATGGTTCTATCATTAAGTCTGTAGTTATCTTACTGTAACCAACGGCCGACTCCTGGAGCATGAATGTAACAATCTGCAAGGATTGAGAGAGAGAGAGGAAGAGTATATTGTAAGAAGAAAGCAGTATAGGAAGAGAAGAGATCTAAGAGAGAAGGGCTCCCAGCTGTGTGCGTGGAGTTTCCCAGAATATCTCAAGCTGCATAAGAGGTTGCAGCGGAACTTTGTTCACTCTCTCAAGATATAATATAAACACAGTTCCCGTGGACGTAGCTTCCCCCCTGGAAGTGAACCACATACATACATGTGTTGTGCGACTGTTTCATGTGATTGTGCTCTACTTATTTGCTATTTGTTATCTGTTGCATGAAATTTGCTTATCATTTAATGAATGTATGTATGCTATCCTACAGTTTACAGCAACATAGAAGGTTAAATGTGAGTTGAATGTGTTGAGTATTCTGTATATGAGTTTATCAGTGCTTGATTCATGACAGCTAACAGCTACAGTGTTAAGAGACCTCTATATATTTACTTCAGTGGGTTGAGCTTAAGTGAAGTTGCTTAACACCCTAATGAAGGTTAACTGAGCTGTTATACCCAACAAGGAAGCCTCTGGACTTTGAGAGTTGATGAGCATACTGAGTCTTATTGTAGGAAATATCGGAGTGTAGAAAGGCGATATCGCACTGTCGGAGGAGCTGCAGTGTGAGATATCACAGGTTAAGAGTTGAGTAAAGGGTAAGGTTAGCGCAGCACCCTAGAAGCTGCGACACAATAAGAGCCAGTCCCATAGCAGAGTCATCTAGGAAGAGAGAAACAACCCTTACTGAGAGATCTAGCTGGTTAATTAGAGTCAAGAGGACCTAGGATGCTACAAAACCTGGTTGAGGAAACCTGATTCCTCAGCCACCACATCTAAGATCACTTCGGGTGAGACTTCAAGCTGTTCTGCAGTCTGTCGTCGAAAGGGCCAGTGAGCTAGGGGTTTTGTTGGTACAATAAAGTAAACCTGGGTCTGCCCAAGGAGAGACCAACAGAGAGGGTGAAGTTAAAGTGGTCAAGTCGGTGTCATTTCCACCTGATCCCACTCTTTCATCAGAGAGTGTTAAGACTGAAGTAGTCTCTTTGACCAAATCTTTGTCTTGTTCTTCTCTTTTAGTAGAGAATGAACCAAAACCTGCCAAAGTTTTTATGCTTCATTCTGATTGTTCTCGACAAGAGGAAATTTTTTCTATTTCAATAGAACCCTCTACAAGTAGTGAGGTTATTTCCTTTGACTAGAGTAACCTAACAGAGTCTTGTCTTCATTCTAGTGTTCCTTTCTAGATAGTTGTGAATGTTACTGCTAGGTGGATACTTCACACTATTGTTGATGAAGGGGCTGCTGTTAGTATTCTATCCTCAACTGCTTGGCAAGTTTTAGGTTCTCCTTAGCTTGTGCGAGCCACCAATCAGATACTGGCTTTTAATCGAAGACCTACTACACCTTAAGGGATCCTTCCTTACTTGCCTATTACATTAGGAGGGAAAACTATCTGCATTGATGTTATGGTGGTCCAAGGTTCTTTAGATTTCAATATGCTTCTTGGACGTGATTATGTTTATGCCATGAAGGCTATTGTGTCCACACTCTTTAGAGTTATGCATTTTCCCCATGATAGGAATATTGTGACCATTGATTAGCTTTCCTTTGTTACACTTGACCATCGCATTACTCCTAGTAATCAGACTGGCCTGAATGTGTCGCATGTTCTTGTGGTTCCTTCCCCTTCTTTTAGTTAGCTTCTTCCCATCATCGATAAAATGGGGGGGCATGGATCTAGTATATGGACATCATAACGGAGCTAAGCTTCTAGCCTTTATGAAATAGGGGCAACCTACCAACCTCTGGATATCATGTTCGGTAGGAGCAGGTTTTAGAGCATAGTTTACACTTTTGGTTTCAAGATCGTTAAAAAATAAAACCACTCTTTAAACATAGTTTACACTTTTGGTTTCAAGCTTGCATAAAAATGAATCCATGTCTAGAGCATAGTTTACCCTGTGGTTTCAAGCTCGTTAAAAAATAAAACCACTCCTCAAGCATAGTTTACCCTTTTGGTTTCAAGCTTGCATAAAAATGAAACCATGTTCTGAGCAAAGTTCTCATTCTATGTCAAGCTCGTTAAAAAATGAAATAGCACCTGACCATCATCTCAGTTTTTCCTGAGCAAAGTTCCCATTCTATGTCAAGCTCGTTAAAAGATGAAATGGATCTCCTCAAGCATAGTTTACCTTTTGGTTTCAAGCTTGCATAAAAATGAAATCATTCTTGAGCATAGTTCATTTTCTATTTCAAGCTCATTAAAAAATGAAGTAGGTTTTCCTTAAGCATAGTTTACCTTTTGGTTTCAAGCTTGCATAAAAATGAAATCATTCTTGAGCATAGTTCATTTTCTATTTCAAGCTCATTAAAAAATGAAGTAGGTTTTCCTTAAGCATAGTTTACCTTTTGGTTTCAAGCTTGCATAAAAATGAAACCATATTCCAAGCATAGTTACCTTCTGTTTCAAGCTTGTGTAAAAATGAAACAGATCCCCTTCCCTTGATTCGAGTCTTCACTTTAGTGTTAGAACTTGAACCTTCGCCTACCCAATTCTTGTTCTTCCTACCCCCCTGGTGAACTTTTTCACATTAGTAACTAGGGTTTTAAGTTGGGTATGGAAGAAGAATCGTCAGATGAAATGAAGCTTGGGGGCATGTCGAGTCGCTAGAAACCATGTTAGGGGTAGGATTCGCTGGAAATCATGCTAGGGGCAAGATTCCAACCTCTGTATATCATGTTAATGGGTTTTTTCAAGCATAGTTTACCCATTGGTTTCGAGCTTGCGTAAAAATGAAACTAATCCCTGAGCATTCTTTCAACTGATCTTCGAGCTCGTTAAAAACAGTAAGATGGTGTTGAGCTTAGTATATAGCAAGTGGGGCTCCTAACCCCTTAGTACAGAATCAAGGGCCATGGTGTGAAATCTGTAGAACATGAGGACATAGACCACAGGAATGCCCTTTACTTTAGAAGTATGTACAAACTCCTAAGAATTTATACTGTAAATTCTATAAGTCAGTAGGACATGATTACAATAATTGCAGAGCTTATGACCTCATGATAGAGAGAAAACATGACTTCTACAGAATCCAGTCAGAGACATCAGGACCAGCAGCAGGTCCACAGCATGAACCGGCTCATGATGGCCGTGGTGGAGGATTCAGAGGATGAGGTCGTGGTGGAGGCTTTGGCCATGGCCATGGACTGATTGTTTGTTACAACTGTGGAGCCATAGGACATTATGCTAGGGATTGTCAGAACCCTACTACAACATGTAAGTATTGCAAGTCCTATGATCATACTATAGAAGAATGTCCTATCTTGATAGCCAAGATTAAGGATCCTAAGCCAGTAGTAAACCAGAATATTCAGCTTATTGCTGCCGAGCAGAAAGAACCAGAACCAAGAGTCAATGTTGTGACTCGCAGCGGTGCTTCTACTAGTAGGACATCGGAGGATGTCGAAAGGAATGCAGGTCCGAAGTGGGTGCGTAAAGCCACTGATAAATCTACACCACTTGACCTGCAGAAGAACAAAGAAACATTTCAGCAAGCTAAAACTTTCTTTACTGACCCTACACCATCAGGATTGCAGATATTGCCTCGTAGGGGTGTACCGCAGGAAAAACCTTGTGGCGTTAATCATGTGCAGATATTGCAGGCTACCACATCTAGAAGGTGTGAAGAGGATGAGTTGACAGGAAGTGTACAATCCTTCCTATGGAGCTGCTTGAAACTCATAAGAAATGAGAAAGCCATAAGAGATCTTCAACGCATCATAGATCAATGTTAGTAGTCTTCTTCCGTGAGTAGTACACATCATTCTGTTCATAATATTATGGGTCATACAAGAACAAGAAGAGAAATGAGACTCACAGCACAAATTGGAGAGTTTGAAATGGATGAGGTAATCCTAGATTTAGGATTAGAGGTAAATGTTCTTACTAAGAAGACATGGGAAGATATGGGTAGCCTTAAGTTAGCCAGATCACCTATCCATCTTCGATTAGCCAATCAGCAGAGGGTATCACCACTGGGTTGATTACTGCAAGTACCAGTTGATATTGATGGAGTTCGCAGCTTTGCATATTTTGAAGTCATAGAAATTATTGGCGATATCAGACCATATCAAGCTTTATTAGGTCTTGATTGGGAAATTGATAACATGGCTGTTATCAATTTGAAGAAAAGACAAATGACATTTGAAAATAAACAGATTCGAGTCATCGCACCGTTGGATGCTTTTCAGGGTCCTCGATACATTGAACCTATCAGAGCAGAGGAAGAGGTGTGTAATATGGAGAGCCTCTATCAGATGACTGCTAATCAAAGTGATTATATCAATCCTACCGCAGAAGGAAATATTAGTTGGTGATGCGATAGCTCATGCGCATCAGATTCGGATGTTGGTTTTGAAAATTGGCAGAATAGACTTTATGAAGTTTCAGCTCGCAGATGTGCATTTATGACTTAGTCACTGCGATGGATTGGAACAGATATTAAGGATATTCTGTCATTTGATGGCTTAGCAGATGTCAATGACTTTTTACAGCAGTTTGAGCAGGAAATCCCTCATGAGCAGAGGATGGAAGCTATTGACCTTGCAGTAAGAGCCAAACCTGCAAGATGGCGGCATGCACATAAAGAAAATATCACATCATGGGATGATTTTAAGAGATTGATGATGATCAGATTCTTTAATGACAATGAGTGTTTACAGCAGAAATATACAGGAGAAAGTGACCCCAGGTCACATATCAAGATTTGTGAACATAATTGGTCGGACATTCCAGAGGATGAATGGGTTCACCTATTCATTCACACTTTAGACACAGTCCCAAGGAACTGGTACACTGAGACAGAGTTTCCCATAGGAACGATTACATGGCCAGTTATGATAGACAGCTTTGTACTCACTTTCACTTTTGAATCTGAGTACCCAAGCATTGATCAGGCTCTAGAGATTATAAAGACTAAGATATTTGATGACTGTACCCTACCACTGTATGCTCAGCCTGATTGGGCTATCCAGTTAGAACATGTGCTAGAGTGTTACAACTTCGCAGAAGAGCCAGGTGATGAGGATGAGAATCCTCGTAGTATCAACATTCCAGAGTTAGAAGGGACTCGCAAAGTTGATGGACCAAAGCTAGAGATTCCAGCTGTCACAGAGCCTATTAAGATTAAAAAGATCAATATTGGCATAGAAACAGAACCAAAGTTTTCCTCTATTGGAGACTATTGGGATGATGAAATGGTGGGACACATCACAGATCTATTACATAACTATCAAGACTTATTTCCCACTAAGTTTATAGAGATGAATGGAATAGTAGGAGATTTGGGAATCATGCGGATACCTTTGAAAGAGGATGCTAGGCCAGTTAAGCAGCGTCCATACAGATTAAATCCTCGTTATAAAGAAAAAGTTAAGGATGAGATTGATAAGATGCTAGCAGCAGGCATCATTGAGCCAGTAGAAGAGAGCGAATGGGTTAGTCCCATGGTTGTGCAGGAAAATAAAACTAAAGGAGAAATCAGGATTTGTGTCAATTTGTGCAAACTCAACAACGCATCACTTCATGACCCATTTCCGACACCTTTTACTGATGAAGTTTTAGACAATGTGGGAGGATAGGAGATCTACTTATTCACCGATGGCTTTTCAGGCTATCACCAGATAAGAATCCATCCAGAGGATCGACATAAGACCACCTTTGCGAGAGAATGGGGCTCATTCCAGTATACGGTAATGCCCTTTGGTCTTAAAAATGCACCAGCTATTTTTTCTAGAGTAGTAGTTGCTGTCTTTAAGGAATACATCCATAAATTATTAGAATTCTATTTTGATGATTGGACTGTATTCGGAGTAATCAAAAAGCATATAGGAGATTTAAGGCTCATGTTAGAGAAATGTAGGAAATATCAGATTTCTCTTAACTTGAAGAAATGTATATTCTGTGCACCATTTGGTATTTTGTTGGGTCATATTGTTTGCAGACAAGGCTTGATGGTAGATCCTGCAAAGATTGCCATCATTGTAAATCTTCCGGCACCCAACTCAGTCAAGAAATTAAGGACAATGCTTGGTCATACAGGGTATTATAGAAAATTCATCAAGGGTTATGCAAAGATCACAGCACCTATGGAAAAGATGTTAAAGAAAGAAGTGAAATTCCTATGGAATGAGGAATGCCAGCAAAGTTTAGACACTCTTAAAGAGAAGATGGTTAAAGCACCCATCTTAGTATTTCCAGATTGGAACAAGCCATTTCATGTATATGTGGATGCATCTGGCATCACACTGGGGATTGTCTTAACACAGCCAGGAGAAGGGGGTATCGATCACCCTATCGCGTACTCAAGCAGAAAGCTATCTACCACGGAAAATAATTACACTGCTACAGAAAGAGAAGGATTAGCTATGGTGTATGCTCTACAGAAGTTCAGGCACTACCTGTTGGGTTCCCCATTCAAGATGTTCACTGACTATTCCACTTTAAAGTATTTGGTCAATAAGCCAGTATTAGGGGGGAGGATCTGCAGATGGTTACTCCTATTTCAGGAGTATGATTTTGAAATTATTGTCAAACTAGGAAGATTAAATGTAGGACCTGATCATCTCTCGTGGATAGACTCAAGGGAAGAACCAAGTAATTTAGAGGATAATTTTCCAGATGCGCAATTATTTTCTATCCAGATCACAGATGAGTATTACGCAGATATTATTCACTTTCTCACTACAGGGTGGGCACCAGTTGAGTTTACTAAGCATCAAAAGAAACAGTTAGTTGTTAAAGTAGCAGATTTCACTTTGATCGCAGGACATTTATACAAGTTAGGTCCAGATGAAGTCTTGCGCAGATGCGTTATGCCGCACGAGAAAGAGGCCATTATCAGAGAAGCACATTCAGGTACCGCAGGAGGTCATTTCGCAGGAAAGCTAACTGCTCAGAAAATTCTAGCTGCAGGATTATGGTCGCCTACTTTGCATAAAGACACTAAGGAGTTTTGCAGATGTTGTGATATCTTCCAAAGCGTAGGAAAACCTTTGAGAAGAGATGAAATGCCGCTGTGACCACAGATTACGCTACGGGCATTTGACAAGTGGGCTATAGATTTCGTGGATCCTATCAACCCACCAGGGAAACGAACTGGTGCAAGATACATCATCACAGGAACAGAATACCTCACCAGGTGGGCAGAGGCCAAAGCAGTAAGGAATTTTGATGCTGCTACAGTTGCACAGTTCATTTTTGAAAACATCATAAGTAGATTTGGATGTCTAGCAATTTTGATGAGTAATCAAGGAACACACTTTCTGAATCACACTATTGAGGCCTTGACGGAGGAATTTCAGATACAGCATCCTAAGAGCACTCCCTACCACCCATAATATAATGGTACGGTGGAGGATTTTAACAAGATTCTAGAAAATGCTCTTACTAAGATCTGTAACAGCCAAAGAGATGATTGGGACCTCAGGGTTAATGCTGTGTTATGGGCTTATAGGACTACATGCAAGAAACTTACAGGACACACACCTTTTAGCTTGGTGTATAGACAAGAGGCTATTATTCCCAGTTTAAGAATTCCTCAAATTACTGAGATGGCTGATACAAATACGATGAATGAAAGATTAGCGCAGCTGGAAGAAGACAGATTCATCGCAGGATTTCATCAAAAAGTGCAGAAGGCACGAGAAAAAGCTTGGCATGACAGGCACATCAAGAGCAAGATTTTTCAGACAGGGGACCTAGTGCTCCTTTATGACAGCAAGTTTGCTAAGTTTCCAGGGAAGTTCAAGGCACATTGGTTGGGGCCATATCAGATTCAACAAGTCACAGAAGGAGGTGTTGTTCAGCTCAGTAAACTGAACGGGGAACTTGTTCCTACTTTGATTAATGGCAGTAGGCTTAAGCTTTACAGTGATAGCCACTCCACCTCCCAACCATGACTCAGAGAACTAAGTGGTGCAGATGTCCAGTGTAGTTGAAAGGAGGCATCGCACCCATAACTATTCTACACCAGGTGAAAAAGTTCTAAGTAGGAGGAATCGCAGCAGAAAATTTCATTTTGCGCAAGTCATAGGACGATTGCGGAGTTTTTGAACGTTGTGGAGTTTCATGCCAACTTTTTGGTCCAAGATGATGCAGTGTGGCATTGCAGCGAGGTGATTTTCCCCGTGCAGTTAAGACGATTTTGAAAGGGAAAGAGGGCCAGTCACTCACCTTTTGACAAGCAATTAATCTAGATATGACAGGTATACATTGCCCTAGATTTGGAAACAGTACAACGATTGTCCTAGATTTGGTAAATCTTGGTCGAGACCGACACTTGCACACAATTTTCGAGGGAGATTTGATCGGGTTTTCAGCAATTAATAAGGAACAGGGCGATGCGTGTTGTCTTGTCCATGCAATAAATGCCGCCAACGAGTCCAGCCTAAGTGACCGTTGCTTCAGATATTACCACCTTCATTACAAATACAAAGATCATTCAAATAGAAGGGTTACTTTTGCGATTTCTAAGAATTCTAGAGTAATTTGTAGATTTTTCCCTGTACAGAGATACTCCAGTTACAGAGTGCTGGTTTTCCCATTTTCGCAGCCGTTACCAGTCCAGAGTATTGCACTGGGTGGTTTATGTCCGAGAAGGAACCTTTAGAATATGTCATGCGACGATTCTAGCGTGGTGGCCTCGAGTCTGCTATGACGATGCCTCCCAGGATTGTGAAATTAGGTGCACCACAGGTCAGGCAGACACCAATGATGAAGAATCTACTTTGATTAATGGCAGTAGGCTTAAGCTTTACAGTGATAGCCACTCCACCTCCCAACCATGACTCAGAGAACTAAGTGGTGCAGATGTCCAGTGTAGTTGAAAGGAGGCATCGCACCCATAACTATTCTACACCAGGTGAAAAAGTTCTAAGTAGGAGGAATCGCAGCAGAAAATTTTATTTTGCGCAAGTCATAGGACGATTGCGGAGTTTTTGAACGTTGTGGAGTTTCATGCCAACTTTTTGGTCCAAGATGATGCGGTGTGACATTGCAGCGAGGTGATGTTCCCCGTGCAGTTAAGACAATTTTGAAAGGGAAAGAGGGCCAGTCACTCACCTTTTGACAAGCAGTTAATCTAGATATGACAGGTATACATTGCCCTAGATTTGGAAACAGTACAACGATTGTCCTAGATTTGGTAAATCTTGGTCGAGACCGACGCTTGCACACAATTTTCGAGGGAGATTTGATCGGGTTTTCAGCAATTAATAAGGAACAGGGCGATGCGTGTTGTCTTGTCCATGCAATAAATGCCTCCAACGAGTCCATCCTAAGTGACCGTTGCTTCAGATATTACCACCTTCATTACAAATACAAAGATCATTCAAATAGAAGGGTTACTTTTGCGATTTCTAAGAATTCTAGAGTAATTTGTAGATTTTTCCCTGTGCAGAGATACTCCAGTTACAGAGTGCTGGTTTTCCCATTTTCGCAGCCATTACCAGTCCAGAGTATCGCACTGGGTGGTTTATGTCCGAGAAGGAACCTTTAGAATACGTCATGCGACGATTCTAGTGTGGTGGCCTCGAGTCTGCTATGACGATGCCGCCCAGGATTGTGAAATTAGGTGCACCACAGGTCAGGCAGACGCCAAGGATGAAGAATCTAGCTCAGATAGTAGAAGAGTCCAGCTCATAGCAGGAAGAAGAAGTTCATGTGGCAACAGTATACATTTCACCATGAGTCGAGGATGCACCAGAGGTAACCATTCCCAAGGGTGCTAAGTTTCCTATTCCACTTCCATCGATTGCTCCTCGCATAAAGGAAGATGAAGAACTGTTAGGATATGTCCCTGCTCTCAAATTTATAGACTATAACCTTGGAGATAGTAAGACATATCCTTAGTTTCGGCCAGATCAGTATCTTATGGTTCAGAGGAACCCGAGGATCGGTGCAGATGAGTTTGTTCCTATGGAACATGTCTAGATTCTTGAGCAGTTAGGCTTGCTTAATTTGTTGAAAATACCACATTTTGGACGAGGTGCAGAGGTTAATTCCATGGTGAGTGTGCTACTTTCCTGTGTACATGGAGGTTACCTCTGGTTGGGTAAGAGGGTTGATCTAAATGTTGATTTGATACACCGCATCACTGGGCTGTCCAAGAGTGGTAAGGACCCTCAAACACATATATCAGGCAAGAGCAAGGATACTAAGCTAGCAACGCTTCTAGTTAACAAGTATAAGCTACAGAGAGGAGGTTGGGCTTATGACCTCGCAGCCTTAGTAGATGATACACTTAGATTTACAGCCACTCTGCTTGCAGGAAGACTATTAACCAAAGTTCGCCCGAAATAAGTCACAGGATCAGTAATTCACCTTGCCGTGCAGGTCGCAGAAGGTGAACAATTTAATTGGTGTTTGTTTTTATTAAATATTTTTCTTGCAGATTGTTTGGCAGCGTAGGATGAGCCAAACCACCCCTTCCACTTCTCGTGGCTACTTATATTATGTGCATTCATTGGGTGGAGAGAGTCACCCCATACCCAGTTTCTACAACTACGAGGCGGAGAGTGCAGAGGTGCGCGCTATGCAAACTTATGGGAAAGCAACAGCCCAGCTAAGAAAAATCTCAATATGATAGTATTCTATGAATACTATAAGCCGTTGAAGCGAGTCATCCAGGAGACACCACGGATCAACACAGAGGTTGTTGACATGTATCACAACTGGCTTGATTTCATTGCGGATAGGCATACAATCTATATGAGGCCAAAAGGGTTTAGAACGGATGACTGGGCTATTAGATTGTTCAGGATGACAGCACAGGATGTAGAAGATGTCATCAAATATTTTGATGAAGCATGGAACAAGGCATTAGAAGATGCCACAACAGGAAATGTACTAGCAGATACCGCACCGATAGATCCATTAGACAAAGGAAAAGGTCAGGTGGGTGTCAAGAGGAAAGATGCAGTAGAAGTGCCACCAGCGGCACAAAAGAGGAAAGATGCAGTAGAAGTGCCACCATCAGCACAAAAGAGGAAAAAATTCAAAGCTTTAATGCCAACTACATAGACTGCACTAACAGAGGAATACTATGATCTCATTACAGCGAGATTGAAGGAGGAGATGCGGGACTCATTTCAGGAGATGCAGACATCGCAGGACAAGTTGCAGAGCATGATAGATAAGTAGCTTCTGGAGTTGAAAGCACTAACTGAGAAGACTGCCATGATGCAGACTCAGCCAGTCAAGGCGACAGCAGGATAAAGCTCAACACTAGTGATTTCCCGCGAGGAATTCTTTGCAAAGGATCGCATCAATACAGTGCTGATACTGCTAGGGAGTATCTGATTCCCTGCTTCGATGATTTATGTGCAAATACAGGTTAGAAAACTTGTCGAGGTCAATCTGGTACAATTCCCGTTGATCAACTACAGATGATCCAGCAGCAGATAGCCGCAGAGCTCAGGGATAGAGAGCTTGTGACTTATAAACAAAACACTCAACTGAGACAACAGAATGTAGAGCTCACCATAGGCTTTCAGAAAAACGCGGAGGAGTTAAGACAGTATGAAGAAAGAGAACAGGATCTAAGTTAGGTCCTGCAGAACATTGCATTGGAGTTACCCTAGTGTAACATAGAGTTTGCCTTGCCTCTAACGCAGAAAGTAAGAAGAATTGCAGATAGAGCAAAGGCTCTTGAAGAGACAATGGCCAAAATGGAAGAAGACCACAAGGAACAGATTGCTGAGCTTGAGGCTCGAGCACTAGGCACGCCTGAGGCAGACAAGGAAGCAAGGGCACAGGCCTTTAGACTCACTTCAACGCAGATGAAGTGTCACATAGATGTGCAAATTCATTTCTAACTGATGCAACGAAGACATGGTCGAAGATAGAAGAGCTCCCAGATAAAATGGATTTGCAACAGAGCATCCAGAACATAGAGAATGCAACAGCAACAATAAAGGAAGAAGTCAAGAGCTTAGGAGCTCTTGCAAAGATGAATAAAAGGACAGAGATGAACCATTTGCAATAGGAAGCGCAGTGGTTGCGAGAAAAAGAGATCCAATTTAATAATATGCTTCAACCGTATCAGGAACAAATCACAGAGTTGATCGATGCGGTTGAGAAGAAGGTCAAGGAGTTCACTGCAAGCAAGAGTGAAATTGATAGCACAGAAGATCCCCTGATTAGTCAAGTTATGCTTGAAGCGGCACAAGACTGTGTCGAAGCTATGGACAAATATGTCGTAGGACTCAGGGAGATATTTGCAAGGACTTCATAGGAAGCCAAGGAGATGCTACAGCAAAAGAATCCAGCTATTAGTGGCTCGGGGACGAGCCACAAGTAAGTGTTCGGGGACTGTTGGAGCAGGGCCCCGCAACTACAAGAAAAGCTACTATTTTTGGTAGAATATGGACAATTTTTGAAGGAAAGACAGTTTTGGTGATGCGATAAAGGTACGATGGCGTAGCGCATTTCCCGCCGCGGATCACAGGCTAGAAATCATGACAGTCGAAACAAGGAAGTCAAGGGAAAGAGTCCTTGAAGTGGTCGAGAAGAGAGCTCAACCACTGCATTTAAGGCAATGGTGATGACAGGAGGGCTCAGCTACGCTCATAAATGGAGAAGGAGCAATGGGCCGAGGTATTAAAGACAAAGGACAGAAGGGGAGTGACCGAGGAAGCAACGCCCATACCCGCGATCAGCACCGAAAATCGCAGAAGACTGCAGGAAGCTGTGGTGTGACCAGTAAGTGGCAGTTCAAAGTACAGATAGGCCGACTATCACAGTTAGGGTTTTGGGTTACTATTGGGATAGGCCCACAGTTTTGTATCACGGTGAGACCTTCAGGCCACCTATTTAAGCATGTATTTTGTATTATGAAAGGGGGGGTCAGTTGGGTCAATCGAATTGGTTGGGTTGGTTGGGTTGTTACTAGTTGTCATTAGTAGTGTAAGAAATTGAGGAAGAGTCAAGCTTTGGTTCTGTCATTAATTCTGTATTTATCTTACTATAACCAGCGGTCGACTCCTAGAGCATGAATGTAACAATCCGCAGGGATTGAGAGAGAGAGAGGAAGAGTATATTGTAAGAATAAAGGAGTATAGGAAGAGAAGATATCTAAGAGAGAAGAGCTCTCAGCTGTGTGTGTGGAGTTTCCCAGAAGATCTCAAGCTGCATAAGAGGTTGCAGCAGAACTGTGTTCACTCTCTCAAGATATAATATAAACACAGTTCCCGTGGACATAGTTTCCCCCCCTGGAAGTGAACCACATACATTCGTGTGTTGTGCGACTGTTTCATGTGATTGTGCTCTACTTATTTGCCATCTGCTATCTGTTGCATGAACTTTGCTTATCAGTTAATGAATGTATGTATGCTATCCTTCAGTTTACATCAACATAGAAGGTTAAATGTGAGTTGAATGTGTTGAGTATTATGTATATGATTTTATCAATGCTTGATTCACAACAGCTAACATCTACAGTGTTAAGAGACCTCTGTATATTTACTTCAGTGGGTTGAGCGTAATTGATGTTGAGTGTGTTAAACTGTGGGAGCTTAAGTGAAGTTGCTTAACACCCTAATGAAGGTTAACTGAGCTGTTATACCCAAGAAGGAAGCCTCTAGACTTTGAGAGTTGATGAGCATACTGAGTCTTAATGTAGGAAATATCACAGTGTAGAAAGGCGATATCACACTATTGGAGGAGCTGCGGTGTGAGATATCGCAGGTTAAGAGTTGAGCAAAGGGAAAGGTTCACGTAGTGCCCTAGAAGCTGCGACGCGACAAGAGTCAGTCCCATAGCAGAGTCAGCTAGGAAGAGAGAAACAACCCTTGCTGAGAGATCTAGCTTGTTAATTAGAGTCAAGAGGACCTAGGATGCTACAGAACCTGGTTGAGGAAACCTAATTCCTCAGCCACCCCATCTAGGATCACTTCGGGTGAGACTTCAAGCTGTTCTACTGTTTGTCGCCGAAAGGGCCAGTGAGCTAGGGGTTTTGTTGGTACAATAAAGTAAATTCGGGTCTGCCCAAGGAGAGACCAACACAGAGTGAAGTTAAAGTGGTCAATTCGGTGTCATTTCCACCTGATCCCACTCTTCATTAGAGAGTGTTAAAACTGAAGTAGTCTCTTTGAGAAAATCTTTGTCTTGTTCTTCTCTTCCAGTAGAGAATGAACCAAAACCTGCCGAAGTTTTTATGCTTCGTTCTGATTGTTCTCGACAAGAGGAAATTTTGTCTATTTCGACAAAACCCTCTCCGAGTAGTGAGGTTATTTCCTTTGACTAGAGTAACCTAACAGAGTCTCATCTTCATTCGAGTGTTCCTTTCTAGATAGTTGTGAATGTTAGTGCTACGCGGATACTTCACACTATTGTTGATGAAGGGGCTTCTGTTAATATTCTATCCTCAACTACTTGGAAAGCTTTAGGTTCTCCTTAGCTTGTGCCAGCCACCAATCAGATATTGGATTTTAATCGAAGACCTATTGCACCTTAAGAGACCCTTCCTTACTTGCCTATTACATTAGGAGGGAAAACTGTCTGCATTGATGTTATGGTGGTCCAAGGTCCTTTAGATTTCAATCTGCTCCTTGGACGTGATTATTTTTATGCCATGAAGGCTGTTGTGTCCACACTCTTTAGACTTATACAGTTTCCCCATTATGGGAATATTGTGACCATTGATCAGCTTTCCGTTGTTACACTTGACCATCACATTACTCCTAGTAATCAGACTGCCCTGAATGTGTCGCATGTTCTTGTGGTTCCTTCCCCTTCTTCTAGTTAGCTTCTTCCCATCATCGGTAAAATGGGAGGGCATGGATCTAGTATATGGACATCATAATGGAGCTAAGCTACTAGCCTTTGTGAAATAGGGGCAACCTACCAACCTTTGGATATCATGTTCGGTAGGAGCAGGTTTTAGAGCATAGTTTACGCTTTTGGTTTCAAGATCGTTAAAAAATAAAACCACTCTCTAAACATAGTTTACGCTTTTGGTTTCAATCTTGCATAAAAATGAATCCATGTCTAGAGCATAGTTTACCCTGTGGTTTCAAGCTCGTTAAAAAATAAAACCACTCCTCAAGCATAGTTTACCCTTTTGGTTTCAAGCTTGCATAAAAATGAAACCATGTTCTGAGCAAAGTTCCCATTCTATGTCAAGCTCGTTAAAAAATGAAATAGCACTTGACCATCATGTCAGGTTTTGACCATCATGTCAATTTTTCCTGAGCAAAGTTCCCATTCTATGTCAATCTCGTTAAAAAATGAAATGGATCTCCTCAAGCATAGTTTACCTTTTGGTTTCAAGCTTGCATAAAAATGAAATCATTCTTGAGCATAGTTCATTTTCTATTTCAAGCTCATTAAAAAATGAAGTAGGTTTTCCTTAAGCATAGTTTACCTTTTGGTTTCAAGCTTGCATAAAAATGAAACCATATTCCAAGCATAGTTACCTTATGTTTCAAGCTTGTGTAAAAATGAAACAGATCTCCTTCCCTTGATTCGAGTATTCACTTTAGTGTTATAACTTGAACCTTCGCCTGCCCAATTCTCATTCTTCCTACCCCCCTGGTGAACATTTTCACATTAGTAACCAGGGTTTTAGGTTGGGTATGGAAGAAGAATCATCAGATGAAATGAAGCTTGGGGGCATGTCAAGCTGCTAGCAACTATGTTAGGGGTAGGATTCGCTGGCAATCATGCTAGGGGCAAGATTCCAACCTCTGTATATCATGTTAATGGGTTTTTTCAAGCATAGTTTACCCATTGGTTTCAAGATTGCATAAAAATGAAACTAATCCCTGAGCATTCTTTCAACTGATCTTCGAGCTCGTTAAAAACAGTAAGATGGTGTTGAGCTTACTTTTCATTTTTCGTGCTTTGGTTAGAACATGAAATTTGGTTTGAGAAACTCAGTGGTGTATATCCCTGGCCAATCTATTTTTAGGTCTAGATATTGATGCTTATGTCACAAAGTCATTTTTGAGTCTATTGTTCATCTTGAGTACTTGTCCGACTGAACCTGAATTGCCTGGGCAATCTTATCATTCTTGTTGTCTTAAGTTTGATGAATTCCTAGCCGAGAACATCTGTTCTTAGTTAGCGAATTTCCATGGCACTAAAGTGTTCAGATTCCAATCCTTTTTGCTGAGGATGCTTATAGATTATAACAAAGAAGACCTACAAGTACTTGAATTGGAAATCACTATTGATATGGCCACGGACTATTGTAAGTTCATGAACCAATTTATGGCCGAAGTATATGACCTTTTCTTTTAGGAAAGGTTACCTAGGGTGTTACCTGAGATGATGCAAATGCTACAATTGTCAAATATCAAGAAGATAGGGGATCGGTTCCTGATAGAATTTAGAATGAACATAAGATTGTACGAATTTGTGCAGCAACCCTACATTCTGCCAACTTTTCTAATTGCCAAGGTTTTCTCCCTGGAATTGATCCGGCAAAGACTCACTGTTGAGTAAGAGCACTTCTTGAGCTATAAAAAGAGCTCAAATTTGATTTTCTCCTAGGAAGTGGGACCATACACACTCAGGAGCAGAGCTGCTTTGCCACTGGTTACCAACTTGCTCAGGGGCATTGGATTTTCTTTGGAACAAGCGGTAAACTATGACCCTCATCAAATAATTTCCAAAAGGAGGAATGCTCAGAAGTGAAATCCTTTTGAACACACTAAAATACTCAGACTCAGGGAAGCAACAAACTGAGATGATTTCCCTAATCCTTCCCCAATGGCCACCAGCATAGAACGAAGCACTAGCTCACACCTGCTAGGAATAGCTTCCCCCCAAAGAGAATTGGCCAAAATAGTTGCAATAGCTGGGGATGTCTCATCATTGGTCAGCTATTCAGTGAGTTCATTGAAAAGAGGGGGTCCAGAGACTATGGATACTGAAGAGGTGGACACAGCTAGCATGCCCAAAAGGCAGAAAATAGAATAGGGGAAATAGTTAGTGCAAGTTAAAAAGGCAAATGCAAAGGGGCAGATGAAGAAGAAGAAGAATATGGAGAAAAAACAGAAACAAGAATATCCCGAGGCAGCCAAATTACAAATCGAAGAATATGTATTTGACGGGCAAACTCCAAACAGGCATGCATCCAAAGAAGACTGGCTAGGTTCTTACTGGGAAAGGGCTGATAAAACTTTCAAAGAGACAGCAGAGCTATATAGCAAGGCAATGTAGTTTCCTTACCCAAACGTGGCATTAAAGAATATAAGGGATCATGCCAATGGAACCCTTATCTTAGCTTTGGCGATGAGAAATAAGGTGTCAGAGGTTAATGTGAACCTCTCAAAGGTTCCCACTACTGACATAATACACCTCAACAAAGAAACTAGGGATATCTTGAATGTTAGACTACTTAAGGAAACCATACAGATGTCCAAGCTATAGGTAATTAAAACAAAGTATTTGGATCTTTTGAGAAAGGTAAGAGTGGAGAACAAATCCCTCAAGGCCCAAATCAACAATTTGAAAAATGAAGCAATACAAATAGAGGGACTAGCATATAAGGGAGTTTTGGCTCAAAAATTGCTTGATGATAAGGAGAAAGAGATCTAGACACTAAAAAGGAAGTTGAAAATCCCTGCTACCCAGCTCACTCAAACAAAAGAATTGGTTGATTTCGAAAAAGATAAAGAGACGTTGAATGCTGAGCTTACCGGCTACAAGGCCAAGCTGCTAAATCTCAAAGAAAAGGAAAGGAAGTGGGGAGCAGACATCCAACTTTTGAAGAAAAGTGAAGCAGAATTAAAAGCCATATTAGCAATAAAAGAAAGGGAGCTTCAAGGAAGGAGTGTTGATAGTGCAATTCAGTCCATAGGTGTAGCTAGAGAGGTAGACACTGGTTCTCTTTCTAGAGCAATGTCCCATAGAGGCCTAAAAGATACAGATCTTGTTAAGTTAAAGCAGCAGATCAAGGAACTAGAAAAGGAAAAAGGAGAGGAGAGACAAGAAAAGAAAAATATGGAAGAGAAATTCCAAGGATTGACTCAACAAAATTCCAAGTTAAGCCTGCAGGTGGTCGGTAAATTTTCCTTGCAAGGCGTCAGACATTTAATTTGGGATCAGATCATTATAGAGGCTAAAAAGTTTCGACCTTATATAGATTTCATTGAAGACCTGGAAAATGCTATGATAGAGGCCAAGAAAAAGTTCCTAACAATATTAGGGGAAGTGCATAAAAGACCTGTGGCAACATCAGAAAATTCCATTGCTTTCCTAAGCTCCTTGTCAGATGATTTGGCCAATTAGTACAGTATCCAAAACAGGGTTGTTGTTGTCTCTAGGGCTAGAAAGGTAATTGCTAAGCACATGATGTTGGAGACTATACAAGAAAAAATAGAGGTTATTGAGCACAAATTCAAGGAGGTTATCATGTTATTCAAACCGCTGGTAAGAAGAGGGGTCCCTTTCTTTTGGGAAGAGAAGGGTCCTTTATTGTCCCAAAAGGAGTATCGGGAGCATCTACTTCATTGCCGATTAGACAACAACAAGTTTGGAAATATGCAAAAATCATTTTCGAGAAAGATAATTTCTAATAAGCTGGCCAGTGAATTTGAATTGTTGTTTGATTTTAAAGCCACCTGTTCTGAGGTCCCTATGACTTCATACCCAGAAACGATGGAGCTCAAAGCACAAGCATTTGACATGGAAGTTGCGACTCTTCCTGGTCCTGACCTATGGAGATCCATTCAGCAATACGGGTCGGCCAAACTCAAAATGCATCCATAGAAGTGGCAATGATATTACGCAAGAAGTTTTCTCCATGGGCATGCCCTTTCCAATGGTCACCTCTCCCAAAACTCTGTACAGCTGTCACTCGCCAGATGAAAGCATGGAAGACTCTCATGCATATTGTCTCATGCAATCCATATTTCAGTTTTCAGTTTTTATGTAAATCGTGGCCGATGTGTCACCTCAAATTTTTTTAGAAGTTGTTTTTCAGTTGTAACAAGTTTTGATTCCTGAACCTCGAATTGGGAAAGTCCAAATAGTATAAATATATCTCCTAAAGAGGGAAAACGGGTTGTGTTTGTGCCAGAAATTATTCTTAGACTACCAGAAGAACAAGCCAACACAATCTCAAAAGTAAAATTAAATAAAATAGGTTTTAGGGTTTTAAAAACTTCATCAGCAAAGAGGAAATAACCATCCACAAGCTAATACAGAACTGAATCATGCAAATTGGATAAACTGGGGATCAAACACATCCCAATAAGCCATAAACATTACACATGAAATACTAATTCCAACCACAGGCTACAAGCATTTACATGAATAAAACTTTAAACAAGAAATGAAATTGTAGACTGAGCAATCAAACAGATCATAAATGAAAAAGCATGATAGGTTAAAGGGCTTATTAGTTTATATATAATCAATAATATTCATCCACTTACATAAGAGTTATAAGTGCTAGCTTGAGAAATCAAAGCTCCAAAAGCCTCTCCTTGAGTGAAAAATCCCTCCCTCAAAACTGTATGTTTGTCTTCCTTTTATCATTACAAAAGTAAAGTAGTTCCATAAATACCTTCTAGGTCAAAATTTGAAATAGTTACATCAATTAGTTACATGATAACTCAAAATATTTAAAGATAACTCACCCAAAAATAGCAAATCAGATTTGGGGAAATTTGGTGAATTTCTGGAAATTTGGGTCTCAAAGACGCCTTCATATCTCTTGATCTGGAACACCTATGTAAAAACTAAGAGAGGTTGTTTTAAATTAGTATGTTATGAACAAAAAACTCTCTTTGTTTTTCAAAATTCCTCTTCAATTGATCGAAATATGTTCTTCAAATATGTGACTAAAACAGGAAATTATTAAATAATTCAAATCCTGAAAATAGGCCACAAAGATGAATTCGAATCTCTCAAACGATAATAGCTGTTGCAAAACTGAGAGAATTTTTTGTTAATGAATCTATTGTGGACAAAAACCTCTTTTTTTTTCCTGAATTCATTTCCATCTCCTCGTAATCTGCTCCCAATGACAATGACAAAAACAGGAAAAACAGAGCTGCTACAGGAATCTCCTCATGAAAATATTTGACAAAGGACTCAAAAATGAGAGTTAGATTATAAATCAAAACTTGGAATGAACTTTTATTATAATTTTTTGAAAGCTTAAAGATGTACATATTAACTAATAAGCCCAAAAGACAAACCTTAAAACTAAAATAATGAAATGATTCAACCATTAAAAGCATTAAATCCAACCAAAATTATTGATTGTCAAAAATTATTAAAATCAACATGAAATATAAAATCATTTTAAACCAACGGTTGAAAATTAGGACAAAAAGAATAGATAAAATAAGAACAAGATTTAGTTATAACATCTGGCACTTGCTGCGGGATGAATTCCTCCTTGTGAGGCTTCAAGAACCTGTAGACCTTGTGCCTTATTCATTGGGTGATGGAGTCAATTACCAAATCTCTGCAACTTTGTCAAACTCTGAACACATACCTCTAAAATGAAAAAATAATGCTACAAACCAGCATACTAAAAAGAATCTACATGCTCGTATAGCGAGCTTATTCTGCTATTTACTCCTACTTCTAATCGGAGGAAACAACCCAATCAATTGTAATCATACTTCCAGCAAGCCAAGAAACCATTTGACTAAGAATCATAATTTCATGCATGCTAGTGTTTGAGAAAACCCACAAAAGATGTGATAAATGCAATAAAGAGTCTGTAGGCAACTGATACTTATGACTAGAAATAGGAAGTATGCCAAAATATGGAGCATTAGAAACCTTTGAAAAATACAACTCCATCCAAGAAGCCACGGGATCATGAAATTTCCAATTTAAAACTTCAATGTCTTCATTATATTCATCATAAAGTGAAGCATTCTCTTCTTCTCCATTGTTTTTCTTTTTAAACTTTGGATCAAGAATGGAAACCAAGGGATTTTCAAACTGCTTCTCGACCTTTAAATAAAACCCTTGATCAAAACTTGAACAAATAAAATTATGAAAGTGACCATAAGTCAAGAATGGAAACTTATTTCTTATATCAATAGTAAGAGGTTGAAGAGCAGCAACTTCTTCTTCATAACATGATAATCTCATAGCAGGAACTAAGAAATTTCTACTATAATCCACTGAAAGTATGTTATCATCGAAAAAGTCAACAAATTGATATGAAGAATCAACACAAGAATCATTTATATCCTTGTTCATATGAAAATATGAAAATGATGAAGAAAATTGTCTTAAATTTGAATGATAGCTACGTTCTTCTTCCTGTTCATAAGCTTGTATATCTTCAACATGAGCCTGATCTCGAAGCATTTTGCAAGCTCGGATGTTCTCCTCCACTCCTTTTGCATCCTCAAACAATTGTATTAAAGATGATGATCTCCTTTCTAATAGGAAAAAGATAAGATCTGAATGTTGAGCCATAACATAATATACCATAGCAAGTTTTTCTGAAGGTCTGATCTCCGTAGGCATACTGATATAAAAACTTTGAAACCTCCAATTAAATTTAGTAATTGGCTCATCATTTTCCCTTTTCAAACTATAAAATTCAGAAAGAAATTGATCATAAGATTTATTCTTACCCCAATACTTCAAAAATACATCATGTAACTCTTCTCATGATCCAATTGAATCAACTTCTAATTTTCGGAACCAAAACCCAACATCTCCAGCAAAGGATTTTGAAAATAACCTCATGACAACATCCTCATGCGTGATTTCAAAATTATCAATGAAATTATGAAAAGATTCTAAATGCTTCTCTGCCGTAATATGGTCTTTTCCAGTAAAATGGGGAAGATATTCAACAAAGTAGGAAGGGTAAGGATGTAAGAGAGATGGAAGCCTAAGAGGTCTAAACATCTTCTGTCTGAGTCTAGACTGAAAATCTGTGAGTTGAAAATGAGGTTCAACAAGCTGTTCGAAAGTTTCAGAAGTCATGGTATAAGGTAATAGATCATCTTTATTCTCTACAAGATGACCAGAATAATCAGCTTCAAGAGATATGGGTATATGTATATCATGCTGAACATGTATTTCAAATGAAGGAATAGGATCAACA
>LPNX011207593.1:106628-127128 GCA_001517045.1 Pseudotsuga menziesii
CTTATTTGTTGAATGTCGAGGAAGCAAATTGTTGATACAAGAAAGAGTGGAAAAGCTCAATGGGGATCTACATCAACCGTCTGGAATAAGGTACAAATCAAGATCCTTTAGTGTTAGATGTTTGGTTTCTCTTGTGTATAGGGAAGGATTGATTTCTGGAGTTAATATGTCTATTGTGGTACCCCAAGACATAGGAATTTCAATCCGTAACAGAATTGGCGACTCCGCTGGGGAGTTCCTAGTCATTCTTTTCTGGGGGTTTTTATCGGCATTCAATGTTCTTGAATTTATCTGATTTCTCTGTTTCTGAGTTGGGTATGGGGGCATGTTTTCCTGGTAGTGTTTGATAGGAGTGTATTTTGTCTTAGCTTATCTGTTTTCCTTCATTTTTATCTCTTTTTCTTCCTGTACATGATTTTTTGCCTCACAGTCGTGTGTACACGTGGTTTTGACTGAGATATCTGCGTATATACACGGGTTTTCTGCACACAGTCGTGTATGCACTGATTTTTTCCTTTTAGAGGAATATTAAGTGTTGTTGGGTGAGTTTTGATGATTTCTAATTCTCCTTAGGTGCTTCTAGATTCTGTATACGCCTCTATTTCTGACCAAAGATGCTTTTTAGGGTAAAATTTTTTTTAAGAATGTTCTTGTCATTGCATTTTCAATTTTTTGTTTTTGGATTAGTGCATTAGGTCTCTTTTAACTTAGTACTTTGCGTGGGTGATGTTTGATAGTGATTACAGAGTCTAGGGCTAGTAGAGTCATTCTTTTGCTTTATTATCTCATTTTTATACAAAAAATCCAAAAATATTTGTTTCTTTGCATCATTATGCATCATTGCAATTTATATTTTGCATGGTACTTGCACTAGGTTTGCTTAGAGAAGTATTAGTCAGGATTTCATATAGGAATGATTTCATTTGTCATTTGAAGAAAAATTTTCATTTCATGTAGTAGCATGGCCTGTTTTTCATTCGACACAATGCATTTGCATTGATTTTTAGTGTTGATGTATTTGTAACTTCGGAAAGTATTCATCGACTATGTATATTATGTATTGTAACCTGATGTTTATTCTGGGATGTATCTATAATGTAATTGAGTCATGTTGTCATGCCCCAATGTTCCGATTGGGAGGATCAATAATGTAAACAAGTCATGTCAAGTCATTGTGGGTAACCCTCCGATTGTCTAAGGGTTAAAGTCCCCGCAATTCCAGGGCACTAGGGTTATTAGACTCTCCTAGTAGAGATCGGCCCTAGTAGGGTTTTAGTCATGCCGGGATTAGTATAAATAGAGAGTTGGACTCTCTATTTATAATACATCACAAACACACTCAAGTGTATCACATAGTTGAGGAAGGAGAAGACACTGGGGCTAGATAAGAAGAAGGTTACTGCTGTCGAGAGATCACTTACTGTTTTGGGCTTTTACTATTTTGGTGTTGATTCTATCTCTGAGAAAGTTGCGGGATTTTCTCCATTCATGGTTTCCCCAAGGAAAAACACTATGTTCATTGTCTCTTGTGTTTGATTGTTGTACTTGTTATTCTCTCAGTTCAAGATCCTAATAATGCTAGCTTAATGTTGAAAAACTAACATGGTATCAGAGCTAACCTGAGAACAAGACACTGTGCAGCTGTGGAAACTAGGGCTTCCTATTTTGTGGATCTCTCTCCATGGATTTTCAGAAAAATTAGGGTGTAATAACTCTCCTCCCTAGGGCGCATATTTCTGTCAAAGCAGAATCCAATTCTTAGGTTTTTCAGTTTTGGACCCGACATTGCTGCCGAAAATTAGGGCTTTTCACAGAAGAGGAATTTTTTAGTGGGCCCAGGCCTGGATTAATATCCTCCCCAAAATCAAAGGTAGGGATAAATTTGAAGGAATTTGGGTGGACAAAACTCTGAAAAAACAAAACCCTAATTTTCTCCTGATCCAGTACTGCAGGATTTCAGCTCCAAATCCAAATCTGACATCTTGACCTGGTAAGATCTAAATATTTTGTATTTCAATTTGAGGTTCTCAGTTTAATATGTCTCATCATACCAATCTTGATGAAAATCTTGAGGGATATGATAACTTCCGAGCCTGGAATTATAGGATCTCCCTCGTCTTGGAAGAAAATGAGTTGGACTCCTACATCCATGAGGAGATTCCAGTTCCAGAGGGAGATGAGGCAAAGGCATTGCACAAGAAGAAGTTGGTTATGGAAAAGAGGATCATTGCTGATTCTATCAAGGATCACCTTATCCCATATGCATCCTCTCTCAAGACACCTAAAGCTATGTTTGATGCCCTAATAAAATTGTTTGAAGGGAAGAACATAAACTGGAAGATGACCTTGAGGAACCAACTAAAGAATGTGAAGATTCAGAATGCAGAGACCATCCAGTCTTACTTCACAAGGGTTTCTCATATCAAGAAACAATTAGAAGATGTATATGAAGAAGTGGAGGATGCAGAAATTGTGATGACAACACTGAATGGCCTTCCTAGGTCATGGGATTCATTCATCCAAGGAATCTGTGCCAAAAATAAGTTAGTCAAATTCAACAGACTATGGGAAGAATGTTCTCAAGAAGAAGCTTGGATAGCAGCTCAAGAAGAGAAGATGGGAAGTGAAGATCAAGCTCTCACAGTTCACTCCAAGAAAGGTAGAAGAAGATCTCATAACTCCAAAGGTAAGGATCCCCATCATAGAGATAACAGTACAAGGGACCTATCTAAAATGAGATGTTATACATGTGATGGAAGAGGACACTTTTCCAAAGACTTTCCTAAGAACAAGGTTCACTCTCATAAGACGAAGGGGAACAAGAGAAGACATCATGCTCATGCTACAGAGGATGATGAACCATCCAAGAAAAGAACCAGATATGAAAGTGAAAGTTCTTCCAGTGAAGATGAATATTTTTTATTTCCGCTCTTACAGGAAACATTGCTCATGGAAGCAGTAATTGGCTTATAGATAGTGGGGCTTCCAAACATATGACAGGATTCAAGGAATCCTTTGTGAAACTTTCAGAACATGAATCACCTCAGAAGGTGAAGCTAGGAGATGACTACCAGTATCCAATAAAAGGTAGTGGGGAACAATAAGAATGCATTAAGAAAAATAAAATATGGGAGCTAGTAGATGTACCAAAAGATAAGGATGTAATCAACGTTAAATGGATCTACAAAACCAAGCAAGATGTTGATGGAAATGTACAGAAGAAAAAGGAAATAATGGTCGCAAGAGGGTTCACACAACATACTGGCATTGACTTCAATGAAACCTTCGCACTAGTCACACATATCCATATAGTCAAAATAGTTTTGGCTATCGCTGCACAAAACAAATGGCCTGTTTATCAAATGGATGTTAAATCAACATTTTTGAATAGGTATCTGGATGAAGAATTATATGTGGAATAACCACAAAGATATGAAATTCCAGAACAAGAACAAAAAGTGTACAAGATGAAAAGGGCACTCTATGGTTTGAAGCAAGCTCCTAGAGCTTGGTAATGATTGCATCAATTCCTATCTTACCAAGAATGGATTTCACAGAAGTGAAAGTGAACCAACATTGTACACAAAAGTGAATGAGCAAGGTAACATGTTGGTTGTCTTCCTATATGTAGATGATTTAATATCTACTGGTGATTTTGGCATAAAATAATTTAGAACAGTCATGTAAAGTGAATTTAAAATGACTGATTTGGGGTTCGTGAAGTTTTTTCTGGGCATTGAAGTCCAATCATATTAAAGTGGTATTTTTATATCACAGTCAATGTATGCAAGTGTAGTTTTAAAAAGATTCAATATGTCTAATTGCAAGACAGAACCAACACCAGTAATAACAGGTTTAAAATTGAGCAAGAATGATGAAGGATCGACTGTAGATCTTACATTGTTTAAAATGTTGGTTGGTAGCCTTATGTATTTAACAACGACAAGACCAGACATCACGTATGGAGTGAGTTTGATCTCAAGATTCATGGAATCACCAAAGGACTCTCATTGGCAAGTAGGTAAAAGAATTCCAAGGTATGTAAGTGGCACAAAGGATCTTGGAATAATGTATTCAACCCCAAAAAAATTTAAACCCATTGGATACACTAACAATGAAAATGGAGGCAGCACAAATGACAGGAAGAGCACATCTGGGTACACATTTCATCTTAGTATAGGTTTTGTGTCGTGGGCTTCGAAGAAACATCCCATAGTAACTTTGTCTTCAATAGAAGAAGAGTATGTCGCAGCTACAAGTGTTGCATGTCAAGCCGTTTGGATGTGAAGAATGTTAAAATACATGCCACAGAATCAACAAGAACCAACAACTATTTTCTGCGACAACAATTCAGCCATTGTATTATCAAAGAATCATGTGTTTCACAAGAGAACCAAACACATCAACACAAGGTATCATTTCATAAGAGAATTGGTGAACAACAAAGAGATCTGTTTAAAATTTTGCAGGTCTGAAGACCAACTAGCAGACATATTTACAAAACCATTAGAAAGGGATACGCTCCAGTATATGCAAAGTTATTTAGGAATGACAATTTATGTACAGTGAATTATGTCATGAACAAAGTAAGTTTCAACTCTGAAATTTTTTGTAATATTTTATTTTTAAAATTTCGGTCTACTCATAATTAAGGGGGAGTGCTGGAAATATTCATTACTCGTTGATCCACATAGAAAATCAGTGGACTCTATTAGAGTCTATAGCAGGTCAATTTCTTCCAGACAGTCTGAGAGGATGAAGAGTTCACATCTCTCATATATAATCCAGTCGAATTAATTTTATAAAGATAAGTTTATAGGTAAATAGTTATTAAAGTCTTTAATGTGAGTTGGTAGAAGTTTTCTATAAGAAGAAGTAGATTGTAATTAGATAGGTATACAGATAGACACACAGACATAGATATACAGAGAAGAGAAGTGCAGAGAAGAAGAAGGAAAAACTCTGTGAAGAGTTTGAAATTCAAGCTTTTATGTTTTTTGAAAGTGTTGAGAGCCGAAGCTCTGTAAAAGGTGAAACATCCTGGTAAATTTCCAAGTTTTCATTTATGGAAATAGTTATTTGTTATGTAGTCACAAGAAATATAAATCCATACTGTATGGTTTAATACAAGTTTTTATTTAGGAATGTTGTTTACATTTACTGTATCGTGAAAGGCACAAAGAATCCATATTTATTTCACTGCCTAAAAGTTCTAGTTTTTATATGTAGAAGCGTTCGATACAAGTCTTATTTAATATTTGGTTATATGATAGTGTGAGTGACTCTCAATATAGTTGTGTCATAGTTTATCCCAAGTTACCGTTGGTGAAAAGTGTTATATCCTATGTCCTTAGACTAGGAAATGTCCTTTTATAAATTTAGACCAAAAGTTGTTCCGTCAAAGTAGGAAGTTGGTTGCAGGGGTAATTCTTGTCACAGTAAAAGACAGTCGTAATAAAAGTGAGTCTGTCGAGGTAAAAAGTTCGTCGCAATAACTCTTTTTTAGTAATTACGTTGCAATACTTTTCATTAAAGTAAAAAGGGAAAGAAAAGTTTGTGACTACGTCGTAACTCTACTTTAGTGTCGAGGTGACCGCAATTCCTGAGAATACATTCTTAGCTACTCTTACTAGAAGGTTTTCAAGGTCTACAGCTAGAAGTTAAATGGAGCGTACATAAAAAAATTCCTTGCAGCTCTACATCTGGACCCTCCCAACCGATGTAAGGAAAACCCAGAGTAGAAATCCAGACTGTTTTCCTGAAACTCCACACCAAGTTGTCCACATCCAACATCAACAAATACTCTAAATTCATCTAATGTTCCTCCCAATAAACAAAATCATCAATGTCCACTATTAGTTTATGCAACAAAATCTCATGTAAAAAAATTTTAGAACTTTTTCTTGTATGTACAAAATTTTCATGCAGCAATCTCCGTGGCTACTTCACGGTCACTTGGAGCCCAAGATGATACCAGGTCCTTAGGCAAGATAAATCTTCAAATATCTAGAATAAATATGGCAATGGGTATTCCCAATCTGCAAAGATTATTGTAGAGTTACATATATTCCATCTGTGCTTTACATGATGTGGTTATGCTAGTTTAGTCTTATGTCCGTCTCTCGCTACTTCATGGTGACTGTTGTCCTACTTTCCTCACTCTCACGGCCCAGGTTCAACAACCACACAATACCAACCAAACACCCAAATACATTGGCCCGACATAAAAATCTCAATCGAAAACACCTGTGAGGCAAGCGCAGTCTCACCCAAGATGTCTTAATGTTTAACTTCTAGAACCATGTTTCCATAGTTGGTGATGGATTACAGTCCCTTGGTGTGCAGCCAAGGCACTCGATAGAGTCAGAAGGATGGATTCTTTTGCTACTTAACAATGGCACAACAGTGTGGCACAGCCGTCATGCAACAAAACCTTGTCCTTGTCAACTTAACAATTGGTACAATAGCGTGACGCAGATGATTCCTTAATGGTAAATGATAACGGTGTGACAGTATTACAACTTAACAGTATTTTAACATGAATAATACACGATGCTTGACAATGCTTTAGTCATTCATTCGTTCACTACTTTTATCAATATTTTGACATTCACTCAAGCAATAACCATAAACCATGCAAGATAATTAAACATTCAACATTAATCGTTAAACATTCAACATTCATCACCACAGGGAATAATGTGGAAACCCATCTAGGTAAAAACAACCAAGGTGCTCTTCATCTGGCATGAGAAATATATGGCACCTTGTAGTCTGCGACTTACAAACTGTTTTGAGATATGTCTTCAAACTCTTCTTGCTCTCATGCTCTTTGTTTTATGCTTTTCTTCTAATTCCTACTGATTCACACATAGCCTAGATTGACTCTTCTACTCTACTATTTGTGCACGCAGCTGCAGATTGACTCTTAAAAAATGGTCTATGCACACAGCTGTAGATCCGTAGCTCAAAAACCTTCTAATACTAGACTCCTCTCTGATATCCTCTCTCTATTCTCGTAATTGACTAGCTAACTCTTGAAGCTAACCAACTCTACCAACTCCTAATGAAACTAAACCTTATATAGAATGGGTTCATCCTATTTATAGGTATTACAAGACTGCATAGGGTCAACTGAGTACAACTCAGTTGTTACAGTAATAAGTGGCCAAAAAAATGTCTTGTATTACATTTATGATAGGCCATACTGGCCGCAAAATGTCCTTCAATAAATTTTAGACAAGCCATAACTAGCCGCAAAAAATGTCCTTTATTCTTCCCCCAACTCGAGCACCTGCAATCCTTCTTGACTCGTCGCCTTCCATCCTTAATTCTTCTACCTTCCAATATTCCACCAAATCTAGGTGCACTTTTCCTCACCGTACCATTCCTCGTCGCAACTTTCTCTATTATGCGCTTCCTTTTCTTTCTTTACCTGCTTTTCCTCTTACGCTTGTGCTCCATTTTCTTCCTTTGGCTCTTTCCTGGCCCAACAGTCCCCCAACACTCACATGTGGCTCGTCCCAATCTAGTGAGAAAAATAATTTCTCTAGCACCGGCTGCGCCATGGGACCAAGCTTGTCCAGAAATTCCTTCCACTCGAGAAACCTCTTGCACTACTTCCTCTTCCTGCTTCACCAATTGTTCCACATGGTCAGAACTGATATGTTCCGGCGGTCCTTCTTCCCATGACTGAGTGATAAGTTGGAGCTTCTGTTGTACAAGCTGAATGAGCCATGTAACTCTTTTTTGCTTCCAACTGGTGTGTTGCAACTTCGTCATTTATTTTCTACTCCTATTTGTGAAGAGTTTTGACTTCATACTATAGCTGCTTCAGCTCAGAGACCTTTGCAATCTTCTCTTTGATCGAACGCTTCTTCATGTTTGACTTAACGCTTACCTTTAAATCAGTTTGGCACGCATCCTCCTTCATTTTCTCCACAGCTTCATCTTCCAGAAGCAATTCCCACATCGAGGAGACAACTTCAACTGCTTTAGCGCATAGCGTTTCTCCTTTCTTGATTCGCTCAACAGCCTCAAATGTTGTTTTCCTTCACTCTTTAATCACCTCAGTAGGTGTACTTGGTATTTCTCATGCCTTAATCTCTTCGACCTGCTTCCTTAGATCTGTAGCAATTTTGGACAGCCGTGCTACCTTTACAATCATATCTACATCTTCTTGGCCTTCTTCCAAAGGGAACTCTGTGACTACGTATTTTATGGCTTCAGCTAGTGCGAGCCTTCTCTATTCACATGCTTCAATATCTTGCTCTTTTTCGTAAAGGATTTCTTTGTGAATTTTCACCTTCCTTGCTTTCTTTATAGAGTGGTACACAAGAGCATTCTCCCGGATCCTTATTTCAGTCACAGTGACATGTTGAATAGCATTTAATTCACCCAACATGAGTTTGTAGAAATCCATAGATAGTGTCCCAAATTCATGGACAACATGATCAAACTCTGGTGTCCCCATCTCCATTGCTCGCGCTTGGAAGTCTATCTTCACCGGCGACAACAATAGTGGTGTTACTAGTGCATCACTAGGATCCACGCTGTAAGTCTCAGCTTCAACTATGATTTTTACTTCATTGATAGCCTCAGTGAGCATATTGATATGCTTTGCCAGTTTATCAGTTAGTCATAGCTACTTTTTAATTATGCCTTTTAGACTAGACTTCACAACCTCTACGATTACGTCAGACAATAGGCTTATGTCCTCCTCGGCTAAGATGGTTGTGTTAGCCAATTTGTTCACTTCTCACTTCTTATGTTGCGGATGAGGATGTTCCTTCTCCTTTTCTCGATGGAGGTTCTACACATCATCATCAGTAGGTGTGTCTTCTCCATCATCCCAATCAGAGCCCTGATAAATGTCATCATCGTCGTTGTCTTTGTCATGCAACTGGTTTCCTTATTCGTTACCCCCATAATTACCTTCTTCATTGTCTTGGCCATCGTCTTGGCCATTTCCTTGGTTTCCTCCTTAGTTATCTCCCTATTCCATTTTCACCTTGACCGGGACACGCCATTCCACAAGCCACTCCTAGATGGCTACTTCCACATCCGAGTCAGTAACCATGAAAAGCATCATCAACGCTTGTTTATGTGGGTCCTGCTATGGATCCAAAATAATCTTGTGCACACCAGCCTAGAAAATTATGAACAATGAATAATTTTGGACTATCGCAGCCTGTAGTCTATTCTAGTGTTTGATTACTTCGCATAATGCCTCCATGTGCAGAAATAAATCTATGTTATTGTTCTTCTTATGGATCTTGTATTCTTTGTCCTCCCATACGTTCTAATACTTTGCACCATGGCAAAGAACTAGGACATCCAATGGCTAGTAATCTGGTGGGTTGGACCAACCAAGAAAATAAATTAAGACGAGCAACCAGGAGTAGTGGAATTTGGCCTTACTTTCCTCCTACGCTTGCTCGACATCCTCTAGCAGCTCATTCAATAAGTACTACGACCAATTGAAAATCACGTCTTCTGTGCACTGCTCTACTAGATCCACCGTCCTGGCGATGCACTCAGTAGGCCACATCTTGTGGATCAACTTGCAAGATAAAATCTTTGCAGCGAACCTCACTGTGTTGTCAGTAATAGAGGAAATGAGGAATCCTCTATTCACTTGTTGGAGGTCATACTTCTCCTTTATATTCGTCGTATCCCTGTTTGCATGAAGGTATGGTGTAGGGTTGTGCCCATGGCACGGGAGACCTGTTATCATCAAAATGAACTCGACATTGAAATGATAGGGTCTTTCAAGCCACAAATAACCTTCATGGAAGCAGACCAGGAGTTGGTTCACATATGTAGTCACCTTCTTGCTTCTACCGAAGTGCGGCATGAGCAGTAAGTTAAGTAAGCACACACTTTCTATACCTCAAGCCCATTTCCTTGGAATCACCAACTGCGGCTCAGGAGAGATGGCTAGCATTGTGATCATGTAGTTTTTTCTCTCCAAGTTCACTTGCTTCCTGATATCAGTATCCTCAAATTGCAACTTTACAAGTTTTGGGATTATGTTCATCAGCAGTGAACTCTTGGAGGGATCTAGGGTATGACCAAGGTGGAGCACGGTTTCGTCAGAAGCTTCATTTCAGGTGCCTCTGCTCTCCTTGGCTGAACATAGGGAAATAGCAGATTCCTCTATTCTATGGTGGCATTTGCGTCTCTTCGTGGTGGTGAAGCTGGTACGTCCTTGGTGGGGATGTCCTCAGTGGCCTTACGCTTCTTTGATAACTTTGGAACCTTGACCCGAGGCCTTGATGATTCTGGAATGTCTCTTTTCAACACAAACCATCGCAAACATGCAACTGGTATATCAATTGGTGGATTTTGAACCAGGGTCATCGCAAGGCCTGAACCAGGGCCCAAAACAGGGGCCAAACTGGCCATAGGAACTGTCTGTGGGTTTTGTCACACCATCATTTCTGGTTCTTCTTCTCACTGCTATACCTCTGGCGATGTAATTTATTCTTCTATCAGGAAAGGTGATGCTCTTGTAATTTCATACTGTTCACAAGTACTGGAAATGGAAATGACCATTATCTTCAGCTCTCACAATTTCAAGCTCTTGTTCTCTCTTCTTCTCTTTGTGCAAGTAAAGGGATTCTTGTCAATGAAGGCTTATATTTATAGGGAGCCACCCATCCTATATGTGATCATCTGATGGCAGATCAAAAAAATTTCAATCACATGGGATTCCCCTTCGATGCATTCCAACATTAACTCACGTATTCGAGTTCTGATCTCTACCTGTCAATGCAGTTATGGCGAGGATGAAGGATGGGACAAAAAAACATGTCACCATTCTCCTTGGATTCATCGAATTAATAACACCTCACTGTCATAACCACCTAAATTTTTTTGAGTATCCGAGATTTAATGACATCCAACTATCTTTCCTGCTCTTACTGCAATTTGCATAATTATGCCGTAGACATGTGACATAATAGTTTCCTTTCCTCTTTCCTCTTTTTCTCTTCTTCTTCTTCTTCTTCTTCTTTCTTATTCTTTCCTTGCTGAGGCATGTCGTGGCCATCATACTAAGTTTTCAATCGACTTCCATTGACCATCCCTGTGACTGGCGTTCCATCTAGCTTATGTAATTTCACTGCCCCTGCATTAGTGATATGTGCAACCACATATGGCCCTAGCCAATGTGTATTTAGTTTTCTCGGATACTTTAAAAATTTGTTGTTGTACAACAAAACAAGTCCTCCGACTTTGAAATGCTTAGTTATGATATGGAAATCATTCCATGCTTTCTTCCTTTGCTTCTCTATGTTTTGATGAAATCCTGGGACAAAGCATTCTTCTTCCATCTGAACGAGATGTGAAAACCTTTGCTTGACAGCATCCACATCTGTCATTTTTGTCAGTGCAACGATTCTTAAGCTCAGCACAATATATTCCATTGGCACAACAACTTCTTGTCAATACACCAATTTGAATGGAGTGTGCCCTGTCAGTCACTTGCAAGTTGTTCAGTACTCCCATAGCACAGTTGAAACTTTATGATCCCAGTCATCTCTACGCACATTGCATACTTTGGTTAATGCATTCTTCAGGATCTTTTTGAATGCTTTGACTTCCATTCTCCTGAGGATGATAGGATATCATATTTCTATGCTGAATATGGAACTCTATAGTAATATCATCAACCATTTTGTTCCAAAAATGCGTACTTTGGTCGCTTATCAGAATTTTTGGGCAGCCAAATATGGTCACCATATTTTCAAATAAAAACTTCACCACAGTCACAGTAGTACATTCCTTAACATGCACGGCTTCATCCCATATTGTTAAGTAGTCTTTCGCATTGATAATGTAGCACGCACCAGTCCTCTTTCCTAGAGGAGTGATAGGACCCACAAAATCAACATCCCACTTATCGAATGCTTGAATGGTTATTTGCAGAGAAAGTGGAATCTCATCACGTCTTGACGGTTTTCCTTTCCTCTAGAAAACATCGCAACGTCGACAGAAGCTCTTAGTGTCCATATGTACGATTGGCCACCATAATCCTACTTGCAATATCATGCGCACAATTTCCTTTCCAGCGTAGTGTCCTCCTGCAACACCGGCATGTGCTTCACTCATTACCCAATGTCGTTCATGGTCAAAGACACACCGTCGCAATATTTCATCTGGGCTCATCTTGTATAGGTGTGCCATGATCAATGTATAATCAATGGCCTTGATGACCAAATGTTTCTTTTGCACAGTGGTGAATCCTTCAGGCACATATCCTATGCTCAAGAAGTGGATGATAGCATTACACTCTTTATTTTGATCATCATGGTGACCGCAAATAGTTGTGTGTTGAGAAAGTTATCTTCCAGGCTGGTTGTTTCTTCACCACTTTCTATCCTGAAAGGTGATTAGGTCCCACATTTAGTTGACCATGTTTAACAATGACTTCAAAGTCAAATTATTGAAATAGGAGAATCCATTGACAGATATTCCCCCCCAACAGTGGCTTGTTGACCAGGTATTTTAAGGCCAAATGATCAGTGTTCATTTTAAAATTTCCACCCAACAAGTAGTGTCGAAACTTTTACAACACATAAAACATGGCAAGGCCTTCTCTCTTTGTCGTCTTGTAATTTTTCTCTGTCATTGACAGTATTCTTCTAGCAAAATCAATAGGGTGATCAAGCGCACCCTCACCTGGTTGTGCTAAGACTATGCCAAGTGCGATAGACAATGCGTCAACGTGGACATGGAACTTCTTCTTCCAGTCAGGAAATACCAGCATTGGCGTGGTGGACATCTTGTTTTTTAATTTTTCTAAGCTTTCCTGGCAGGATTTCATCCACTGAAACTTCACATCTTTCTTCAATATTTTTTCCATAGGTGTAGTTATCTTTGTATACCCTTTGACAAACTTTCTGTAATAGCCTGTGTGTCCTAACACTGATATGAGTTGCGTGACTGATGTAAGTAGTGGAAAGTCAAGGATAATCGCAACTTTCGTTGGGTCGACCAAAATTCTATCACAACATATGACATGTCCTAATAGCACACTAAATGGTGGGCAAAAAAAAACATTTCTTTTAGTTAAGCGCGATCCAATACTAGCGACAGTGGCCCAACATCATGCACAAACTCTCAATGTGGTCTCTTACTAGACCAAACATAGTCCAATCATCAAAGTAGTCCTCAATAAATTTATGTATGGAATCTTTAAAAGCAGAAACTACTATTCTAGAAAAAATAGCAGGTGCATTCTTGAGTCCAAAGGGCATTACTGTATACTGGTAGCATCCCCATTCTGTGAAAAATGTCATTTTGTGTCAATCCTCCTTCATGATTCTGACTTGATGGTAGCCAAAAAATCCTAAGGTGAATGAATACATCTCTTGTCCTCCGACGCTTTCCAGTACTTCATCCATGAATGGTGTTTGGAATGTATCATGCAGACATGCGACATTCATCTTCCTTTGGTCAACACAGATCCTGACTTTACCTATTGTCTTCTTATCCTGGATCACTTTAAGGCTGATCCATTTTGATTCCTCAATAGGTTCTATGATTCCTGCATCGATCATGCAATCCAATTCTTCTTTTACCTTCTCTTTATACCTTGGATTCAACCTATAAGGTTGCTGCTTAACTGGTTTAGCATCTGGTTTCAAGGGTATTTTCATCTTCCCCAAATATCCTACTATTCCCTTCATTTCCAAGAAGTTGGTAGGGAACAGGTCCTGAAATGCATGCAGTAATTTTGTGATCTTTGATACCGTCTCATCGTCCCAATAATCTCCTATATTGGCAAAATTCGGGTTGTCCAGTGAGCCAATGTTAACTTTCTTGATTTTTAGCGCCTTGGGGAACTGGTTACTCGAAATATCACTTCCTTCTACTTCGTGTGTTCCCTCCGACTCTAGTATGTTTATGTTAGTCGGATCATCATTTGGTTCTCCAGCCATATTGTAACAAGCCATCCATTGTTGGATGGTCACGCTGAACTGGTGAGAACTTGTCACCTCGACAACGATTTCAACAAATATCTTTTCCTTGATTGCTTGAAGCGCAGCATCAACTATCGGTTTCTCATCAGCAAATACAAAGGTGTGCAAAAATTGTTTACCCACCTCCTCCCAGTCCTGAGTTCCTTGTTGCAACTCCATGGATGTATACCAGCTTTTGGGTATCATTTCCAATGTATGAATGAAATTATGGACCCATTCATGTCGCGGGTATTTTGCAAATGTCATGCGACACTGATTAATGTGCACAATAGGGTTCGACAACCCTGTGTACTTTTGACTCACGACTATGACTTCTTCACTGAATCTGAATTCCATCAACCTTCTGCACTGTGGCCATTCTGATGTGGATTGATTATGCATACCCCACCATCTAGCAGGCGTGGCCTTTAATACATAGTCTAACGTAGACAAGCGTTGTGGTTCTATTACTAGTCCTTCAAACTCACTAAGGAAGGTTACAATATTAGGTAACCCTTCATATGTGGGTAACTCGGTTGGCTGGGTCACCACCTGTCATACAGACCTTGTATCTATGGATCATATTCTCATAGATACCTCATGCAATTTGTTTTGCTAGTTCTCTAGTGCCTCTCTTGAATCTGAAGTGCAGGAACTAACACTCCTCCAGCTCAGGTTTCCATCCAATGTAGGATTTATATAATCGTATTTTAAGGTGCTAACATTATTGATATGGTCTATATAGTCACCCTGTCCTTCACTATTGACTGGTTCAACATGCCTCTGTCCCTTTAGTGGATCAATGTGTGACACTACCCTCCCCTCGTCATCCTTGAATGAGAGGATCCTTTTCTTGAAGTTTATAATGGTCTGATTATCTATGGTCCAATCTATCCTCAGAAGCGTGGGGTATGGGTTCATGTTGTCGACAATGTCAATGACTTCAAAGTATGTGAATGTGCGCATCCCCTCAATGTCAACAGGGACTTGACTCAACCTACCAATTGGTAGGACCTTCGCCTGATTTGCAAGCCTCAACTGGATAGGGGACCAGTCCAAGCACGACCTACCCATGCTCTCCCAAGTCTGTCGCATCAGTATATTGACGTCTGCCCCTAGATCTAGAATAATGTAATCCCTATCATAATCCCATATCTACGCAGTCATTCTTAACTTGCTTCCTCTTTTGAATTTCTTCTTGACATGGTTAACCTTCCTTCCAGGTTTCGACTCTACTGGGGTTTCTTCTATCAATGCTTGTAGTTCTGCAACAACATATTTATCTTGAATTAGCGCTAAGCAACTTGAAAGAAACAACTTGAGCTTACTAACCTTTTTCAAGATCTGCTTCTGGAATAGTTGTTGAAAGCATTCAGGCATATCCCAGACTTTGGCTAAGGTAGACAGTTGTTCTGGATCCACGAAATCCAGTCGCACATCCAAAATACCTGCTTCTATTTTTTAACATTGAATGGTACTTTCTTCTGCATCACCGGTCACACCCGTGGTTGTGCCTATAGTTGTTCTTGTGGTATATTCTAGTGGGCTCTAATTGTAGCACCTCCTCATGTTACGATAGCAACACTTGGCTCTCTTGGCTCAACATCAATCATTTGAACATTAGGGTTAGGATTTGTATTTAGATTCTGTATGGGGTTAGGACCTGTGATGGTCTGAGATTGCCACTTTTCAATTAGATGGGGACAAAGCTCCACATTATGGTCCTACGCTTTGTAATATGATCATGTCTTTGTGGGATCTTGAAAATATCTATCATAATGGCCTGGTTTTCCATAGTTATAGCATAAAAATTGACCTCCTCCTCTGCCTCAGAAGTGTCTACCCCCCCTTCCCTGAGAGTGTGGTTGCTGAGGTGGGTACGGATTATGTGGTGTATATTGATTCTGATACTAGTTTTGTGGGAAAGGCACGTGCTGGTAGTGTGCTTGTGCCCATTCAACCTGATCCTTCCTATTGTTCTTCATCAAATAGGTGTCTACTGTCTCCTCCTTCAGGAGCTGAAATTGTCTACAATCCTTCTCATCATGCCCTACTAACTTACAAAATTTACAGAAGAGGTTGGTTGGGGTACTTACAATATTTTGCAAGTATAGATAGTCCTTGTCATGATGCCCTCTAGTTTGGCATATTCAGAACCAAACTAGTCTGTGAGTACTCAATGGATTATGCGCACCCAGCGAGATATAGTTCATGTACGACAGATAATTGTCCTTGGTTTGTCCATCCGTTCGACATCTTGTGCACCACAAGTCCTCTTGGTATTATTTACCCTTCTTGATGTCCTGAAGTTCCACCATCATATTAGCCAACTGTGACTGAATCTGCATCATTCCTGCACCACTATCTTCGATCAGTGAGGATTCCAGCTTCATCACTGGTTCTAGCACTTCGGTCTGGGACACAATCTTTTGTTGCATCAAAGGTGCTCAAATGTGTGGTAATAGCGCAATAATAAACCAATCTTTATGTTGCACATCCGACATCTGGAAACTAACTTTGGTCATCAAAGTTTTAAATCGTTGATCGAAATCCCATATGGATTCCATCGGTAACTGCTTTATCTCCTTGATCTCAGTGATGCACTGCAGCTCAGATTTAGGTTTTTTGAACTCACAAATAATCGTGAGTTGGATCAAGGGTCTTCTGTGGGGTTCCTGATGGTACTATGAAAAACCTCATGAACCAGTCCAGCACATGACCCCGCATAGTCATAATCATATGTACTTTATTTATGTTCGCATTGTGGACTAGGCGAACCATCCAAACAGCTTCACAAAGGAACCAATGCTGCTCTGGATCTTCTGCTCCATCTAATATCTTCCCCAGCCATTAAGTTGGCATCGGGGTTATCTAATGAATAATTTAATGGAGGTGTACCCTCTTGTGCACTAGTCATAGTACCAGCACTATCAGTATTAACAACTCTTTCAAGAGATGAGGCTCTATAACTTACCTCTGGCGATACTCCTGGTGTGGTGTAGTTGCGTCCTGATCTTGGTGTCTCTGTAGATTCTTCAGATTCTTCTCCTCTCTCAAAAATCAGGCTATAGTCTTCCTCTTCATTGCAAGAACCTTCATCTAGCCGCGACTCAATTCCTACCCACTCTCTTCAAATAGACTAGGATTTCGTCTACCTCCTATTATTTTTCTTCTCTTTCCTTACCTAAATCACCTTCCACTCCTTAGGAATCTAGCCTCTAGTTTAGGTTCTGTACTTCCTAGAAACATTTCATCTCACCATTTCCAATTTTCTTTATAGATCTTCTACGACATATCCCCTCCTCTAAATACGAGACTCAACTACTCAACTGCAAAATGCCCTTTTCATGGACGAGCATATTTATCCATGTACTTATAGACAATAAGTACCTCCTTCGCGATCCTTGGAAAAAAAATATTTCATCCTCACTATATGAGGTTATTGTCTCTACTTCAAACTCAGTAATATACCCTTGCAAAATACTGTCGACCCAAAAATCAACATCTCTAGAGATGGGGTTACTTACACTGGTTATCTCATGAAGCCTAACTGATCACTCCACTCAACAGCTTCTCTTCTTTGGAAATTTGTCTATCGAGTCGCCAATATTGACAACCACTCATGAAGCATAATAGGAAATGCTGCAAAGAATATCTCATGAATATCAAAGTATATGTACCAGTCTAACCAGTTTTCTGTGCTCAACCGTGATCATGTGTTGTCTTCTTGCACAAATTCTAACGTCTAGACTCCAGCCATTCCTCAATTTCCTTCTTTTTCAGATGCCACAACATTTCTTAACTCAAATGATTATGTTGGGACGCAGAAATGTCCCTTTTTCATCCACTTTATCTTCCTCTATTCCTCACATTTCATCGTCCCATTAACCTTTTATCATACCATTTCCATACATATATGTGTGTTTCACCTTATTATTTCCACTTTATTTAATTTTAGTATTATAAGTGAATTTATGATTAAATATTATAAAATTAACATGTTTTTCACTAACATCTCAAAGTATGGATGAGCTTTGTAATGTGTAGTAATATGTGAAGGATTAATTGAAAGAAAAGACTTCATGTATATCTCCTCCATCATTTCAAGGAGATAGTTATGCTAAGAATATTCCAAGGAGAAGATCATGGAGATTTGGTTGAGAGACATGTGGAGAATTTGTGAAAGATATGTGGAGGATTTGAAGGGATCATATCTTGTAATAATAGGAAAGTAGTTGAGTGGTTGAGTGAATAGTGGATCTCTCATTATGAGATGGTTATTTCCTTCATGTATAAAAGAGAGTGCTCTCTCTTCATTTCATAATAATTATTAAATGGGATATTATCTTAGAATATTTTAGATATTATATCATCTTAGAGAATAGTAAATTGTAGAAGTTAGTCTTGACTTTGTAATATGGAGAAGGGAATTCTTAGATTTTGTTCATAATCTTGGTTTGACGCTTTCATGATTTATGATTGATTCTTGTGATGTAAATTAAGATTGTTTTATTGTTGATGTGAGCTCACATGTGTTGTCTTGTTTCTCTTCATATGTTGTATTTATTTTATTCAATTTACTTTCAGCCGTGTGTTTCATCTTCCAACATTAGATTAGCAATTGCTTGTTTCAATTTAAGGGGGATTAGATTAGCTTAATTTCACTTCAGTCTTGCATATGCTTTGCAAGTGCTTCGTAAGACTACGAACCTAGGATTGACAAATTAAATGGTTGGGCAATTACTACAACGGAATTAAAACGACATTAATTCATCCCAACAAATTAAGGGTCCCGGAAACAGAACCATTTGTTGGCCTAATTTCCTCACTCTTGCGAACCAGGTTCAATAACCACACATCACCAACAAAACACCCAAAGACATCGGCCTGACAGACCAAGGTCAACCAGCAACACCTATGAAGCAAGCGCACTCTCACCCAAGATATCTTAATGTGTAACTTCCAGAACCATATTTTTGCAGGTGGCAAGGGATTACAGTCCCTTGGTGCACAGCCAAGACACTTGACAGAGTCAGAAGGATGGATTATTTTACTACTCGATAGTGGCGCAACAGTGTGACACAACCGACGTGGAAAAAAACCTTATCCTTGTCAACTTAACAAATGGTGCAATACTACGATGCAGATGACTCCTTAATGGTAAATGATAACAGCGCAACAATATTACAAATTAACAGTATTTTAACATGAATAATACATAGTGCTCGACAATGCTTTAGTCATTCATTCATTCACTTCTTTTATAAATATTGTGACATTCATTCAAGCAATAACCATAAACCATGCAATATAATTAAACATTCAACATTAACTGTTAAACATTCAACACTTGACATTCAACATTCATCTACACACAAAATAACGTGGAAACCCATATGGGTAAAAACCACCAAGGTGTTCTTCATCTGGCATGATAAATATACGGCACCTTGCAATCTGCAACTTATAGACTATTTTGAGATATGTCTATTTAGCTCAAACTCTTCTTGCTCTCATTCTCTCTATTTTATTCTTTCTTCTAACTCCTACTGATCTGCACATAGCCTGGATCGACTCTTCTACTCTATTATAAGTGCACTCAATAGCAAATTGACTCTTACAAAATGTTCTATGCATAGAGCTAGAGATCCATGAATCAACAACCTTCTACTATCAAACTCCTCTCTATTCTCCTAACTGACTAGCTAACTCTTGAAGCTAACAGACTCTACCAACTCTTAATGAAACTATCCCTTATACAAAACGGGTTCCTCCTATTTATAGGTATTACGAGAGTGCGCAATGTCGAATGAGCACAGATCAATTATTACAGTAATAAGTAGCCAAAAAAACATCTTGTATTACATTTATGACATGCCATATTGGTTGCAAAACGTCCTTCAATACATTTAAGATAGGCCATAACTAGCCGCAAAAACTACCCTTGTCTTCTGTCGGCTCGAGCACCTGCAGTCCTTCTTGACCTATCGCCTTCCATCCTTAACTCTTATACCTACCAATATTTCACCGAATTTGGGTGCACTTTTCTTTTTCACACCATTCCTCATCGTAGATTTGTATGTTATGCGCTTCCTTTTCTTCCTTTACCTGCTTTTCCTCCATCGCGCGCCTGCTTTTCCTCTTGCACTTGCGCTTCGGTTTATTCCTTTGGCTATTTCATGGCCCAACAGTGACATGTGATGACCTGTGGTAGGAGAAATCAAACAATGACGAATGTTGCATTGAAGACATTGAAGGACGCTAACAGGAAGATATTGAAGGACATTGACAAGAAACAATGAGAATTGCATCAAATGTAAATCAAGTCGTTCCCACTAGGAAGATGGATCCAGTTGAATTATGAAGGAAAATCCTTTCCAGGGTGACCTAGGATTCCAAGGTATATTACTAAAACCATCAACGTGAAAATAGCAAGACCAACCAAGAATTAAAGCGACAGTAGCAAGACTTCGGTCCCATCTCCATTGTTAAAAATTGCTGGAAAAACAAATATGTCCTGAATTTTATATATA
>LPNX011207593.1:127179-140831 GCA_001517045.1 Pseudotsuga menziesii
AGCTCGCTAAAATTCTATACTTACTTTACAGATATTTCTGTGAGAAACAAAGCAAAGACATAAAATTATCGTAATTCTTTCATTTTATGGAAATCATATTACTATGACTGGATAGAATTATTGGACATGTGGGTTGTGCAACCCTTCCTTTCAAAGGGTTTCTATAGATTCCTGCTCAGTTTGATTGGAACCACCTTAAAAGAGAACAATATGAGCATCACAGGGGATCTTGTGGAGGAATTCCAATATGCTTATCATAATTTTTATAACATAAATTTGTTTCTTGTCACCCACGTATTGTATCACACCAATAGTGAAAAGAATAACACTAGTACTTTACAATCTATCACACCAATAGTGAAGAGAATAACTAGGATACTTTACAATTTAAAATTTGTGGAAATCAAGCTCTATATCGCACCAATAGTGAAAAGAATAACACAAGACAATATTTGTAGAAATCAACCTCCATATCACATCAATAGCAGAGAAAATAACACCAATACCTATAGATGTAACTATAATAAGTTGTAAAAAAAAATTATATTCTTTAAATATAGTAATTTGGCATGAGAAAAAATATGAAATAACATTCTTACACAGTTAATTGTTCATTATATTTTAAAGCTTGAAAAATAGAAAAAGTTCTTTAAAACTATAAGCAAGTAATATGTCGGTGAAAGGATATTTTTTTAAAGAGTGTACATATGAGTCCTGATGTTTAAATACTCCAATCAAGATCACATAATGTTTTTCTTTTCTCTTACCTTCATATTAAAAACCAAGGAGATAAGTGTATTTCCTGTAATCATTCCATAAAATCTTTGTTTTGTTAATGACAAACTCCTTTGAAGAAAGAAAACCAAAGAGATTTCCAAAAAATCTTTGTTTTGTTAATGACAAACTCCTATGAAGAAATATTTTTTCTCTTATGGCCACTACAGAGTTGGATATTAATAATCTGCTACGATGAAATATTGTTTCATGTCATTTTGTTTATATTATGAAGTTAAAAGAGAAAGAAATAAGACTTGAGATTATTATCCTTTATTTTTAGAAATCCTTATTAGATATATTCATATAAACAAATTCCAACACCCCTCTGTTAACGATTTCACCTTCCAATTTATAGTCTTGAATTCAAATGCTTAAAACATGTGCTCTTTAATAACGCCGAAGGCATTCCACAATGGCTATGCAGTCTCAGAAGATTCCTCATTTTCTTGGCCACTGAAATTTTGACACGTGTCCCTTGGTGATTGGCGAGTTTATGCGGTTGCACCTATATCCAGGTCATCACATTCATCTTCCCTAGCTCCACATGCATATGATCTGTAATTGAACCCTTCATGCTTCCTCCAATCCCGCGAAATCATGGCTTGCTTCACAAGTTAGTCAGACGTAAAAGGGTAAAAACACAGTGGCCTGAAACTTGGAAGCACTGCAAGTGGTCTAATCCCCTACATTCAAGGATGAAAGAAATTGGTGAGAATATTTGTGCTAGTTTTTTACCATGGTTGTTGAAGTCTGCGCTACTCAATTGATCTATTAAATGCAAGATGATCATAGTTTCTTGTAGCATGCCTCATCTAAATTGTGAAAACATTGACATGATGAATCTGGAATTGGAAACGCAAATGGGCCTAAAATTGAGGGTTTTCTGTCGAAATTGAAATGTCTATCAGATTAATATAGCCAAATATTGTTGGTCTTCATATTCAGTTAGAGTCGTCAATGAACCCTGTGGATCTATAAATAGGAAAATCATACCACCTAAAAATTTCATAGTAGATAAGACATCTGGATATGAAATGTTTCTCGGACTCAAGCTTATGAAGACAAAGTCGGAAGGCACGTTACTCTCAACGAATGTTGTGATCTAACTTCATCCAAAATACATGAGAGAAAACACGAGGAATTAAAAAAAAACAAAAGCCATTATAATAGTGGATTAGATAGTGAAACATTACAAGTCATCTTTAACAAATCGATATCTTATTTTTCCATTATTGTGAATTTTTTTAACAATAATGTTTTGTATGTGTCTTTTGGAATAACATGCATGATATTTTTCAATTCAATGTTTTGGACCATAAATTTGGTTTAGTTTCATGTATCTTTCCCTGATGATGGACCAAGATTATGGTCTTAAATGTTGGATTTCAAAATAGCATGCAAGTTATTTAAAAAATTCAAAAGACATATTGTGTGTTCAACAAGTGAAACTACCTTTCATTCATCACTTTCATTACATGTCCACTATAACAAATCGATGTCTTATTTTCCGGTGAGAGTGAGATACCAAGTATTTATTTACATAGATGATATATATTTTGTGTGTATATCTATCTTCCACAACATTTAACGAGTATTCTGATGGGATTAATCCCAGGAGTATAATATTGGAAGCAACGGGGATGAAACTATTGCAGGTGCTAAGGGAGACCCAACAATGGAAAATGACACATTATCTAAATTATTTCCCACTTTATCAATATCATATTCATTTGGATCTTCAGGGAACACGCATTACAATTTTGACAGTCACCATCAAGAGTAGAATTCAAACTACAAATCACCTTCTTCATATTTTGTCGCTACAATTTGGAAGAAAGACATGACATAAGAGGTACTTTCCAACGTTTAATATTCCAGTTGTCACAGTGTGGTATCACAACACTGGTTGTAGAGTAGCATTGGTTAGTTGACAGAGGAAATATTACCCTCTGGTCAGCAGAGCAAAAATGAGAAAGAAAGAGAAAAATTGCCAAAAAAAAAATCTAAGTGTTTTTAAAGTTGTGTTGTTGGCTACAACAGATCCCATTTTGAGTCATCAAAATGGGATTGCCCATTAAAATTTTTGTCTAGTTTTCCAAGACAATCTCCCTCATGGATACTATCAAGTTGTAAGTATTCTTGTTTTGGACTTAATCAATTTCCTCAATGAACCTTTTTTTTTGGATTTTATGACTTTCAAAACCATTTTCCTTGTTTTCCAACTATTATTTCTTGTTTTCGATCCCTGCTTTCTGAATTCGGGAATAAAAAATCCCTTTTTTGGAGGCTCTCTGAAACTTGTGTTTTGATTCCAATTTTTAGATCCCGAAAATCCTATCTTTTTCAATAAGGAAATTCCCTTTCCCGATTTCCAATTTTCGATGTCTGGGTTGTGGAAAGAGGAAATTTGGTTATTTTTTCGAAGGCTTTTATGATATTCCCAATTTTCGGCTTCCGATTTTTGGATCATGGAAGACATGAAGATCACTTTTTACACTTATGATTTCTCATTTTTTCAGTTCCTCTCTTTCCCGTTCTGAGTTCGGAAACCGAAATAGTCACATGTTTGTGCATCGAATCTTTACTCCCCAATTTTTTACTTCTGAAGTTGGGAACGCGAAAATAGGAAACTACAATTTTTTGGACTTTATCACTTACCTGTTATGTTTCTGCTGCCTTCGTCTTCGTTGTCCATGTATCCTAAATCTACGATCCAAATTGTTTTGGTCATTTAATTTTTGGTTTTAAATATGTTCGAAGTTACAATCATTTTTTACCATTTCTCCTTTGATTTCCTACTATGCTTGAAGCTTTTACTGCGGATTTTTCTCCTTACTCCAGCTCATGGATCTATGGTTTTTGAGTTTTTTCACCAGTAAGTAATTTCCACTCGACCTTTTTTCTGTTAATTTCAGCTTGTATCACTACTTTAAACATGGTTTCCAAAATCCAATCAGAGATGGTGTTCACCACCTGCAGGAACACCAGGTCGAAAACAACTCTTCAGGAGCAAAATAACAAATATCCCAACATCAGTGTGTTTACCGATACTGCTGGACATGTGGCTGATACCCTACATATGGACTGATCCAAAATATACTCGATTTTTGACAATGATGACTTTTGTCGGCAAGGGGTTGGGGAGAGTGAGTTGCGCAGCGTCGCGGCAGCTACGCAATCTCACGGGGTACCGCGCAAGGGTTGTTTAGCGTGATAAGTGGAGAAGTAACCTCTTTTTGAATATTTTATATATATGTGGACCTAATTTTGTTGTAATAGGTTAGTAGCAGTTAGAAGGAATCTCGAGGCGAAGGCATAATCCTATTTATAGATCCATTTTTGCCTATTTATAGATCTGTTTTTGTAATGATAAAGAGACATGAATTTGGCATTGTAATTGTCACTTTCAGTACCAGGGATTTCTCTGTCATCAGTGTGATTTTGTCTGGATCTCTTTTGATGAACTCTCCGGCTTTGGAAAAGGATGATGTAATGTGGTATGTTTGCGCAAGGTCAGTATAATATGTGGTTCAATCTCTATATGAGTTCTGTTATGATACAGTAATACTAATTTTTGCTATGATGATACAATTCAATATATGTAGATCTGTGTGATGCTATGATTCTTCTTCTGATACAATGATGTGATTTAGTTTCTCCTTGCTCTATTAATGTGATCTATTAAATCACTGCGATTTTTGAATGTGATATGATGTTTCATGATTAATGCTATGATAAGATAGAGTGATCGCATAAGTCATGGTTTTCTCCACTTGGACCCCCATGTCCTCCTCCCCCACTGTCAAAAACTCAGTTCTGATAGCTCTCCCTTGAAAACCTTGGGTGAGACCTCATCTGCTTCACAGACGTTGTCAGGAAGGGTAAAACCTGTTCAGGCCGGTGCTCAGGGAGATCACACTGTAGGGCATAGAAAGAATGGGAACCCTTATCGACGAGGCTTTGTTGGTGGATCATGCCAACAAATGGTTCCTTTGCTGGGACTGAGTTGAAATTAGGAGGGGGGTATGATTTGGCATCTGACTCAATTAAATATCAAGGATTGGTTTGATCAGAAGTTGCCGGAGTTTGCTAAAACTGAAAACCAAAGCCCAAAATTATCGACAAATCAATGGTTAGCTACTCCTACATGAATTTACGGTACTCCTACATGAATGGTTGACCAAATTTTCTAAGTGATAGAATATTTCCAAGGAGGAGAACCAACATCCTGGACCCCAGAATTAATCCAGGTGTTGTAGGAAACTAACAACAAGGTGTCGCAGGTAGTTGAGGTATGGTTGGATAGTATCTTCGAAGGATACATCATTGATTTTGCTGTTGATACTAATAAATATTTCACCGAAGCAGAAAGTAAATTTTTTAGTGGACCTCGTGGCCGGTTCTTATTGTCGCTACAGCTGTCGATTAAGAAACTAGTCTATGAAAAGGGTATCCTGAAAATGGACCAAGAGTAATGGACCTCCGGTGTGTGGGGGATGTAGGCACTACGACCAAAAAGGGGGGAAATGCATAAGGAAATAAGGGGTAGATGGGCATGAGATCTGGTGAGAATATAAAGGTCGTTGAGAAACAAGTGGTTGTATTAGGGGAGGAGCAAGGTTTCGAGAAAAGAGGCAGAGGATGGGAGAAAGTCCTGCCGAAGTCGAAGTGTGATACCATGAAGAACAACCACACGGGACTAAGTGACCTTTCCATTACAACAAGGATATACAAGCCTGGGCTACCCCCAGAAGAACAACAGGATCAAACCCCAGAGGTAGCGTGCCTACCCCTCTGTGCACTACTCCAACACAAGGAAGGAACGCACATTCTACGTCAACTTGCTCGACGTGTCAACAAAATTCTAGTAGTAGAACACCTGCAGGAGGAAGAAGGCCTAGGATGGCCGGCGATGAGATGAAGTTTCCAATATTCTATGGAAATGGAACTGATGATCCAGAATAGTATTGGTTCTTATGTGAAGCTATCTGCACTGCTCGACAAACCACCAATGATGATGTCAAGAAAAGTTAGTTGGCCACCACTCTGAGGGGCAGTGTATTGGAATGGATTATGAGATTCATGCGAGTGCCTCAGGGAGGTACTGCAAAAAAATTGGATGAGATCAGGTTAGGACTATTTGAGGAATTTAAGACGCTGAATTCTGAAGCTCAGTACATTACTGAACTGAAGGAGATCAAACAATTCCCCAATGAAACCATTTGGGATTTTGATGAGTGATTTAATAAATTGATGGCTCAGGTTAGTTTTTAGATGAGCGATGTTTAGAAAAAGGAACGGTTCATTGCAGCGCTTGTCCCACATATTCGTCAACCATTGATGCAGAAAAATATCATGACACAAAGCGAGGCTATGGAGACCGTGATGAAACTAGAAGCATCACTGGTAAGAGAAACCGCTATTGGGATGAATCAGATTCAAGTGCAGTTGTCCAATCTAGTGCTGCAACTGCAAGACATCAAGAAGGCCAAGGAGGATTGTGAAGATATTTCGTGTACCCGGTGCCATGCAGGTGGACATACCAAGGATACATGTCCGAAATTTAGAAATTATTTGCTATCAGGAGCCCCTAATCCATTGAGTAGTGCTGGTGCACCTTGGTTTCATATCTACCAGGTCTATGGGCATCGACATAAGAACTGTGACTACATGCAGAAGATGGTTACCAAAGAAGATAACTTGTACTATACATTCTTTCGGTCAGTTGGACATGATGAAACGAACTGTCGCGCTTATGATTTGCTCCAAGAAAGGACATATGATTCATACTTCATGAAAAGGGAGGAACCCTAGACAGTGCAAGCACTGCTGCAAGTAGTGCAGCCAATAGGACAGGTACCATACACACCATCGCCTCCATTACAGTTTGTCCCTGTGCAACCTTAGCCGCAGTTTGTAGCTCAGCCGCAGATAGTTGTACAACCACAGTATAGCCAGGTGCAGCGACCACCGTATAGTCAGCCACAGGCTGCACAATATGTTCAACAGCAGTTTCCTCAGAAGTAGCAAGCTCAACTGCAGTTCCAACAGGGAGGAACCCAAGGAGGATTTCAGGGAGGCTTTAGGGGCCGCGGTGGAGGGTTTGGTCGAGGTCAGGAATCCATCCAATGTTATACATGTGGAATATTTGGGTACTATAAGAGAGAATGTCCTCATGCGCAATGTACTTACTATGCATCCATTGATCATAACATCAAAAATTGTCCTCAGTTAATCTTGAAATGGCAGTTTGTCCATATTCCCCAGTTGCAGAACACTCAGAATCAAAATCAGCCTCTGTTCCAGGTGCAGAATCAGTAACCCATGCAAGGTCATATCTCACCGCAGAATTAGACTCCGACTCAACCCCAAGCTCAGAATATACCAATGAATCAAGCTACGAACCAGCCAGGAGTGCAATCCCAATACTTGCATCAAGGACCGACAATTGCAGCAATCCATGCGGAGCCTAGGATGAAGGATGTCGATGTTGAGATTGTCACTCGCACTGGAGCAACAACTAGTGATGATGGACCACGACAACCTGTTCGACTTGCTGGCAAGAAAAAGTCTGCCTTCGATATTACAATAGAAAAAGACACTTTCTTGGAAGCGAAGCAGGGAATTGGAAGAAATCCGGATAATATGCCAGTTCTTGACATGCCTTTCTCTTTTGACCCATCTGTAGAATCAAGACCATCACGGCAGCATGGCACTCTACATAAGTTTTTTGAAAATTTCCTATCGCTAGCTAGGGACTCGAATGCCCTTGTCGAGCTTGAGACATTGATGCACCTTCCAAAGACAACTATGAAGGATTCTGCTGTAAATTCCTTACAAAAAAGAAAAACAGGCAAGAAAATGCGGATGAAAATCCAGATTGGGGATTATGAGGTTGACTTGGTCATTCTGGACCTTGGATCTAATGTCAACATTCTGACAAAGCAAACTTGGCATTCAATGGGGAATCCAACACTAGGATGGTCACAAGTACAACTGCGATTAGCAAATTAGGCGAAGGTTCAGCCAATTGGTTGGGTTTCAAATTTAGTTGTTGACATTGAAGGTATGCGAACACGTGCTAACTTTGATGTGATAGAATTTTTCAAAGATGTTGGTTCCTATCCAGTGCTACTAGGAATTGGATGGGATAATGACAGCATGGAAGTTATCAATTTCAAAAACCAAGTCATGATGTTTGAGAACCAAGATATTAGGGTCATTTCTCCTATGGACCCCCAGGAAGGACGGCACTATATTGAAATTGTGAAGGATGAAGTCAGGAGAAGCTGGGATCAGGCATACAACATTTTTTACGACTACATCCATCCCATTGTCAATGGTGAACTGGGATGGTGCAGCATAAGCTCCACATCTTCAGTTTTTGTGGATGCTCTAGAAAATTGGCAGAATCGGTTACATGAGGTATCATTCAAGAAGTGTGGGTTAATTATGCAGTCTCTCCGACATGTTGCAACTAAGATGATCGAGTGTCCCATTTATGAAGGAATACCAGGACTTCATGAGTTCTTTCAAGAATTTGAAAATAAAGTGTTGGAACCACAAAGGATATTGGATCTTGATGTAGCACTAAAAGCTACCCCAGCTCGTTGCTGGGTGACACACAAACAAGCGATCCACGACTGGGAGCAGTACCAGAGATTGATGATGGTCTATTTTGGTGATCTATAAGTTTACCATGCTGGGAGATATGATGGACAGAATAACCTTGCCAGTCATTTGATCAACTGTCAAACGTTATGGACATCGCGACCCAGAGATGAGTGAGTTCACACTTTTGTTCATGCTCTCGAAGAAATTCCACGGTCCTGGTATGTAGTAGCATAGTTGCGCAGAGCCATTACCACATGGGAGGAGTTGTCAGTTCACTTCGCATAGACTTTTAACTTCCAGGACGCTGATGCTAAGGTATGTAATTCTTTACACCTTATCCATGACATAGTACTAAAATTCACCCCTGTCGCATATCCGGTTGATCCCCATGCAAATTGCTCCATCCAATCTATGATGATGTGCTACAATTTGGCCGGGGACCCTGAAGACGACGACAAGCTGCGCAATGTTAATATCTCAGATTCTGAGGGAATTCGCAGTGTCACAGTTCCTGACATACCGATGGACTTCATGAACCAACTTCTGCACATTAGAAAATTTGACATTGGGACGACATAAAATATGAAATTTGCCACTGTTGGAGATTGTTGGGGCGAAGAAACGATAGCCAAAATCATGGATCTACTGCACGAGTTCCAGGATATGTTCCTCACATGGTTTTTTGAGATGAAGGGAATTCTTGGAGATTTAGGAAAAATGAAGATTCCGCTCAAACCGAATGTTATACCTAAATCCTGTCACCATCATGTGATAAGACCCTTAACTTCCATGTTTGCCCTTAATCCCAACACTTCGAGTGGAAACTTGCTCTGTTTGTCAATTCTACTTGAAAAACCCTAGCACCATGCTTGCCCTGTGGCTAATGAGTAGTACCTTGCTCAACACCGCCTGTATCTTGTTTTAGAGAAGCAGTGCCACCACCTATGGTCTTTGGTCTAAAAGCGGTTCTCATCTAAACCGCTCTATCATAAGGGAAGAAAAGCGGTACCCTGGGTAAAATGGGAAAAAGAGAAGTTTCTCGAGGCTTCTATATCTTGAGCCTCATGTCCTCCCTTATCCCTATAATTATGGGTTAGTTGATCTCTATATGCCCCATGGTAGGATATTGGAGCCACTTCACCCACAATTCTCTCAACTATTCCTATTGATTGAGCCTTATAAATACAAGCTCATATTCAAGTATGTTTCTGATTCTTTTCAGGATCGTAAAATCTCTCATCGTAAAAAGATACCTAGTGGAGTCTTCTTTAAACTCATTTCGGGCTCCTTAAATACGAAAATATTATCGAGTGATCTTGTCTTCTTCATGCTCGTTAATTCATTTGAAGAGTCATTCATCTGATGGTAGGTTATCACTTTTTCGGTTCAGGTGAACTATTTTACTAAAAAAGGACCCTATGGAGTCTTCTTTCATGGTCGTTCAGACTCTCTAAACATGAATGATACTGAGTTTTATTTCATTGGACTCATTAAATTAAACATTGAGAGACCCTCTTTTGGGAACGAGCCCCTCCTCTCTCAGGTTCGTAAAACATATGAGTTTGGACTTGTCTTCGAATGAGCTATAATGAGTATTTGTTACCCTCTTTGAACTCTTAAAACCAAAAAAAGGCACTCATCAATCATGATGGGGAAAATGGGAAGGGAATCATTTTGCAAATAAATGGTAGTAATTTGTCGTTACCTTTGAACATGGCACTTGTCTGCATATCATTTCAGTCAATTGGGTATTCAGCTGATCTCCATGATGATCCACTTTCATGAGTCATGCCACTCCTTTGATTATTTCAAAAGAATGCATTGTCCACCGTCGCACTGTGTGCTTGTCTAGTTTAGTCATGCTAACAAGTCTTTTGTCATGCCGCCCAATGTTCAAAGGGAAGTTGAAGAAGTCTTACCTCTGCAGTCAAAACAGTCTCTGTGTCAGTACTTTTGAGTCATTCTTATGGTTACTACATTCACATCATTCCAGAACTATGTTCAAAGTTCTGTGTCATTGATGTGGGACTCATCATGGCCCTCCTTCAATGAGACTAGTCCCTTTGACATCAACTCATCATTTGGGAAATAGTCTTAGAAACAAAATTTAGTACCTTGAGATCTGTATGCCTCAATGATAGATTCTCTCGCTCTCAACATATGTTCACATCATTGACCTTTGATCAATAGAATCGACTGGGTGTTCGGCATCAAGACATCTATTCACGCTCAGTAGATTGTACTAGGGTACCTTGGGAATCATTGACATCAATGATTATCTCCCTCGCACTTGTTAACGGTTCACATCATTGGTTGGTAATCAAGTGGTTTCTACCATGTTCGACTTCAGATCATTGTAATCACATGGATAGAATCGTACTTTGTGGACAACAAGACGAAGACCCTGGGTCTTTGTTTAGCGCTCCTTGCTTTCCCCAATTTATGATGGAGTTTTGTATATCTAGCATGGATCCACGTTTGAATGGTCGTGGCTATGCTCAAATTTGTGTCTGTGTGACTTAGATCTACATTGTATGTCCGGTAGCTATGTCCAAGTTTGAGTCCTCTATCACATGGATCTATGCGGTATTCTAGTAGCCATGCTTGTTTAATCCTCTCATGGATATTCCTTGTATTGGTCCACAGCCATGAGTTGGTTACATTTGTCTATGAGTCAAAAGTATTGATGTACTAGATATGCCTACTGGATGACATTCTCTGACCGAGCTGACATTTTCACCTCGAAGTGACAACTTGTTCTCTCAAAGCTCTCGCTTATCGTATCCCTCTAAGTCTCATGCTTTGGGGGGTATTCTGTTATACCTAAATCCTGTCACCATCATGTGATAAGACCCTTAAATTCCATGTTTGCCCTTAATCCTAACACTTAGAGTGGAAACTTGCTTTGTTTGTCAATTCTACTTGAAAAAACCTAGCACCACACTTTCCCTATGGCTGATGAGTGGTACCTTGCTCAGCACCGCCTGTATCCTTTTTTAGAGAAGCGGTGCCACTACCTATGGTCTTTGGTCTAAATAGGTTCTCATCTAAATCGCTCTGTCATAAGGGAAGAAAAGTAGTACCCTAGGTAAAATGGGAAAAAGAGAAGTTTCTCGAGGATTCTAGATCTTGAGCCTCATGACCTCCCTTATCCCTATCATTATGGGTTAGTTGAGCTCGAGATCCCCCATGGTAGAATCTTGGAGCCACCTCACCCACAATTCTCTCAGCTATTCCTATCCATTGAGCCTTATAAATACAAGCTCATATCCATAGTCGAGGGGGAGAACTATAGAGGTATTGTTATGCTATTGGATTGACTACCAAGTCCAAATCATTAGAGAGCATAGAGAGAAAATTTGGAGCTTATGGGGATGAAGTGTTTGTCTCATGGAGGGGCTTGTTGACACTAAGGAAATGATTGTAAGCTTCTCCATACATTCTTAATGCAAAGCTGATTTTCATCCCACGTTACTGTTGTTTTGATTTCACATGTACATGTTGTTAGATTCCTTAGTCTCTAACATGGATAAGTAGATGATTTTCTGGTAGCTTTGATGTTCTTGTATGTTTGATATGTTTGCAGGTACAGAGGTTCACAATCAAAACAGTATTCCAGGTGTCTACAGTATTCAGGGAAGGTTTTCATCCTTTGTCGTTCACTCATTTGTTATGGATCAGAACCATTCATACTAGAGGAACAAATTCTGTCCGCAGAAGGTACAATATTCCTGATAACAAATCTGGCGACTCTGTTGGGGAACAGTGCAAATATTAGTTGATCTAATATTCCTCAGTTCTTGAACTCTGGTCTGAATCTAGGATCCATCTCCAACTCTCTTCAGTTAGATCTGCCATCTGACTTAGTGAATCTTGGTTTGAAACTTTCATATCTATTCAGATCTGAACTATTTCGACTTTATATGCTCTTTTTAACTGTCAATCGTTCAATTTTTTCCTTGATATGATCAATTTCTAACTTGATTTTTCGTTCTCCTTGTGTTTTGGATCTATTCAAGGAACTACACATGTGATGTTGGCAACAAGCGGTGCCACGGCCTGAACTCTGTTAGCCATAAGCGGTGCCACCGCCTGAGTCCTGTTATCAAGAAGCGGTGCTAATCCAGAACCGCTCTGTCAAGACTCCTCCAGCGTGGTGCTAGGTAGGTCTTGTTCCAGAACTAGTTTTTCATCATTTTTTGCAAAAATTTGAGTTTGTTTGCTTTCAACCCTGCACTGTCAAGCTTGTGTGTTAGAATCTAAATGCTCATGGTTGGACTTGAGCAAGAGAGCTCATCACGTTTTTTCTATTATTTCTTGTTTTTGGGGTAGCGGGGTCTGTCAAAAGTATGCAATGTGGGTACTCGTTGGATGTGGAATTAAATTATGCATCCAATGAGCTCTCTTGCTTGGAATTTGAGGAAAAACACAGGGAAATATGCTGAACATCACGTTTTTTCTATTATTTCTTGTTTTTGGGGTAGCGGGGACGGGACGCTTGTTAGGTTTTGTGGTTTCTAAGGATGGAATCTGGATAGGCCCATTGAAAATTTCCACTATTTTATCTCTACCAGGCCCAACCAGCCTTCTAGAAATCCAAAGTTTGCAAGGGAAGGAAAACTTTCTCCGTCGTTTCGTGTGCAATTTTGCAGAGAAAACACACGATTATATGCGTCTCCTTAAGAAGGACACTCCATTATATTGGGATGACCAAGACCAATGAGCCTTTACATTAGAGGAAATTTGAGGTATAAAATGGGCCTCCTAAAGAAAATAATAAAATAATAGTTATTAATTTTGGGGGAAGAATGAAAAAAACTACTTTTTTTGTTCATATTTTCGACATATTTCCCTGTGTTTTTACTCAAATTCCGAGCAGGAGAGCTCGTTGGATGTGGAATTTCATTCTGGATCGAACAAGTACCCACATTGCATACTTTTGAATGACCCCACTACCCCAAAATAAAGAAATAACTGAAAAAACATGATGATGACATCATCATCACATTTTTTCAGTTATTTCTTGTTTTTGGGGTAGAGGGGTCTATCAAAAGTATGCAATGTGGGTACTCGTTGGATGCGGAATTAAATTCTACATCCAACAAGCTCTCCCACTCAAAATTTGAGTAAAAATAGAGGGAGATATGTCAAAAATACGAATAAAAAAAGTAGTTTTCTTTTATGAAAAATATGTCAATTCAACCATTATGGTTGACTCATTTTATTGAAATTCTATTGGTTCTTGAATTCCAACTCACAAA
>LPNX011207598.1:5166-16393 GCA_001517045.1 Pseudotsuga menziesii
ATATAATATAGGACAGTTATGACATTAAACAGAGTACTATCCTATGAGAATGGGTAGCATAATATAAGATAGGACAATTACCATTAAACAATTATGATCCCTATCTTATTGTCATTCATCATGAAATGGAATATACGAACTAGTACATCTCATATAAGATAGGAGAACTATGATAATGAACGCATATCAAAAATATGAGAATAAACAACATCATCATGTATGATATATGAAGAAACAAAGTGATGTTAGCCTCCACGGCCCACGCTGAAAATGCAGCACCCAAATTCGTTGTACCCGATGATGTGAATGTTTAACTATTATTATTTAATGAAAAGCTGTAAACTACTTTTCTTAAATTTATTTGTTTTGATTTTAAATGAAAACACTTATCGAGCCTCCATTTACAGAGTGGTAGAGGAATCTCGCCATAAGTCACGAATTGGATGGCAGGCTGGTTCTCCGCACTACTTTTCTGCAGTTGAATATTGTCACGCCTATTTAGTGAAAATCTGGCTGGCTCTGGTTACCTTGCGGAGCAAACATAATCTCCCCAAATCACGTTGCCTGTCTGAACAGGCAAGCTTTGCAAAACCAGCTTACGTAGAAAATATTCCATTTTCTATGCAAATGGACGCTTGATATAAATATATACATGTATTATAGATTTTGAAGGACGTAAAAATAAAAATGATAGCGAAAGAATATGGTTATTTATTGGTGGAGAAGGATCAACTTTAGGTTGAATTATTTTCCTGATTTCAGCCAGTTTATAAGAAGGCGTTATCAGAAGGCCTGGTTTTGGGTCGAATATTACGGAGGCATTTCGGCTGATTCCTAGCTAATAAACGTTGAGCGTGAATGCCTTAATTTGTTTGGTCACTGAGCCATTAATTATTTTTACCTTGACTGTACGCCCATTGTGGAGGCGTTACGGGAGCCCATTGTGGAGGCGTTACGGCAATCCATGCGCGGAAAATCATGGAAGCCCACGGGCAGGGAAGGAGATAAAATCCTCACCGTAGAGTTTGGTAAGGGGGGGAAAAGGAAAAACAAAAAGATACCAGCGTTGTTGGGGAGACTGACCAAAGAATATGCTTTCGGCAAGCTACGAGAGGTCAACAGGAGAAAAACTCCAGATCCTGCGAGTTGGGGGTGACACTTAGATAGAAGTTTTTACAAAAAAATTTCCCTGAAGTCGGAATCAATCCACATTGCCTTTGGTTATGCTCAAGTGGTGAGTAGCTGATAGGTACGTCTGCAACTTGCCTTTAAGCGAGCGAAGGTGGCCTTGCCAGGTAATTACAGTAGGATAACCTACTTTCTGCTATGAATCGTTGGCATGATATTACACACAGACTTGGGAAATGTTCATAGTATTATATTGCATTATTAGATTGTTTACTGGCTTATAATTTAGTGGGTCTCTTATTTGAGCCTGAGAGTTGGTCGTTTTCTAGAGAGCTTTGGTTCGGCTGTTTTGTATCAGGAAAACCTCCCTGCCTCGTAACCTCAGCCCTCTCTTGATATATTTTTGTCTGTGTATCAACCTATCGCCTTTTCCAACAAAAGAGACTACTGGGTCGTTATTGAAGTTCGGTAAAATGGTGATGCGTGTTCTGGGAACTCAGGCTGTATGACGTGACTCCAATATTGAGCTGTCTCTTCTTGTCGTCTCCTTTTCCAGCGGCCTATTTTTGGGTCCTCTCTTTTACTTAGTTTGGGAAATCTGTATAGGATATCACGCGTTGGGATCTGGTAGTATAGTGAGCCATTGCGTCTGAATGCAGGACAAGGTGTTGGATTCAGGATCTGTGCTGAGTCAACCATAGGGAGTCCTTTTAATCCTTAAGGTTTTCCAAGTAATTGGGTTCTAAAAGTAAAAAGCCAATGACCTCTTAAAGACCACGATCTCCCTTTGGAATGGGGAACAACTTGTTGAGTTCAAGGAATGCTAGTTTCTTGCTAGCGCCCCAGCAAACCGAACAAGTCTTGACGGCTACGCTTTGGATGAAGATGGCGAATCGCCTCCTTTTTGCTGTCTGAGTTTTAGTTTTGTAGACCTGGAATAATTATTGGCACCTACGTTTGAACCAGCGTATGCCTGCGTGGTGCTGAAGATCCAGAATGTTTCTTATAGCTGCGTTGTTAGAGGGCGGGTGGATTTTGTTATACCTGTTTTAGGCAGCGATTGCATACGTCCAGCACTGGCTTGGGATATAAGACATGATTCCTGAAATGGGTAAATATAATCTTAACCCTTGATTTGATAAACTAGGTCAGAGATCGATTTAAGCGGTGAAAACCTTTGGCCTGCTAAAACTCAGAGATGGTAGTTTCATATCATTGGAATGTTTTGATAGGGTCTTTCTTTTAAATGTGAGACTGTCATGTTTTTGTCTGGGAATGAATCTGGTTGTATTGCAGACTATGTATTATTTCCTTTTATTGGGCGACATCCATTTTGTAGAGGATCGACCCTTGGGAGCCTGTTTACGGTCCTCTGCCTATTTTTGATAATTACAGATGGTATAAGTTCCTTTCTGTTGAGGATCGACCCATGAGTCACTTTAAGTGCTCATCGCTTTTTTAAATTGCGGGATGTGAGTTCCCTCCGGGAAGGGCGACTTCACTGTTAGTAAATTCGATCCTTGAAACTTTTTGACTGCTTAATTATTTATAGAGGGTGTGTTCCGAGGTATGCTGGGAATTTCTCTTGTGGGAAATCCACCCTGGATTCCTTGCTGTTGACTATGTTTGGCTTTTCTGGCATCAGTGCACTAAACAACTTAAAGCACTCAGATGCAATATATGGATTTATGTATAATTTTAAATGCTTGATAAAGAAATTTAGAGCTACAACACCATTTATTGATAAAGGAATTGAAGAATGAAACTTGCATTTTTGAAAAGTAGATAAAGAATATACTCTGATCTGGAGATCATTGCAAATGAATTTACGGCTTCCATAGTTTCGGGTTATCGCCTAATCCTCCGGATGGAACAGACCTGTGTATTGGTATTGACTTGTAAATAAATTGTCGCTTAATAAACTCCAGCATGGAGGGAGGCCGTGCCTACTCCAGGAACTTATCCGAAGATGTGTTTTGTTGTGGACCTCAGGATGAGGTTTTCTATTTTGTATGAAAAGTTGATGATACATCACTTATGATGTAGATTGTACACCTTGGTCGGTGGTTATTTTTATGAATAAAGAGGGATGCCTAAATTTTGGTGGACGTAGCCTCGTGGACGAGGTGAACCACGTACATCTGTGTCTTTTCATGCTTTTGCCCCATGATGTTTTGATGCCATCTCTGTGCATTGTGTCTAAATGTTTGGTTTCATTCCTGTTAGTTATGTATTTGCGACATGGTTGAGCAAAACGGAAAGTAATACTGTGAAATATAATGATAAGGTTAATGTTCAATTATTATTTTTATGACATGCATAGTAAGTCTTTCAGGGCACTATAATGATGACTTGCTGTGAATCACTTTACAGGAAATTCTTAAATGATTGTTTTGTTTCATGCATATATACTAAAAATAAAGTCTCTTGTAAAGATGGCCTAATCAGGTTGGCCCTTTCTATAGTAGTAAACAAACAAAGTTTTTTTTTTCTTATCCCCCTTTGGCATCCAAGGCTGAGAGGGACATTACATATGGTATCAGAGCGAAGTTAAAACGCTCGGACCTGATGGACTCATCGACATGCAGGTATGTTATAAATTATGTAATTTAACTATATGATAGTATAATGCAAGGAAAAATTGCTGAACTTTCTGCACGGATTCTGAGAATTATGTGTAATACATGAAATAAGTTGTATGAACTGAAAGGCTATTTGTTAAATTAGGCTTGTCGCAAGATATACTTACGTAGTCTTACTTACGCCTTATGAGTGCAGTACGAGTTGAAATTGTGTTTAGTAAGATTGGTTGCATCATATTAATGCATTAAAAAAGGGTATTAAAGAAGAATTCAAGCCTTTGTAAGATACACAAGTATATATGTTGTCGCAGTCAGATAGGAACTTGTTATCATGAAAAACTTGTAAGATGTGACTTAATTGGGCAAGAAGTTGTGAGCAGATAGTGCAGGTGCATAGGGTTGCAAGGAAGCAACATCACATGATGGACGAGAGGCGAAGATGAAATCCTTAGTAGAAATAGTAACACCTAAAGACGGTATGATTCCTTGCTTATTATGGAAGGTTACCGGGATGGTAACATTTGTTTAGTTATACTGAAATTTCTTATGTTAAGAAGATTCTTTACAAAAAGTTTTGCAAATGGTTTCTAGCTAAGACTCTATATATGCTTTAACACTAAGATGCATCGAGTTATGTTGAATGTAAGTGTAAGCCACTCAGGTAGAAATACCTTGATGATAAGCTATGGATCATGGGGAATGTCAAGCTATCACAGCGATACGGTATTGAGCAGTATTGATATGAAGGCACGAAAGTTGTGTTTAAGGAGAAGTTTCCTGGGCACTCGAAGAAAGAATATGTCAAGTAGATGTTTTGATATTTTTATGTCTGAAATGACATATCATGTATGTTATGGTAACTCACAAAGCTTTGGGATTGTTGCAGGTGGTGACTTGTGGAAGTCCTAGTTGAACCACACCTGAATAATCGAATGTAAGTTAATTCGACTACTTATGAAATTTGGCTAGGGTATAGCCAAGGTGAAATGGTAAAGTATCTTGATCTTAAAAGGATAATGCTTCTCACTATTATTGCACTGAATATAGAGACTTGTAATTAAGACGTGAAATGGTGGCAGGTAGCCCACTTAGAATTGCTGATTGTCGAATGTCAAAGTTTTACGAACCAAGGATTCAAGTGTGGAAGTATGTGGTTGATACTGACATTGCAGGTTTCACCATGATGATGACGAGTGCTACAATGAGCATGCACTACAATGTATAAAGATTTGCCTGCATAAATAAGTTGTGCTCAGCTTGCACAGAAATGTGTAAGGAATTAATTCCTAGATAATTTATAAGGTTATTTCGCTCATAAGTAATGATTAAGCTGCTGCAACTTATGATAATAAAAGTTGTGAGTTATTAACAGATGTTTTGACTAACCGTATAGCCGACTCACAAGTCGGGGCAATGATGGTAAAAGTCATGAGAAAGCACCCACGGGTGTCCATTATGATTGGTAAAGTGGAAATCTATACTAAAGAAAATTTGCATGTTGCGGGAGCACCATGGTGTTAGGCAAGTGATTGCCGCGTGAGCACATCGGTGTTAGACATGTACGCCGCAAGAGCACAATGGTGTTAGGCAAGCAATTGCCGCGTGAGCACATTGGTGTTAGGCGCATGGTGTGGCAAAAAAGACCTAGGCAAAATCTGGACATCGAGAAGACAGGATGCTGTCTGATGTCGCTGAGGTGAAAACTTTTGACTGGGGGTCGAAAGGGAGAGTAACCTCACAAAAAAATGTAAGTCCACCCAAAAAAAATAAAAAAATAATAATAATAATTAACTCCAGGGAGATTTCAAAGGATAATGATAAAGAAAGCTATGATGGCAGTTCTTCAAGTCACTAAATGGTGACATGTCTTAATACGTAAATGTGAAAGTATGATGAAATTAAATCATGCTGAATTCTGATGATACATTAATGTTAATAGGATGCATATCTAAAGTAGTGTTCAAGTTGGGAAACGCAATGCAGTCCTCATTCTTATAAATGTTAAAGTATGTAAGTACTGATCATAAGTCGTTGTAGGTCTCACGAAAGAGAGGTTAAGAAACAGAATTGGGTTTACTCACAAAGAATGTGAAAATAAGCCAAGGGACTAGAAAGGTTAGTAATGACAAACAAGTAACACCGAGCACGGTGTTCATTCTAGGGGGAAAGGATGTAAGATCCCCCACCCACCTTGAAGAGCCAAGAGCGACTAGGACTCATAAAAATAGAAATTAATCATAACTGCATCCTAGAGGAACGGAAAACCCTCACCACAGTGAGGATACTCCCACCGCAAATAAATCAAGGGCGCTTGAGACATTCTTCTTTGAATAATATTATATGTATGTAGAACACTATATTTATAATAAAGAAGAACATATAAATATATAAGAGTAGGTTACATATAACCAATGGAAGGTTATATGGCAAACCAAAACCTCATGTATATATAATGGTGGAACCCTATATTGAAGAATATATATATCTATATATATATAGGTTGGAGGCATACATATATTGGCATTGTAGGTCGAACTTATAATGTTACAACTGCTTAATGCAAGAACCTCCAACCTACCTACATCAAATGAGAGAAACATATATATATATGGAACCGTACATGCATATATTTGTGTTTATAGAAAATAATACATATATGCTAAAGGCATATTTTGGGATATGCACATTGTGTTATGGAAGATAGTATACATACGTAAAGACATATATTGTGATATATATATGTATATCTTTGGGTAACGTCATATAAGATAGGACAATTACCATTAAACAATTATGATCCCTATCTTATTGTCATTCATCATGAAATGGAATATACGAACTAGTACATCTCATATAAGATAGGAGAACTATGATAATGAACGCATATCAAAAATATGAGAATAAACAACATCATCATGTATGATATATGAAGAAACAAAGTGATGTTAGCCTCCACGGCCCATGCTGAAAATGCAGCACCCAAATTCGTTGTACCCGATGATGTGAATGTTTAACTATTATTATTTTATGAAAAGCTGTAAACTACTTTTCTTAAATTTATTTGTTTTGATTTTAAATGAAGACACTTATCGAGCCTCCATTTATAGAGTGGTAGAGGAATCTCGCCATAAGTCACGAATTGGATGGCAGGCTGGTTCTCCGCACTACTTTTCTGCAGTTGAATATTGTCACGCCTATTTAGTGAAAATATGGCTGGCTCTGGTTACCTTGCGGAGCAAACATAATCTCCCCAAATCACGTTGCCTGTCTGAACAGGAAAGCTTTGCAAAACCAGCTTACGTAGAAAATATTCCATTTTCTATGCAAATGGACGCTTGATATAAATATATACATGTATTATAGATTTTGAAGGACGTAAAAATAAAAATGATAGCGAAAGAATATGGTTATTTATTGGTGGAGAAGGATCAACTTTAGGTTGAATTATTTTCCTGATTTCAGCCGGTTTATAAGAAGGCGTTATCAGAAGGCCTGGTTTTGGGTCGAATATTAAGGAGGCATTTCGGCTGATTCTTAGCTAATAAACGTTGAGCGTGAATGCCTTAATTTATTTGGTCACTGAGCCATTAATTATTTTTACCTTGACTGTACGCCCATTGTGGAGGCGTTACGGGAGCCCATTGTGGAGGCGTTACGGGAATCCATGCGCGGAAAATCATGGAAGCCCACGGGCAGGGAAGGAGATAAAATCCTCGCCGTAGAGTTTGGTAAGGGGGGGAAAAAGAAAAACAAAAAGATACCAGCGTTGTTGGGGAGACTGCCCAAAGAATATGCTTCCGGCAAGCTGCGAGAGGTCAACAGGAGAAAAACTCCAGATCCTGCGAGTTGGGGGTGACACTTAGATAGCAGTTTTTACAAACATTTTTCCCTGAAGTCGGAATCAATCCACATTGCCTTCGGTTATGCTCAAGTGGTGAGTAGCTGATAGGTACGTTTGCGACTTGCCTTTAAGCGAGCGAAGGTGGCCTTACCAGGCAATTACGGTAGGATAACCTACTTTCTGCTATGAATCATTGGCATGATATTACACACAGACTTGGGAAATGTTCATAGTATTATATTGCATTATTAGATTGTTTACTGGGTTATAATTTAGTGGGTCTCTTATTTGAGCCTGAGAGTTGGTCGTTTTCTGGAGAGCTTTGGTTTGGCTGTTTTGTATCAGGAAAACCTCCCCGCCTCGTAACCTCGGCCCTCTCTTGGTAGATTTTTGTCTGTGTATCAACCTATCGCCTTTTCCAACAAAAGATACTACTGGGTCGTTATTGAAGTTCGGTAAAATGGTGATGCTTGTTCTGGGAACTCAGGCTGTATGACGTGACTCCAATATTGAGCTGTCTCTGCTTGTCGTCTCCTTTTCTAGTAGGTCTATTGCAACCTTTTCCAGTACCAAATTGGAAATGGGAAATAATATCCTTAGATTTTATCACTGGATTACCTAGAACGCAGAAACAGCATGACTCGATTATTGTTGTCGTTGACAAATTAAGCAAATCAGCTCATTTCATCCCAGTGAAGTCGTCACATAAGGCAGCAGACATTGTGGGAATATTTTTAAAGGAGATATTTCGACTGCACGGTGTGCCAAAAGTCGTGATATCAAATAGGGATGTGAAATTTACATCCAATTTCTGGAAATCATTATTTGCAGGATTAGAAACTCGGATAAATTTTAGCACCAGTTACCATCCTGAAACGGATGGGCAGACAGAACGCACCAACCAGACCATTGAGAACATGCTAAGAATGTATGTTATGAAAAGACCCACTAAGTGGGAAGACTACCTACATCTGGTGGAGTTCGCTTACAACAATGGCTACCAGGCCTCAGCAAAAATGAGTCTGTTTGAGATATTGTACGGGAAGAAATGCAACACCCCTATCAGTTGGGGTTCACCTCGTCCACGAGGCTACGTCCACCAAAAGTTAGGCATCCCTCTTTATTCATAAAAATAACCACCGACCAAGGTGTACAATCTACATCATAAGTGATGTATCATCAACTTTTCATACAAAATAGAAAACCTCATCCTGAGGTCCACAACAAAACACATCTTCGGATAAGTTCCTGGAGTAGGCACGGCCTCCCTCCATGCTGGAGTTTATTAAGCGACAATTTATTTACAAGTCAATACCAATACACAGGTCTATTCCATCCGGAGGATTAGGCGATAACCCGAAACTTCGGAAGCCGTAAATTCATTTGCAATGATCTCCAGATCAGAGTATATTCTTTATCTACTTTTCAAAAATGCAAGTTTCATTCTTCAATTCCTTTATCAATAAATGGTGCTGTAGCTCTAAATTTATTTATCAAGCATTTACAATTATACATAAATCCATATATTGCATCTGAGTGCTTTAAGTTGTTTAGTGCACTGATGCCAGAAAATCCAAACATAGTCAACAGTAAGGAATCCAGGGTGGATTTCCCACAAGAGAAATTCCCAGCATACCTCGGAACACACCCTCTATAAATAATTAAGCAGTCAGAAAGTTTCAAGGATCGAATTTACTAACAGTGAAGTCGCCCTTCCCGAAGGGAACTCACATCCCGCAATTTAAAAAAGCGATGAGCACTTAAAGTGACTCATGGGTCGATCCTCAACAGAAAGGAACTTATACGAAGATGTGTTTTGTTGTGGACCTCAGGATGAAGTTTTCTATTTTGTATGAAAAGTTGATGATACATCACTTATGATGTAGATTGTACACCTTGGTCGGTGGTTATTTTTATGAATAAAGAGGGATGCCTAACTTTTGGTGGAGGTAGCCTCGTGGACGAGGTGAACCACGTACATTTGTGTCTTTTCATGCTTTTGCCTCATGATGTTTTGATGCCATCTCTGTGCATTGTGTCTAAATGTTTGGTTTCATTCCTGTTAGTTATGTATTTGAGACATGGTTGAGCAAAACGGAAAGTAATACTGTGAAAGATAATGATAAGGTTAATGTTCAATTATTATTTTTATGACATGCATAGTAAGTCTTTCAGGGCACNACTGATAAGGTTAATGTTCAATTATTATTTTTATGACATGCATAGTAAGTCTTTCAGGGCACTATAATGATGACTTGCTGTGAATCACTTTACAGGAAATTCTTAAATGATTGTTTTGTTTCATGCATATATACTACAAATAAAGTCTCTTGTAAAGATGGCCTAATCAGGTTGGCCCCTTCTATAGTAGTAAACAAACAAAGTTTTTTTTTTCTTATCCCCCTTTGGCATCCAAGGCTGAGAGGGACATTACACTCGGGGGGGGGTTGATGGTTGTCTATACCCATCATAACCGGCAGCTTGGTGACAGACGACCTACCAGCACTTAGCTTCAAAACTGTCTGCTACCAGGTGATATATTTCATGCAGCGATTGAATATCGGGGATGCATCCATTTCAGCGGTGGTCAAAACTGAGGCCGGCTGCTCATCTTTTATTTCGGTATAGCTCTGAACCTGTGTGTTGTTTTCCTCTTATATTTTTAAATTTATTGTCGCAGTAAGGCCCAGGCTTTTTGGAAATCCCCCATGTCTATGTCTTTCGAATCGGCTGTTGAAATACATCCATCGTTTAATGGCACCTTCCAGTATCTATCTTGGATGACCTACCTGTGTGGAGTGCAAACGCCTTTGTTGGAACCTGTAGCCTCACCCCTCTTATCGTGCCTTTTTACTTGTGATAGGGTCGGTTCGGACTCTATGTGAATCCAGTCCAAAACGTAGGTCCTCTACCTTGAACAGTGAAAAGATGTTTATCCTTTATTAATGTCTACACATCGTAAATTTTTTACTGTGTAGTTATAGAATTTGTCGCTTGAATAAGTAGTATGTAGAGGATCGTGAACCGTAAGGGATGGGTGCGCCTTGGGCATGAGCCAAATGGAAAATGTTTTCGTGGAGACGAAGTAAAAGGCTGACCCCTAGCCTTTTGTGCAGTATAAGTATTATATTGCAACATCGATTGAAGCTAAAATAGTCTGCAAACAAGCCTTTAAGGAAATAATTTATACACCGGGGAAAGAGCGAGCCTGTCTTTTATGGTTGTCAATGCGCCTACCCTTTGGGGATATCTGTGCTTACTATAAGCAGCGATCTCTATCTTATGATCCGAGTGAGGGATTTCTTGCGTTAAGGGATAGACGCATCACTTCCAGGATACGATTTTACAAATAGAATTTCTGTGAGTTGTTTAAGATCCAGTTTGACCTCTACACTTGCTTTTTAAAAGATACTACTTACATTTAGATTCCTACGAGCTGTGTCAGACCTAATATGAGTTTTACAAAATGCTATTTATTTAAATATGGTTCAGATCCAAGAGGTACCTATTTTTCTTTTGGCGAAAGTCAAGTGATCGATTCTGCTTATGAGCTAAAGGATAGTACACTGCACAAGAATGTTGTGTTTTCGTTGGAGTTTCACTGGGGAAACCTCTCAGTTTTGTAGAGACTGGTGGTTAGCGACCTGTTAAAAACACGGATTATTTATGTCTGGAT
>LPNX011207601.1:0-72726 GCA_001517045.1 Pseudotsuga menziesii
TGTCATCCTCGTTATCTTGTATGGTTGTGAAGTATGGGGTGTAACATTTCTAGAGAATCTTAGAGGAAGATTGATACGCCTTATCCTATTCTCCTCATAAAACCAGGTCTTTCCCCCATCGAGAGCATGGCTATGACTAGGTACTTGATGTACAAGCATAAGATAAATAACATGGGAAACGCGAAACTTCCTAATATTTCTTTAAACTCAAGTCAAAACCAACTACGCCTCAAGCAGTGTTGGTGTAAAGATACAATTGCTTGGTTAAACCATTGGGGCATTGATGAAAATGACATCTTGCAGAACATTGATAATGTTAAAAATATTATTACTTATAATTTTAAAGAGAAATTATGGTGCGAGGAAAATTTAGCGGTTAAGACAAAATTAAGATATTATTATAAGGAGACTATTAATCCTAACTTGGAAGATCAGAAGTATCTCTCGGTAATAACTAGCTCACATAATAAAATTAATATAGCCAAGATTAGAATGACCTCTCATGAACTCCATAGCGAAACAAGGCGTTGGTCTATTCCTAAAACTCCATGGGCTGAAAGGATTTGCCATTTGTGTGAGTCTATTAGCGTTGAGGATGAAAATCACTTTCTCTTAGAGCATCTTACTTACACCTAGATTTGATCTGAGTTTCATAATATTTGCTACAATACAAACCTGTATAACCTCCTAACTTGCCAAAACTATAATGAGCTTGGAAAGCTTTTTGAACACGGGAACAAGATTTTAAGGTAAATCAAGTATTATCCTTCTTAAGGTCCAATAGACCAAAGTTGGTCTTAGTGGACGCTAATCATCATCGTCATCATCATCATAATCATGTGATGATTAATGTTTATACTATAAGCAATCAATTCAATGATGCATCGTTTAACTAGAAATTTAAGTTATTATTTTTTCATGAAATTATATTTAACTTCAACAAAAATAATATATTCAATAATTTTTATTTAATTTTAAAATTATAATATATTGAATATTAATAAACTAAGTTTAGTATTGATTAAGAGCATGGCTATATCAAAATTAACTTTGATAAGTGCCTTCTTATAAATATATGAGAATTGCATTCTACAACCCAGTAGGAAGAGATGTGTAACTCCTTCCATGCTCATCTTAAAGTTGAACAGTGTGCTTTATAAAAAATAATAAAATATTATTAAAAATAACATATCTACTTAAATTAAATTTAAATTATTTAGAATCTCATATATATATATATATATATATATTAGATAAACCGAAACCGTAGTCATTAGATTACACATGTCCTCAACATTTGCACTAATTTGATCCCTCTGGGTGCTTTGTAGAACCCCTTATAAATGGATCTATGTTGGTATTCATCACAAGTTATACTTGAACTAATAATAGAGGGTGGAAAACTTATTTTGTTCTTCAAAACAATTATAAATCAACAAACTTTGTGATGTGGGATACAAAGAAGATTCTTTTTGAAGCTCTAGAGAGGTTTGTATAAAGACATCATGGCTTGGTTAAACCAATGAGGGATTGACTAAAATGTCACTTTCAAGATATCAATAACATTAAAAAATCATCACATCTAAGTTGAAAGAGAAAATGCGGGCTTACAAAAGAATTAGAGGTTAAAAGAAAATTAAGATACTATAAGATGGTCATTAATCCTATGAAGATAAATAATATCTAGCTTTGTTAACTAGTTCAAAGAAGAAAATTAATATGTTGCCAAGACATGGACCCTAAACAATTCCTAAAACACTATGGGTAGAAAGGACTTGCCATTTCTATGAGAATGCCAGCTTTGAAAATGAAAAACACTTTATCTAAAAATGCCATATGTACACCCACATTACATCATGGTTTTATAATATTTCTTATAATACAAACCTCTATAATCTTCTAACATGTCAAAACTATGGCTACTTACAAACACTTCTTTTGAAGCCTTTTGAGCATCAAAATAAAACTTTTACAGCAATCCAAGTAATTTTCTTAAAATTTGATGAACCAAAGTCTAATCTAAGTAACGGTTAACCACCACTATCATTATCATTAAAATTGTTTATAATAAATCAATGTGAGAAGAAAATTACTCCAATGTTGCACAATAGAAATTTTGCATACGTTTGTGTTAAGTAAGAAAACCGTTTTCCATTTTCAGTGAATGGAATAAAACCATTTTCATTGAGAGGAACGTAAGCATTATGCTTTTTATAACTTGTGATGAAAGAGATCACAGAATATTAAACAGAGATTTTAAAAAGAATGCTTTTATCGCTTGCCATGGAATACCTTTTATGCAGAGGGGCTCACTACATAAAAATGCTTTAATATTTAGTTTGCGTTCTATTGAAAAGATCGAAATGCTTTTTTTTCTAAACTTTTAATAGGAAGGGACCTCCGAATAGAAACCCATTTTTATATTTTCATTATATGAGCAGAAACAAAATGTTTTTTTCACTTTGGAGGGATCCTAAACAAAACGCTTTTATCCATTGGAAAGAACACAAAATACTTTTATAACTTTGTAATGAAGAATATATATGTATATATCCTTCATGTTGAATAAGAGAAGCATAATATACCATGAACTGAATTCACAAGGTATCAAAACGCAAGATGGTGCACTAGCTTTACACATATTCTATGTTGGAATATATATACTTAAGTACAATATATATTTCAGAATATATTCTTAATGGTGAAGTAAGTGCCAAGTTAGCACATATTTTTCATCTTTAAATTTAGTTTTTTTTTAATTTCTCATCACAATTAAATTCAGTTCTCGTGAGTCCATCTTACTCCATTCTACTGCAGCATAACTGGTCTTTTATTTTTGGCGTTTTTTTTTTTCTTTGTAGTGATTAAACTGACCTTTCTAGAATAGTAAAATATGTGAAGTTCAAATTGTAATTGATAAAATAATCTCTGTTGCATGAATTTTTGCAGCCAATTTTGCGCAAACAGAAACGTCGATAAGGACGGTTTAAGTTCCGAGTTTTTCTATTTCGTACTAATTGGAAACTTATCTCGGTATAGCAGCTGATAAAGGCGATGGCGGCCAAAGGTAAAGGTAAGGCTATTGGCATTGATCTTGGAACTACATACAACTGCGTAGGAGTATGGGAGCACGACAGAGTTGAAATTATTGTTAATGACCAGGGAAACAAAACCACTCCTTCCATGGTTGCCTTCACACCCTGTGAAAGAATCGTTGGCAATGGTGCCAAGTATCAGATCGCTAATAAGCCCCACAACACTGTGTTCGATGTCAAAAGACTCATCCGAAGAAGATTCAGCGATCCCTATGTGCAGAGTGACATGAAACTATGGCCCTTCACTGTTGTCTCTGGAGACAATGGCAAGCCTCTCATCCAGGTTGAGTACAAAGGGAAGAGGATGGAGTTTGCAGCCGAGGAGATATCTTCCATGGTTTTATCAAAGATGAAGATGATAGCTGAAGCATATCTCAAATCTGATGTCAAGAATGTTGTTGTCACAGTGCCTGCCTATTTTAGCGATTCTCAGAGAAAGTCTACTAAAGATGCTGCAGCCATTGCAGACCTTAAGGTGATGAGAATTATTAATGAACCTACAGCTGCAGCTATAGCTTATGGGTTTCATACAGTATGCAATGAGAAGAAGACCATCCTGATTTTTGACCTAGGTGGAGGTACCTTTGACGTCTCCATTCTTACTGTGGACAATGGTAGATTTGAGGTGAAGGCTGTGGGAGGAGACATGCATTTGGGAGGGGAGGATTTTGACAATAGGATGCTTAATTATTGTGTCCAGCAGTTCAAGAGAAGAAACAAAAAGGACATTACCAAAAATGCAAAATCCCTTCGGAGACTCCGGTCAGAATGTGAGAGAGCAAAAGAAGTCTGTCTTCTGCTGTAGAAACTGTAATTGATATTGACTGTCTCTATGAAGGACTGGATTTGCATATGAAGATTAGTAGAGCCAAGTTTGAAGACCTCAACGCTGATTTGTTCGAAAAGTGCATGCAAATCCTGAAGCAATGTCTGCTAGACTCAAAGGTGAATAAAGAGCAAATTAATGAAGTTGTTTTGGTAGGAGGTTCCAGTCGCATTCCAAAGGTACAGGAACTCATCCAAGAATTCTTCGATGGAAAACAACTGTGCAAAAGCATAAATCCTGATGAAGCTGTTGCATATGGTGCTACAATTCAGGTGGCACACTCGAACAATGAAGGCGTCCATTTAGTCCTTATCGACTTTACACCTTTGAGTCTTGGAATCCAAACTGACGGTGGGGTTATGTCTGTAGTCGTTCCCAGAAATACTCCGATTCCCACTAGAAATGAGGGAAATTTCACTACAAGGTTTGACAATCAGATAACTGTCTTATTTCCCGTTTATGAAGGTGAGAGAGCTATGGTTGCAGATAACAATTTGCTGGGTAAATTTGAGTTGCGTGGAATTCAAGCATTCTGGTTTCGATCCAGCTGAGCATGACTGGCGTGGTGGCCGCTAGAATCATCCGGGACATGAAATTTAACTTTAAATTGAATAATTATGCGAGATACGATCCTGGTTTCGCCAAGCTTCCCAGCGTTCTGGTAGACCGGCTGCATATACCACGCCGATCGTCGACCCTGCCTGTTTTCCAAGAAGCTCCGGTGTTTCGAAATGGTAAAGAATGCATCGTCTCGGCACCTTCGTCGTGGTACCACAATGGGATATAATTTTAATTTTTTTAATTTTATTATTATGACGTCATCTTGCCATATGTCAACTCAAATCCAGATACCAAATTCCAAAGTTTACATCATCTTCTATCCACCAATCAACGGTTTACAAACATAGTTTTTTAACAAAATTAAAAAAAATATTTTACAAATCCCTAAGTCATACTTTGCAAAACAGATTTTAATTCTTTATAACTGCCTCAAAAGACACCAACTAATACCAAAGTCAAAAAAGTTTGAATTGCAATCGATTACAATATACCTGCTAAGGCAGGTATAATAATATCTTCCATAACAATTTGAAAATTTTATAAATGATGAATCTTCGTTGTAATATTTTAATAAAACTAATAAATTATTTATAAGTATATCTAAAATTAATAATATTTTTTATAACAATTATTAATTTGATAGCAATTTAATAATGGTATAAATGAATTTTTTATTGGTTTAAAATATTATTAACAACAATTTAAAAATAATATGTTATATTTGTATAACTTTAATATTCTAATTCATTTTATACTATTTAATAAATAAAAAAATAATATATAAATAAAAACTTATAAAGCTATCGTAAATAAATGTGGTGCAGGAGGGTCGACCACAGCCAACCTTACCAGCACCTTCAGGATCTCGTGGCTCCTACAATTAGCACGACTGCCAAATTTAGCCTTTGGCCAAATTCTGCGCTAGATTTGCCTCCCCGCTATTATGTCTCCGCAACCGCCTTTCCGGAATAGGCTTTCCCACAGCACTATTTCTACAACCTCATTTTCGCAGCAGGATTTCCTGCAGCTCTATTTTCGCAACCGCCTTTCCACAACAGGATTTCCGCAAGTGGGATGCGGGATGCACGGTCAACTTTCCAAAGTTGTTCCCTCGCAACTTCTTCCCGCAACTTTTCCTCCGCAACTCTCCCGACCGTCAGATCTTTGTGGCCTCCTCCACGATCGTCGATCTTCGCTTTAGCGCAGATCTCACAGATCTTTGTAGATCTATTATCGCCTTCACAACTTCCATTGTGAATCTCTCCTAGACCATTAGATCTCTGTTTGCGGACTCAATCTCCACCGTTCATTCTCTACAATAAACTGGTTAAGGAAGAAAACTTGTGCGCTGCGTCGATTGATCATGGAATCAATCAATCCAGCCTGCAAAATTGAAGAGTAATTAGCCTAACCCTCCTATGCATACATCTATGAACTATTCCAGCCATTCAAGCAACAATTTCATGCGTGAATCAACGATTTTAGAGAAATACACAGATGTTCAGAAAACCGCCAAAGTCGGCTCTGCACAGATATACAGTTCAAACAGTAAATGCATAGAGGCCAATAACACTACAAACACACAGCTACTCTTACTATTAAGCAAACATACACACACACCACTCGACTTGCCTTCTCCCGTCTTCTCAAAATATTTACAAGCAGAACGAGATGCAAGTTTGTTCGTCTCTCTGCAAATGGGATTCTAACCCAGAAGAACAAAATTGAAGAACAAAACCCTTCATACTTCTCTAAACTACATATTTAAACTAAATTGTAACCTAAAACAAACAAAACAAAGCATGATGGAAACGTCCCTATCTCAATAAACAAATTGTGGTTTTATCTCCACGCAGGGAGTCATGATCCCCCATCATTCCTATCGACGCTAACAGACTATGACTCAGCAAAACAGCCCAAAAATCTCCCACAACATGTGACCAACTCATCACATTGTTGAAATGCCACGATGCTCCTGCATCAAAATATTTTATAATTAATCTATAAATGAAGCTCACAGTGTAACTTATAATCAAGCCTAGTGGTTGTAAGGTATAGCAAACTCCCCACTAGTTGCATGTAGATTTACTCATTAACTGCCTTAAAGTTAGTCTTGGCTTAAAATTATACTCTTTCTCTATAGTTGTAGACAAGATTTTGCAATCTGTCATTCTGAACCTATCAAGCAAACTCCTAGCATATGTTTTTTTAGAGACAAAAATGCTGCTACTTACATGCCAAACTTTTACACCTATACAGTAATGTAGGAAGCCTAGATCAGTCATGTCAAAAGCTTTGCTCATACTGGATTATCATCACTATCCTATTTTACCATCAAATTATATATTAAATTTATTTTTAGATATAACTAAGATTTTTAAATTATAAATTTTATAATTAATTTTTTAGAATTTTGTTCAATTAGTTTACCATTAATATATCTTAATTTTCAAAATTTCTTAAACATTATGAGAAGTTTTTAATCTAAAATAATTTAGTTAGTAAAGTATTAAGATATAATTATTGAAAACACTTAAAAGTTATTTTATTGGGAGACGCGTGTATTTTACAATTAAATATTATTTTATAAGTAACCAAAATTTTTAAACTATAATCCTTATAATTAATTTACTAGAATTTTGTTACAAATAGTTTATCATCAATATATCTCAATTTTCAAAATTTATGAAGCATATATTTTGGATTATTATGTTGTTTTTTAACACGATGATATAATTATTAAAAAAACTCAAATATTAAAAAAAACATCAAAAAAATATTAAATATTAAAATATACTAATGGCGTGTCAAAAGGTTTACACATAGGTTGTTTTTCAATTATTGTTTATGTTTAATATATCCAAGATTAATATAAAGGTCCATGTATAAGATGGATTTACACTATTACTTTATCTAGACAAAGAAATTTAGTTCTTATTAGTTTACCACCAATATATTCTAAGTTTATATTTTTTAGACATACATTGGAGTAAAATGTTTTTTTTTGGACAGAGGTATGTAAAACATTATCCACCCATGAAGCTTTCACTTTGATACACATAATTTCTCATACAAACTTTCTTTTGATTTAGCATTATGTGCCAGGCATTGCTAAAAGGATTGGTTTGGAGTATGTGAATTGGTCAAGAGCATTGTATTCCTTACTCAAACTAGACTATGCAAATTTGATGCGGTGCAAACTTTCTTACCATACAAACATGAAACATGCATATACATCTATATTCTTAGGTTCTTAAATAATAATTTAATGAGTGTGCGGTAAAGACCTTGATACCATCAACAAGAACAAGTGTCATCATTTTAAACCTCTCTTGCAGTAAAGCCCTGTTTTTTACCCTAGTATTTAAAAAGTTGTAAATATGGATGAAAAGGCTACAATCTAAATATATGGTCTAGAATGACCAAGCTCTGTAAATTTGTAAACTTTCGCTCTTTAATATAAAATCTAGGACTACTACAGACCAAAATATGGAAGAAGAGACAGGGGGTTATCTTTCCACAAGGGGGAGAGAGATTATCCCAAGCCTAGGACTAAATGAAAAAAGGTGCTCAACCCATATATGTCACTTGTCCACTCTCTTTGGAAAAGGAAAAGTGTCTATTTGCATGGTTTCCAAGTGGCTAGTTCCTATCACCTTTGTTTCCACTTGGCTAGCCTCGACCTTGCATATAAATAGACAGATCTAGGAATCATTGTACTTCACTTCCTTATACCAAAGATAGTCATTTTTGCTACAGACCTTAACTATTGAGAGGTCAACCTTTGTCGTTCGTACTTCCATATTGCCATCATTGTACCACCATCACCATGTTGCACAAGGACAACCAGATAGATAGAACAGTGGAATTCCCTAAAGCCCTAGAAAGGAATTGGGGTAACAAACCCGAGGTATTATTAGCTTAGAGAAGGGAGCCTGACGTACTCTTAACTCAGAGAAGGTAGCCCCATTCCTTGGTTGAGGGATAGATATAGCCAGAGAAACCAACACCATCTTGTGGATTTATAGTCCCAGCTCGAGGGTGGCCTGACAAAGTAATATTTGGCTTGACAAAGCCTACGGCTGGGTGGAATTTCCTTTGTCTGTAGACAGTTGGTTACATTTTCATATAAGTATTTATTTTTGTTTGAAATGTGTTGTGGAAGATCATTGAAATGCATTTTATTTTATTACGGTTGAAAGTTTAATGAAATTATTGTCAATTGTGAGATTGCATTCATAGCAATTATGTTGGCCTTGTTTTCATGCATGTTTAAATTAACTATGCTTCCAGACTCATTCATAATTCCATTGTAAACCCTAATTAAACCATTAGAAAAATATATCAGGGTAATATGGATGTTTTTGGTTAAAATTATGGATGTATCACAGTCCAATTAGTATTATGGGGTCAACTAATTCGTGACACTTGCACCAATGCACTAATTTAATATTCCAAGAGATTTATAGAAATTGCAACTACACTTAAATGGTTATGCCTTCCATCTCTACAACCTCATGTATGGAGGCCAATTAATATCAATGTTCAAGCTCAACAAGCCTATTGGAATTTCTCACATAAATTTTAGCAAGTTAACTCAATTTTCAAAATATTTTCCACAAATAAATTTTGAAGAAAAAATTCTCAATCCAAAATTTACAATTAACAAACTGGTTAGATTCACCAAAAATATCAATAATTAATCAATGAAATTTTACATGAATATTGCTTCTAGAACATATGAACGTGCTTGATAATTTTATCTAGAAGTTTGTTTTAGTGGTTAGCAAAAGGAACCACAATGCAAAGAGCCGAAGTTCAAACCATAGTGGATGTGTTGGGGGGAAGGCATATGATCCCCTATTGTGTGTTTCCCTCCATCATCAAAGGGACTTAACACATGTCTAATAATCCAAATTGGCTTAAGTTGACACTAATAGGATACTTTATTCATTAATTGTATGGTAATATCAACATCAATGCTCAAGTTCAACAAGCCTTTCTCACATAAATTCTAGCAAGTACACTTAATGTTAAAACATTTTCCATAAATGCAACCTTAAGAAAAAAATTCTCCATCCAAAATTTACAATTAACCACCTAAGCAAATTCACCAAAAACCTTTATAATTAAAAAATGAATTTTTACTTAAAAATTTATTCTACAATATGTGATCATATTTGATAATCTATTGGGAAATGGCTTAGTGGTCACAAAAGGTGCCACCATGCAAAGAGTCTAGGTTCAAACTTGGTAGGTGTAGAGGCCTTGTGTGTGTGAGAGAGAGAGAAGAAAGGCATTTGATCCCTAGTGTTTGTCTCTCTTTGTCATCAAAGAGACTTAACATGTCTTTGACAAGCCAAATTGGTTTAAGTGGATGTTAAAAATATACTTTATATGTTAATGGTATGCTAAAAATGCTAAAAATAGATCATTAAATTTATGAACTTGAAACTATAAAACACTAATAATTTTTTAATTTCAAAAGACATTGGAATTCTTCAAGAATCATTAAAATGTCACTAAATTCAACTTTTGGTTGAGTTCGATTTTCAGCAAAACAATAAACAAATCTACCACAAATCATAAGTTCATTATAATATTTCTACCTACTCTCGGATGTCCACAAGTACTCTCGGATGTCCACAAGTGTGGTGGGTTCACTAAGTTATATTAAAAAAAAATTACAAGATATTTTAAGTTCCACATTTCATTAGTATGTTAAGAAAATACCAAAAAAATTGGCTCCAAAGGGAACCAATCAAGGAGAACCAATCAAGAGAATTGTAATCCTTAAACTTCCCATACGAATGAATGCAACACATTGTTTTTTATCATACTAAAATGAGACACACATACATCTCTCTTCTCATTGTCCTACACTCTCATACAAAACATTCACTAGCATATTATTTTGTCAAACCAGCTATACCATCAACAAGAACATATATCATTATTTTGAACCACTTGCACCAATGCACCTAGTTACTCTTCCAAGTGCTTTATGGAAATTGCAACTAAATATTTACCTTAAATTGTTGCACCTACTATCTTCATGACTACATGTATTTTTCCAATTAATATCAATGCTTGAATTCAACAAGCCTTTCTAAATTTCTCACAAAATTTTATCAACTAAACTCAATTTCAATATATTTTCCACAAATACATTCTCAAGAATATTTTCCCAAATGCAAAATGTGCAATTAATAACCTAATATGATTCACAAGAATTCTCTACAATTAAATAGAAATTTACTCTAGAATATATGATGTTATTTAATACGCCCTAGGGCTATGGCTTAGTGGTTAGGACAAGATACCACATGTGTAGAGTCCTTGCATGTGTAAGTGAAGGTGTTTGGCCCCTTGAATTGATTACACACGGGGAAGGTGTTTGACTCTTCGAGTTGATTTCCTAAATAATAAAATTGGGTTTATATATATATGAGCGCTCGCACGAAGTTGGTTCCACTTTTTAGTGCCACTTAAGAAATCAGAAACGCATTTCCGAAGTGTAAATCGATAACACATGCGTTATTGTTGGTACGTTCGTAATAACCTGAGCCCAAAGACGAGGCTAAGGTTAGTAAGGCAGTATCGCATATGTGTTCTGTAAAAGTTAAATATCGCAAATGCGATATGGAAAACAAAACAAAGGTCCCAGGCCTCACTTTGTCATTTGCACAGTGAGTGTTTCGGGAGAGCAATAAACCGCACCAACGATTTCCGTTTGAGCATTTGGAGGTTGATTTGGAGGTGGCTGTGGAGTTGGATTGGCTCCAATGGTAGGTAACTACTCATATCAATTAGAAATTGTTTTCAATTCTTTATTGTTTTTGTTAATTTCGTATTTTTTATATTTGCTTAAAAAAATTTAATAAAAAAAATTGAATTAAATCAAAGAATGATAAATTAAAACACTTTGTATTTTGTTGTTAAAATCTTAACAGATAACATAAATGAGAAAGATATTGTGGAAAACGAACCCGCTAATAACCAAGAACCAAACCCAAACCCAAACATGAACCAAACCCAAACCTAGAGGGGGAAGAAGACCGAAACTCACAGATTCTAGCGCGTTTGGGTGCATTGAGGCACCTTAGCTCATCTTTTAGAGGGGGATCATTTGAGACAATCTTTAGTCGAGGCATTGGATACAATAACAAACACAATTGTCAATGCCCAAGGAGCTCTGTACAACATTAGCCCGTACATAGAATCCAAGAGGCAATACTACTCCGATGGTTTGAGTTATAAAGACATCAAAAACCTAAAGATTACAAAAGACCAATTATTTTCATTATTTAGGGACCCTAGCACTGGATTGGTTCCACCCACCACTCGAGCACACATTTCCATAGACTGGTGTGTGGAACCAAATATAAAGGCCAATTGGATGGATCACTGGTATATGGTCTTCGATGAAGACCCTCATGGGAATAGGGACATCCCATTTTATTTCCTTAGAAAATTGTATGCAGAATTCATCCTAGGGAAACATGTTAACTATTTCGATATTTTAGGCTTCCAGGGTGTTGGTCATGGGATGCCCCAAGATAGGGAAGGGGCCAGGACGGATCCTAACCGCGTGCCACACCCTCCAAACACACCAAAACCCCCTTAGCTATATCCTCCTGCGGGTTATGTGATTGAGGATACACATGAGGCCTTATTTGACTTGGCAGATACATTGCTTCAGCATGGGACTGATGGCCAAGGAAATGTAGGCCAAGGGGTTGGCACTTCTAAGGCCAGCCCATCGCATAGTAAGGATCCATCTACAGATCGCACAGGAGACGTAGAGCGTTCAGAGCATCATGTTACTCCACGCCCTTGCACATCGTGTGGAGGCATATGCTATGGCCCTGCTTCAGACTTCCGGGACGATGGATTACTTCGATTTGTAAGTAAAACTCATTATTTTCATATTGTATTTTGTTTCATATCACAATTTTCAATTGTTTCACAATTTATTTCTATTTAATTATCTAACGAATTATGTGAACAAATATACAGTTGGTGTCCCATGGCACCCCAGAGTCGCATAGTCCGCCGATTAATGTTGAGAACATTGATGTTGCTGTCAATATTGCATATGGGTTTGGTTCTTCACCATTAGCGGTAAGAACTATACTTTTTAATTTGTCAATGTTATTTACATATTTATAGTAGAGATTGTAACATTAAATACATCCTAATTTTGATACAATATGTTTTATGCAAGGTGATCAGGATGAGTACATTGAATCCCAGCCTAGTCCCTCTCATGTAGAGGTAGATTCCCAGACATAGGTATCATTTTAAATATGCTTTTAATTATGTTTTGCTTTCTTTGGAAAAATCATTTTTCGTCCATCGTGTATATGTCTCGTTTTCTTTGTATTATCAGACATTGACATATGTTACTTTATGCAGGCATCCATTGAGCCATTGGTGCTTGAAGAGCACCAAAGTGAGATTGTTGCCGACCCACCTCTTACCCCCCGCCAGGTACATGTATGTTTCGCTTTCTTTGAAAACATCATTTTTCGTCCATGTAGTATATATGTCTATGATTCTTTGTAATATCTGAATTTGAAATATGTTATTTTATGCAGGCTTCTAGTGAGGCACCAGTGCTTAAAGAGCACCAGATCGATGACCCACCTATGATGAGCCAGCAGGTACGTTTATGTATCGCTTTCTTTTAATTGTGATTTTAATGATTCAACATGTACTTTTTTAATTTTTTGAAATTGTGTAATTGTATCTTTATCTTTTTGTACGTAGGAACGTGAGTTTGATGAATATGTCCAAAAAGCGAGCTTCTTCACTAATACAAGTAGAAGTCCTTTTCTCTCGTTGCTAGTTAATCGATCCACTGGTTACACACCTCCTCACATCCCCCAGGTATATTTATACATTGCAACTCTTGCTTATATTGCTTTTTGTACATGCAAGTATCTTTTTCCTTGTTGCCCCCATTGATATGTCTATTTTTATTTGTATTATCTGACATTGACATATGTTACTTTATGCAGAAATCTACTGAGACAATGGTGCTTGAAGAGCACCAAAGCGAGATTGTTGTCGACCCACCTCTGACGAGCCAGCAAGTACGTTTATGTATGGCTGTCTCTGATTTGGTGCTTTCTCTTTGTACGTTTTTGTACGTTTATGTATTGCTTTGACATATGTTACTTTATGCAGGAATCTATTGAAACAGTGGTGCTTGAAGAGCACCAAAGCAAGGTTGTTGTTGACCCACCTCTGACGAGCCAGCAGGTACATTTATGTATCGCTTTCTTTGTATGTTTATGTATGGTTTTCTCTGATTTGGTGCTTTCTCTTTGTACGTTTTTGTACGTTTATGTATCGCTTTGACATATGTTATTTTATGCAGGAATCTATTGAGACAGTGGTGCCTGAAAAGCACCAAAGCAAGGTTGTTGGCAACCCACCTATTCCCCCCCGCCAGGTACATGTATGTTTCGCTTTCTTTAAAAACATCATTTTCCGTCCATGTAGTATATATGTCTCTGATTCTTTTTATCATCTGAAATTGACATACATGTTACTTTATGCAGGATTCTAGTGAGGCACCGGTGCTTGAAGAGCACCAAATCGGTGACCCACCTTTGACGAGCCAGCAGGTACGTTTATGTATCGCTTTCTTTGTACGTTTGTGTATCAATTTCTCTGATTTGGTGCTTGAAGAGACCCAAATCGGTGACCCACCTCTTCCCCCCCAATGTACATGTATATTTGTTAACATTGGCATATATATATTTTTATGCAGCTTGATAGTGAGCAAGTGGTGCTTGAAGAGCACCCAATCGAGGTTTCTGCTAATGAGGCACCACGACCCACCATTACTTCTCACGTATAGTAAGTAAAAATGTTATATTGGTTTGGAATTTGAACAAATGTACATAGAATTTATATAAGTTGGTAAACTAACTTACAAAATTCGGTTTTTCTGCAGTCTCCACTGATGCGACCTATCCCTCTTGTTCAGCGATGGGGATCACCAGTGAGCAGTCAGAAAAGAAAGCTAGACTTCTCCGAAGACATTGACAGTGGCAGTGAAAGGAGGGGTAACTAGAATAATTGTATAGGGGGGATACATAGATGTAACTTTTTGTTTTTATACACACAGATGTACAGTTTGATCCACTATTTTGTATTATGGCCATGTGGCATGCCAATTTTTGTAACATTATTTGTATACATATATAATATAAAGCAAGGTTCAAATTTATACATATATGGTTGACTTGATCTTGGAACATGATATGGTTGACTTGATCTTGGAACATGATATGTGTGGTTCACCTATGTGATATAATGATATGTGTGGTTCACATGTGTGGTAGTATGAATTTCAAATACTTAAAGGAAGAATTTATGACTCATCAACTTTTTAACATTATGGCTATCCTCAACTTTTTAACATCATAACCATACCATACACTACCTAAATTACATACACTAACATCATAACACTAAGTCATGCATGCATGTGTAATATACCATATCATACCGTACAATACCCTATGATACTAACATCATACCATACTAACATACAATAACATACCCTACAATACCCTATGATACTAACATCATACCATACTAACATACAATAACATACCATAGCATAGCATCGGGAGTAACATAATTATTGAACTCTTCACAAGATTGTCCGTTTACTAATGGATCAATAATATCAACTTCCATATAACCAGCTTTCTTTAATGTTGCATTATACTCCTCAGCCTTTATGTCAGGTATCTGTTGAGGGGGAATGGGAACTGTTTGCTCATGTAATTAATATCGACGATTTCTTGAATCTTCCATCTTTTTTTATTTTTTATTTTCAGCTTCTTCCGGTATAAGCACCTTCCTCGCTGACTTTATACCTCTATTACGTACATTCCCCATTGAAATCTACCCAAACTTGTACAAAACTATGGAATTATGTAAGTAATGATTAAATTGCACGCTGAACAGTTCTCTGTGCGCGGGTTCAGAAGAATTATGTCTTTTGCTATAGTAAACCTGGCCCACAACATGCAACCCAACATTTTTTATATAACGCATATCGCATATGCGACATAACGCACCTTTTTTTTTATCGCATATGCGATATGGATACAATGCTTTTTAATTAACGTGCAGTTTTTTACGTGGTCTCTAAAACGCATAATTAAAGGGGCAGTTTTTTACGTGGCCTCTAAAACGCATATGCAATATATCGCATATGCAATTTAGTGCATATCAAATATGCAACTTGACATTACATGGGGTGGATCATGAACCAACATTACATTGGTTATGAGGGGGGGGAGTCAAAGGAGGGAGAGGAAGGTGTGGAGAGAATCATGGGAGGGAGGGATGGGTACGATGATGATGACTATGATAACGATGATTATGATGATGATTACGAGGATGAGGAGGATGACTATGATGGTGATTATAGTGGTGATTATAATGATGATGATGAGGATTATGACTATGATGTTGATGATGAGGATGATGATGAGGAGGAGGAGGAGGAGGATGATGATGACTATGATGATGAACATGAGGATGAGGGTGATGATGATGATGAGGATGAGGATGATGACGATGACAATGAAGATGACGATGATGATGATGGTGATGATGAGGATGAGGGTGATGATGATGATGATGATGAACAATGATGGTGATGATGAGGAGGAGGATGATGACTATGATGATGATGATGATGAGGATGATGAGGATGACGACGGTGAGGATGATGATGAACAATGATGGTGATGATGATGATGATGATGATGTGGATGAGGGTGATGAGGATGATGATGAGGATGAGGATGATGATGACGATGACGATGATGAGAATGGGGGTGATGATAATGATGATGATGACAGTGATGATAATGATGAGGATGAGGATGAGGATGATGACAATGATGATGAACAATGATGGTGATGAGGAGGAGGAGGATGATGATGATAACGACGATGAGGACGATGATGATGACGGTGACGATGATGATGATGATGATGATAATGAGGATGAGGATGATGATGATGACTATGATGATGATGAGGATGAGGGTGATGATGATGATGATGATGATGACGGTGACGATGATGATGAACAATGATGGTGATGATGATGATGAGGAGGAGGAGGATGAGGATGATGATGACTATGATGATGATAATGAGGATGAGGGTGATGGTGATGGTGATCATGCAGAGGATGATGATGATGACGACGATGACGATGATGATGAACAATGATGGTGATGGTGGTGATGATGATGATGATGATGACGATGACGATGACGATGAACAATGATGGTGATGAGGAGGAGGAGGAGGAGGATGACTATGATGAGGAGGAGGAGGAGGAGGAGGAGGATGACTATGATGATAATGATGAGGATGAGGGTGATGATAATGATGATGATGATGATGGCGATGATGATGAGGATGAGGATGAGGGTGATGAGGAGGAGGAGGAGGAGGAGGATGAAGAGGATGGTGATGAGGATGATGATGATGATGATGAACAATGATGGTGATGATGATGAGGAGGAGGATGATGACTATGATGATGATGAGGATGAGGATGAGGGTGATGATGATGAAGATATGATGAGGATGAGGATGAGGATGATGGTGATGATGATGACGATGACGATGAACAATGATGGTGATGATGAGGAGGAGGAGGATGAGGGTGATGATGATGATGATGATGATGACGACGACGACGATGATGATGAACAATGATGGTGATGAGGAGGAGGAGGAGGAGGATGACTATGATGATGATAATGAGGATGAGGGTGATGATGATGATGATGACGACGATGATGATGAACAATGATGGTGATGATGATGAGGATGAGAGTGATGAGGATGACGATGATGGTGGTGATGAGGATGAGGGTGATGATGGTGGTGGGGAGTCTAAATGGTATTATAATGGAATAAAGATGGCATTACTCTTTTTTACTCTTGTACCAAATTAGTTAAGAAAAAATGCATGTTCATTATAATGCATATGCGATATGAATCGCATATGTGATATAGCGCATATGCAATATGAATAACATATAACAAATATGCGTTATAACGCATATGCGTGTTTTAAAAATTTAAAAACTCGGTGGGAATAAGGTTTGGCATTATGTTCGGAATTAACTTCGAACTACTGAACCTATTGGCTAGGACATAAAAACCAGGGCTATTGCCTGTCTTTTAGAATTCTATTAATATGCTCAGTTTCGATGGCATGTTTTGCTTTGACAAACACAGTGTTTTTTTATGAAAATTTAGAATATTGTAGAGTACGATCTTACGATTCCGAATATGTATTTTTTCTTTTAAATATATGTTTTACTTATTTATTATTATTTTTCTAAATGACATAGGTTAGTTTTCGAAAATAGATACATCGATTGTTTTTTATATAACTTTTGATTACCTTCACCATTTGCCAAGAAAACTATATGGTACACTCGGAGAGAGCGAGCTCTACAATATTATATATAGAAATCGAGGATTTTATTAATTTTTGCCTCTAAAGTGTTGCACTCGCACAGAAAGTTTTAATTTCGAGCTTTTCTAACTTCAATAATTAATAAAAAAATAACTCATCAAACGATATGAATAAATAGTGTTGCACTAAGCTCATATGTCATTTACATGTCTGCAAGATTTTATACAAAATTGACATCATTTAGCTCATATATTGCTGCACCCATAGAAACATATATGTTATGATGTGCCGAAATTTTGAAAACCCAATTTCACGGAAACTAATTTTATAATCAATTACACACATTTTTTCTGCATAAATGTTATATATTATGAAAGTTGATTCAATTACATATCTTTTGTCTTTTTACTTCATCTTCAAATACATTAGGAAAGTACCCCTAATTTTGACCTAAAGTGAGAGGTTCCACCAGTATTACGTGGCATCTAAAATGTCTTTAAAGGAGTCCATGATTGTGCATCAGCCTATATATATATATACCCAAAAATTCTTAATTAACTATTAAAAGACCATTAAATCCAATTTGTCTTGATAAAGTTCAATTTTGGGCAAAGCAATATACAACTCTCATCCTAAATCATCAATTTCTCTCATATTTTCTTTATGACCAAATCATCACTTACTGCAGCATACACTAAAGACAAGCATGGACATTTTATTATTCTAATCCTAATCTTTTATTATTTTAATCCAAAGATTATTTCAAACCTTCTCTGGTTTAAACATCATGATGTTCTATATGAAATTGTGGTTTAAACATCACAGTGGTCTAAATGAAAAACCTATATATAGCTTTGTACAGTAGCAATGGAAGAAAAACTTATCATACACAAAGTTTTTTTAAATATAGATTGTGTTCTTCCATTAAGCTTTTCCCTCTCTTCTGAGTGAGATCGGTTTATCTAGTTAAAAATTATATCAATACACAAATTCCACATTTGAGTAACATTTCAAGAAGCCATCAACAACATCACTTCCAGTCTTGCACGTTTAATTGACACAATGTTATGATAATGCCATGAATAATATGGTATTGAACACAGGAAATTCGACATCCTATCGAGAATTCTCAGACAAAATGAGGTTAGCATAAAACCTCAATTATTATGGATCACTTGAGTTGAAATAAATTACACTGTATATATTAACTAAAGCATGCTAAACAATTGCCCACATTGTCCAATGCACGCAAGCTCTCGATATTGGCTTCCATGAACTCAAGCATAGTAGCATAATTCCGGCATATTAGGGTTCATGTATGGAAATTTCGGATGTGTACAAAATTCTTCGAATGTTCCTCTTTTTTATGTATTTCTAACAGACATTTAATATCTAAAAATCAATAATTATAAAATAAAAAATAATTATAAATAAACTCCCCGTTGTCAAGCATTAGCTTGTCAGTCGATAGAAACAAGATCATAGTCCATGGTCTCGATCCGGAGGAAGTTTGAGATCGCAGTCCTCTAGAGTCCAGATAGCAGACTCTCAAGTCCTGACATAAACCGAACTGATCAACAGTGAGCTACTGAAATTTAACACTGTTTTAAATTTTTGGGTTGGGGAATTTTCACATTTTTCACAATTTATGTATATTACATACTAGGCTCTTATGCTCTACCAAAAGTACATAGCATGCTGTAGAGTATTAAATGCTGCTGCAGTAGCTTTGTAGACCATTGGATCTTAACGGTTTGAGATTTAATGGCTTATATATGCTGCCGCAGGGTTGGGGAATTTTCACATTTTTCACAATTTATGTACATTACATACTAGGCTCTTATGCTCTACCAAAAATACATAGCATGTTGTAGAGTATTAAATGTTGCTGCAGTAGTTTTGTAGACTGTTGGATCTTATTGGATCTTAATGGTTTGAGATTTAATGGCCTATATATGCTGCCGCAGCGACAACATATATATATGTGGCAGCATATATAGGCCATTAAATCTGAAACCATTAAGATCCAATAGTCTACAAAACTACTGCAATAGCATTTAATACTCTATGTATTGCTGCTGCTGTGGCAGCATTTAATACTCTATGTATTGCTACTGCTGTGGCAGCATTTAATACTCTACGACATGCTAAGTATATTTTTCGCCTCCTTGCTAAGTATTTTTCTCCTGCTCTTATGTGGTTAGGTCATTTTATTTATGTCTATTCCGGTAATTCTTTATTAAGTTTCACTCGACGAATTGCATATTTACTTCAACTTCAAAGTTTGTAAAGTTTGTTGCAACTCCCATTTCGATGCTACATGTTCGTTACGTCATTTTATTTATGTCTTCTCCGGTAATTCTTTATTAAGTTTCGTTAGAACATAAGTTCCTTTTAAAGTTTTTTTTTTTCCGTTGATTATTTATTAGGGTGGTTTTAATTTGTTTCATAATTTATTAACTCATTATTTATGTTGTTAACAAATATTCTAAGTTTTTATTTTCGTTGATTATTTATTACGGTGGTTTTAATTTGTTTTATAATTTATTAATTCTTTTTTTTCAGAGGAAAAAATACCAGTCTTTGTTATTCACTTGAATCAAAAGACATCATTTACAATCCAATATGATGACTGAAAATAACAGGTCTGTCACATGCAATACAGATCATGACAAAACAGAGCATCTAAACTAGAAAAAAAGTCTGATCATAGCAGACTTTTCTCATCATTCCTGAATAAATTAGGTCAGAAATGCTGATAAGAATCTGAAGTGAACTTTAAACATAACAATTCAGAGCAAGAACAGCTGGCAGAGAGGACTCTAACTGAACAAAAAGAGATACATCATCAACTGCTGAATCATAAGCTGAAAAAAATCATCTACTCTGGAAAAGATCAAGACTACCTTGATAAATAACCCAACCATCCATAGTTTCTGAAAAAGAAACAAGTCCCATATCCAAATCCAAAGCTTTTTTTGAGAGTTCATCTGCCAGCGAGTTATGCTCACGAAATGTGTGTTTAAAGATCACCGGAGGGGCCAAGTGAGTCATATATCTTATGTCGGAACACCAGTGCATCAGAGAAGGAACATCAAGTGTGAATTTTTGTTAATCCAAGAAATAATAACCATGGAATCACCATAAATCAACTGCATAGGAATTCCCATCATTAAACCGACTCTAAGAAGAGCCCAAAGAGCCAATAATTCCGCTCTGGTATTTGTGCTTCTACCACATCCCATAGAAAAACTGAAGAAGTGAGATTCATTGATGTAAATCACAAATCCTGAACCTCCTAGATTTTCCGCAGCAGCTCCATCAAAAAACCCACATGGAAAGCTTTTTAAAGGAGCAAGACCAGGATCACGAGGTTTATTGATAATGATCGGCACTGGGTAAGAATTAACCAATCCTTCAATCCTGGAGATCAAAGCTGAGAAGGATGGTTTCTTGTTTTCAAATAAGCAATGATTTCAGAGAAGCCAGATTCCCCAGAGAATAAACATAGGGAGGTATCTGTAGGGAGCAGATCTCGAGGTGGAGATAAACCAATTGTCCAAAAAAGAATGGACAGAGCTAAAGACTGGGAAAGAACACTTGAATTTAATTGCAAAATGATGGAAGATACTAACTGAAAATGGACAGCAGAAAAATAAGTGATGAATGTCTTCCATATTATCCTTACAAAGGACACATCGACTGGGTCCCAAGAATCCTCGTTCTTGCAATTGATCCCAGGTTAGAATCTTCCCTCTTATCATCAACCAGATGAAGCATTTTAATTTTAGGGGAATATTCAAATCCCATAATATTTTCAAAACAGAATCATTAATCTCTGAACAGAAATCAGAGAGAATGCATTTATATCCTTCAGCAGCAATTAGAGGACCTGTATATTTGTTATGAGACCAAGAAATAGAATCATTTTGATTATTGAGTCGAATGCAGCCATATTCCAGTCCTCTAATAAAATTATCCCATGCTGTCTTCCATTCACCAATGAGCTCAAGATCTTCAAATGAGAACCAATAACCAGTGGCAAAAGAAGTTTGGTTCTGGGCATGAGCAAGGGTGCATATGCCAAAGTCTTCAAGATAATCCCTTAAATCTCTTGGCATAATAAAGGAAGAACCCATACCAATGAAAGGATCTGCACCTAAACTGATGGACTCTCCATTCCCAACTTTCCATATGATGCCTCTGCCAATCCAGGATAGGGTGGAGATGAATCCCCTCCAGATAATAGAGGCATTCCTAAAAATGAAATGCTTATCCTTGAACCAAATATGCAGAGGTTTATTTTTCAAGTATTTAACAATAATGAGGAGATTCCAGATTCCCTTGCCATTTAAAGCTAGCCAAAAGCTTTTCATCCTCAGGGAAAGACTGAAACTAGGAAGATGTTTAATTCCCCGGCCACCATGAGAGGTAGGGCGAGCCAAAAGGTGCCAATCCACAAGATGGAATTTTTTAGTCTTTGATGAGGAGCCCCACAGAAACAAAAAAATCAACTTTCTGAGTTTATCTAAAATAGAGGTTGGAATCGAAACCAAAGCCATCCAATAAACTGGCATGCTTGATAATACCGAACGAATGAGGACAAGTCGACCTCCCATAGATAGGAATCTATTTGTCCAATGAGAAATTTTATTTTCAAATTTTGAAACCGACCAGAGCCAATCCTTAACCATATAACCTAATTGCTTCAGAAAGTAGCCAAGATAACCAAACCCTTTCCGAATATCATCCACTTTGAAAGGAAGAATTTCTGTAATTCTGTGGAGAGTGTCCTCACTCAGATCATTATGGAGAAAACTTGATTTGTTCACATTGATAATCATACCAAAAGCCTCACAGAAAATATCCAGAATGGATTTGAAGGCTAGCCATTCCTCAAATGAACCCAGGCCAAATAAAATCACATCATCTACAAAAAGTAAATGGGTGAGAGAAAGCTTATGGGAAATTTTGATTCCTTTAATCTTTCCATTTCGCTTTGCATCCTCTATCAAAAGACTAAGCCCTTCTATTACTAGAATGAACAGGAGGGGGGATAGAGGGCATCCCTGCCGAATTCCCCTTGAGGCAGAAAAGAAAGAGGAAGGAGAGCCATTTACGAGCACAACAAAGTTGGCTGAAGAAACACATCCCATTATCCAGTTGACTCCAACAAGGGGAATCCCTATTTGGATAAGAAGGAGACGGATGAAAGTCCAATTTACTCTGTCAAAGGCTTTAGATAAATCCAATTTTAGAAGGAGAGCACATATTTTTTTGGAATTGACAGTATGCAAAACCTCTTGAGAGATGGCTATGGGTTCAAGGATTTGACGATTTTTTTAAAAACCAAATTGTTGAGGAGAAATAGCTTCATCAAGAAAGGGCTTAAGTCTCATAGCCGCAACTTTAGAAATGAGCTTATAACAGAGGTTGCAAAGAGAAATGGGGCGAAAGTCTGCAAAAGAGACAGGCAAATCAACCTTCGGAATGAGAGCAAGGAAAGTAGAGTTGAGAGCAGTAGAAACTTTGCCTGAGATTCTAGAGGTTTCCACCACATTAACAAGGAGAGGACCCAAAAGATCAAAGAAAGACAAAAAGAATTCAATCGGCCACCCATCCGGGCCAGGAGCCTTGTCTTTTTTAAAGAGTTTTAAAGCCATTTCAACTTCCAAAATAGTGACAAGTTTAGCAAAGGATTTTATCTTCTCTGAACTGATAAAAGAAGGAAAGAGACGAATAACCTTGAGCTGAGCTATCAGATTAGTCAAATGATCATCCTCAAACAAGGACTTAAAATGACGGACACTAAGGTCTTTAAGACTATTATCATCTGAAACCCAATTTCCCAGTTCATCTTGAAGACTCCAAATCGCATTATGATTTTTGCGGGCTGTAGCCACAGCATGAAAATACTTAGTATTTGCATCCCCTTTTTGAGCCCAGGTAATTCTGCTTTGAAGTCTGGCAGAATTAATTTCATGATCAATCAGCTTTTGAAGATCATTTTTGAGAGAATTCAATTTTAGCTGCTGATCTTGATTTAAAATTGCTGAATGAGAGGAAAGGAGAATAGCGCTTATTTCCTTTTCCAAAACAATAGAATTTTCTTTCATCTTTAATGCTTCAACTTTAGTCCAAGATTTTACCTTCTCCTTTAAAGATCTAAGTCTAATATAGAGATCCTGCATAGCATCCAGAGAAGGATCTGAAAGGATACGGGGCCATTCAGAACGAACCATATGAATAAAATCCTCATTTGCTAACCAAGAATGGTTAAACTTAAAGGGATAGGCACAATGACTGTGATGATCAATCCATTCCAGAATCACAGGAAAATGATCAGAAATTCCACATCTGTGAGCCCAAACTCGATACCTATGTAGAGAGCTGACAAGCTGATCTGATAATAAAAATCAATCCAATCTTTTCGAAATACCGTCTTCCCCTATCCTTCCATTCCTCCAGGTAGGACCAGCACAGGGAGAAGCCACATCCACTAAATGATGGTCAGAGAAAAGATTAGAGAAAAAAGGACCCAAAGGGTCATGATGTGCTTTAGAGCCCTAGATCTCGAAGGCATTCAAAGTCAGATTTAGATCCCCGCCTAAAATAAGATTTGGAAGTGAGAGAAGACCATTCGAGGCCACAGCATTCCAAAAGGAGTCCCGATTAAGGTAAGGACCATAGCAGTTTAGAATTGAGAGATTGAGGGGAGATCCCCAGATCGATGCTTTTAGCAGAATACCAACAACAGTATGAAAGGCTTTGCATTTAATGATTTTTAGATTCCAGCCAGAAAGAATACCTCCAGAGAGGCCATTAGAGCTAAGAGCACAAAAATCCCATCCCAGGAAAAGTTTAGAAAAGATATATAAAGCAGGATAAGGACTAGTCATGGTTTCCTGAAAAAGAACCACGTCAGGAGAGAGATCGAACAGCAAATGACGGAGGCTTTTTTGCTTGGCTAGACTCCCCAAGCCACGAACATTCAGAGAAAGGATGCGCATTAAGAAACACAAGAATCTGGGGTCAAAGCTCTAAGGACCCAAGGAGAAGGAGAAGAGTGAGATCGATCTGTAGCTTTTAATCTCTCAGAAAGAGGAATATAAGGAGCTTGGACTGAAACAGATGAATCAAAAGTGGGTTTTTTTTATTTTTTCTTACGTCTGATAGTAACATTCTCAAAACGAATTGAGTCAAGGGGGAGAACCGAAGGAGAAAGAGGCGTCTTATCCGAGAAAATATTCAAAGACTTTTGCAAAGAGGGATCTGCAAAAGAAGGGGAAGCTGCAGGGCTGAGAGGAGGCGAAACTGTGGACTGGGGCCCTGTCTGGCCAGATGAGGGTAGAGGAGGGAAGTCAACCTCAGAAAATAGAGGGATGGGAGGACTGACAATCGGTGAAGGGACAGTTTTTAGCAGGGAATCAACAGAAATGCCTGTGAGATTTTGAGCAGAAAGAGGGCACAAAGCAAGGGCTGACGAGGAGGGCTCCTGTAACATAGAATCAGTCTTAGGAGTTTCCAATTGGTTGGACTCACTTGGAGGAATTAAGCCTGAAGAAAGAGAAGCTTTTTTGCTGCTGATCACTGAGTCGATCAATGCCAGATCATGGTTTGTTACTTCCCCAAATAAAGAAACAACATTTTTCAATTGACCAGGAGAGGAGACATTATGAACCGGAGTCTTACATTCCTCAGAAGGCAAATTAAAAGGAGAGGCAACAAAGGAATCAGACAAAGAGCACTTAACAGGCCCACGACGAACAGACGGACAGTCACGTCTCAAATGGCCTGTCTCTCTGCACACACTGCATCTGAAGGGGATTCCTTGATAATCTAAACGTTGAATAATCAAACGCTCATGACAGAGAATCTCTACTTCAGCAGGAAGGCCTTTTGTGATATCTAATTCAACAAGAATGCCTTTCTTTTATCATAGGAGTTCATGAAATCATCCTCTAACACCACAAACCGACCTATCGTATTACCAACTCCTTCCAAAAGGGATCGATTCCAGAGTGGGAAAGGAAGCCCTGGGAGAATTGCCCAAAGATGTCGTTTTTTCACTCTTTCTCTCGCGGGATCGAAGTTTACATGCCAACGATCTAGTACTAACGAACCATTTCCCACTCTCCATAAGCGGCTTAAAACCTCAGAGGCATGCGATTCCTCTAAGAAGACAAAGACGATCCAGCCCCGAACCAGCAAGCTGATAGCTGGAACATAGGATAGAAATGGTTTCCAATGATCAGAAGCCCAAGAAACCCAGTCTTTTTTATCCAAGGAGACATACTCCAATATACCAATTAAGGCACGATGACTCAGAGCTTCCACCCTATCCAAATAAATATCCTTTCCAACCACATAACGAAGCTTCACTTCCAAAGCTTTGTAAGCCTTTGCTTTTCTACGCTTCTGAAAACGAGTAGAGCCATGAACTACTCTAGGGTCTGGAGACCCATCATGGGTCTCCACCATCGGAACCAAGGAAACTCACGCCAATAAACAGTCAATGAGAACACAGACAATCCAATATTGATCCCAAGGAGAGAGAAACAGAAAATGGAATAAACCCACCAAAAATCTCTAAGAAAACATCAGCTATCGACCTAGTCATAGAATAATCAAAACATTATTAAAAGTCAGGAAAGACCCCACAGAAACCGCATACAATCCTAAACAGGCCAATTCGGGAAAATCAAAGGAGCGGGTTATGACAGGAAAAAACCCCACAGAAATCGCATACAATCCTGAACAGGCCAAGTCAGGGGGATAGGAAGTGCGGGTTAAAAGGACACAATCGACCCAAATCCCAAAAACTAGCGCCGAAATGGGAACTACAACAGGAAGCAAGCAGAAACTTCCACGAAACCCTCAAAATTGAACAGGGAACGATGAGGGAGAAAATCAAACAACGCAGATCAAATACAGGCCCAATACCAAGTCCGAGACAGGCAATAAGTAGCCTGAAACAGTCGAAGGACAAAGCTCAGCTAAAAGAACGATCCGAAAAAAATTAAACTTTCAATACAAAACCCTGAGCTATTGAACAGGGAAAACACATTACAAAAGCGCTAAAGTCAAGCTTAAACAGCCAGAAAACTGGGCATACGGCCCCGATAAATCCAAATCCATTGAAATTACTCAAATGGACACATGCAATTGAAAATGATAAAATAAAAGGAGATACATCAGATATCATAGATCAAAGAAAAACCATTCCAAGGCCGAACAAGCAGTAAGAAACGGAAAATGCCGAAGGTCAAACCCCAGCTGAGAGACCGGCTCGAAATAAGTCTTTAACAGTCACAAACTTATCACAAGACCCTGATAAAGCCAAAACCTGACACATAAATCAATACTAATCCACCTCCAAAGTCTGGGCGAGAGTATAACTAACACTCAGCCGAAAGACAAACCCTTGAATCGGAGAAAGTAGGGTTAAAGAGGGATAAGCCCACCATATTAACCCTAAGGCTTTCGGACAGGGCGGCCACAAATCGAAAGTATCATCACTGACATTCTAACCATGCCAAAATTCAAATACAGTCCAGGAGGCAACAAACAAAAAAAATACACGGCTAAAAAGACAACCCCAGATAATGACCCTTTGGCTTACGGACAGGGCAACCACAAAGCGACGGAATCATCATTGACGGTCACGGTCAAATGGGACAGAACCTACTATTCAAGGACAGCCAACTCCTTCAACCCCGGAGAAGGTGAATCATTACCCATACGACATCAAAAAAGCGACGGAAAACAAAAATCAGAGGCAGTCAAGAATAGACGGATGCAGACCGAGCCAATACCGACAAAAATAAAAATGATAAAAACTTCCCACTTCTTTTTAACTGGTTGGTACTAGTCCTCGATTATGAGGAGGGACTCCAGTCGCCGGTAGCGGCCAAAACAATAGCCATACAAACCATCAAACCCCAGACAAAAACGGCTAGTTCAATAGCAACACAATCCATCAAACCCCAGAAAAACCCCAGAGGAAGGTGACGAAAAAGCTTAATGTCCCAGCCAAACAAACAAGAATCCAACAGAAACTCCAAATGAAACCAAAACACAGACATGAAATCTTAATAATAGAAAGCCGAAACAAAAGAGGACAGACAAATAAATACCGGTAAATGGAGCGGCCATAACCATGTGGATGATCGATGACCAGTGCCATTCTCCCTGAGCCTGAGGTTACACCTTCCTGCGGCCTGAAAAAATCCAAACCCTCGCTCTCCCATCGCCGCTCTCCTCAATAATAGGAAAAGTTTATAGTGAAATGATAATTTTCTAATTTTTTTTAACTAAACTTAAGAAATATTGTATTTTTTAATTATTCTTTTCTTAAATCTATTATATATTTTTTATTAAAATTTTTATTTTATATTTATATATTAAAATTATTTGTTTATATCAATTGAAACTAAATTATATATTCTTTAAATTATTATTGGAGTATTGTTATTTTTTTATATAAATTTTAGAAAAATTATTTTTTTAATATTAACTTGCTTATTACTACATTGTAATTTTATTTTGATTTAATTTTTAATAGATGGAAGGATCTATTGCAAAGAATGTGATAAAAAATGTGGGACATCAATGACTCGAGTAATGATCGAGTAAGAGATCATTTGCTTGGAATTGTAGGTGGACTTGGTGGAGGAGTGAAAGGATGTGAAATGATTAAGTTGGAGGTGAGAGAGATTTTAGAGGAAGAAATTGAATCTCACCAAAAGAAAAAATGATAGCCATGCAACTAAAAAGAGGAAAATGCAAGATGCATGGGACAAGAGGTTATTCCTACCCCTTCAAAAACTTTGATGACATCACCAACATCTCGTATGCCATATGGATCACAAAGAGAACCTACTCTACCAGATCCCGGTGCAAGACAACAAACACTAACGCAAGCTTAGAAGCCATTGGAGCGAAAGGAGGTAAATGATTCAATCTATAATTTTTTCATTGGCTGTAATATTTCTTTTAATTCTATTAGAAGCCATTTGTTCCAAGACATGATAAAGAAGGTAGCAAAATTTGGTCCAACATATGATCCGCCTAGCTATAATAGTCTTAGGACCAAAGGATTTGAGAGGAGCAAAGCTAGAATGGAGGAAAGGGTTAAGCCAGTTAAGGATTCATGGGAAGTTATTGGTTGCACTTTAGTGAGTGATGGTTGGACTGATCGACAATCTAGACCCCTTGTGAATGCCCTTGCTTGTTGTCTTCAAGGAGTGATTCATTTGTCCGCCATTGATTGTATGAACAAAACAAAGCCTTGTTGAATATTTATTCCAAATGTTAAGGGACGCCATCTTATCTATAGGGGAGGACAAAGTAGTACAAGTTTTTACTGATTATGCATCCAATTGTGTTCGCGCTGGTGAATTACTAATTAAACATTTTCCAAATTGTTTTTGGACGCCTTGTGCAGCGCATTGTAAATCTAGCAAGAAACACAATCAAGTTTATTCTTAATCATAGGTTGACATTAAGTATATTTAGAAATATTGCCACTCAAAAATTACTTAGACCGAGTGACACTAGATTTGCAACTCATTACATGGCATTGAAGAGGTTGATAGAACAAAAAAATGCATTGGTTGATTTAGATGTTGCATGTATGGAATTTGTTTATGAATGCATCGGATAGAACAAAGGAACACATAACAAATGCATGTGACAATGATCAATCACAATATCAACAAATATGGGATATCGTGAATAATATGTGGACAATGTTGCATAGATCATTGCATGTTGTAGGTGTTTTCTTAGCACTTAATTATTTTCATGTACATAAAGATGTTGACATCATGGATGGATTTTATACTTGTGTGGAGAGGATGTATCTTGGCCCATAGGTGCAAAAGAAAATATGATTACATTCCCTAACATATATGAATGGAATTGGTCATTCTTTTATACAACACGAGTGGTAGGAGATATGGCATGTGTAGATAACACACATGTTGAGTGGTGGATGATGCATGGTTATAAGACACTAGAGTTGAAACAACTTGCAATCAAATTTTTGAGCTGTTGATTTTTCTAAGCAGCATCAAGAGCCATTCTCTTAGGAGAATGGGGACACTTGGTCTGGGACCATGGTGTGGAATCAACCTAGAGTTGAGTGATCATTTTGTTGAATGATGATATCTGGTCCTTGACCATGATATGGACCTAGCTCTGCCCTAGGGGGACTCAACATTGTGTTGAGTGACCATTCTGCTGAATGGTAGACATTTGGTATGGGACCACGATGTGGACCAGTCTAGTATCGATAGACTCAGCTTAGTTCTGAGTAGCCATTCTTTTGAATGGATACACCTGGTCTGTTACCAGGACTCAGCCCAGGGTTGAGGGCCATTCTCTTGGAGAATGGAGGTGCTTGGTCTGTTACCAAGTATTTGACCTAGTGTCAAATTACGCAGCCTGTGGCTGAGGCACCTGGTATGTTACCAGGAAGGCACTATAAGCCCTAGACTGGGTCTAGGCATGTGTGACACTCTAACCCTTGATCAATGGGATTTGCGATCTTCTCCAAGGCTTAGCTACCCTTGGTTAAGACACCTTAATACCTGAACTTGGTGTCACAAAGAATGTGAGATAAAAGCATTAGTAATTCTCTCTGTTTATGATGATCTACTTTGAGTGGTAATGAAAGATCACATTGACCACGTGTGATGACCACAGGGGGACTTAAAAAAGGCTAAAGCAAAAGTCAAAAAATACATGAAGACCCTTAGTACCAATAAGGTGTAAAAGTGAAAGTGCAAAAAGACATTTAGTACCACTAAAGGCAAAAGTCAAAATTAGAAAAGAATAAAATATTATTATTTTGAGATTTCTAATTTTGGTGCACTTACACGTGACTAAAAGGATATAAAAGAAGATCAATCCATTTCATTATTACACACACACTTGCTCTCATAGGTACAACTGCTCATCAGAAGATCTCACGGGTTTTGAAGAAGAAGGCTTTTATGATTATGCCCTAGCAAGGATGAGTCTAGCTAGGGCATCATCATCTATTTGAAGCTAAACCTTAAGCTAGGGTTTTTATCATTTTTATGTCTTAAGGGTTTCTCAAACCCTCCATCTTCATCTCCGGGCAGCCACCTTCACCTTTGGGCAGCATCCTCTACTCACGGGAAGCTTTTCCACGGATCTAGGCAGTCGAACCTATCATTGGGCAGGGCGCCCCTCTCCACGGGCAGCCCTTCTAGTGGCCATGGTCTGCTAGCAGCAGGCTCGAGGCAACCTCTTGTGCTCCTGATCTGCTACAGCAGCACTGGGAAGCCAGTAGAAGCCACGGGCTGCTAGCAGTAGGCTCAGGCTGTCCGCTAAGAGCCACAGGATGCTAACAACAGACTCGAAGGGCCTTCAGGCAGGCTCTAGGGCCTCGGGCCACCAAATAGAGGTTTTCTTACCTCTACCGGCAGCAGTAGAGGGACCGACCATAGGATCGGGCTGCCCAAAACAGAACCCGAGCAAGCTATAAGCCCTTCGGGCAGGTAGATCAGCCATCCAGGCAGATCTGAGCAGAACAGAAGGTTTGGGTAGAGGAAGAAAATATCCAGGAAAGAGCAGAAGATATCCGAGCAGGGGAAAAAGAGATCCGGGCATGCCTTATCAGGTTTCGGGCACGCTCATCAATTTCGGGAAAATGTGATCAGATCTGGATATCTGAACAACTAGGGCTTGAAGCCCTAGTTTGGTTTTTCTATGGAAATTTTGATCTTCTCTGTAATTGTGGTTTAACCCTGTTGGGGTTTGTGGAACTTTTTGAAGAATTCCAGACATCTCATTTACGAGATGAATTACTAATGCTTTTGGGGTTTTTGTCCTTTAAAGGTTTCCCCAGTGAAAAATCTTGTGTTCAATGTGTTGATGTGATTGATGTTGTTTACTGCACTTGTCATTTGTTTATGTTAGTCTACAAATTTAAAAAAATATTCATGCTAATGCTAAAATTCAACATGGTATCAAAGCTTAGCATGTGAAGACACAGTAAAGGGACATTGTTGTTGTCTTCCTAGACCTTGGGATAAAGTTTTGCAGACTTAACATTTGACTAAGTGGCAGAGATCGTCGTGAATATCTTCAGACCAGGAGAGAAGCTACAAGGTTCAACTAACTACAACTCTTGGAAGGCCAGGTTGACAACTATTCTAGAAGGGAATGATTTGGGAGACATTATGCTTAATGCCAGTGAAGAGCCAACATCTAATGCTGGAAGACTTGCTTACAAGAAGAAGCAGGCCAAGGATAGAGGAATCATTTATGATTCGGTCAAAAAGACGGTGATTCCCAACATCACAGCTTTAAAGACTGTCAAAGAATGCTTTAACACCTTGGCCAACTTATATGAGAAGAAGGCTCCCAGTCAGAAGAGAGTCTTGAAGAAAAGGCTACGAACTTTGAAGCTGAACAAGGATGATGGGGGGTCGATTCTTTCTTCACAAAGATTGCACAAGTAAGAGATCAACTTATTGCTATTGGTATCGATGTTGATGATGATGACCTTGTGCAAACTGTGGTTGATGGTTTCCCAAGATCTTAGGAAACCTTCATCGCATCTGTCAGTGGACGTGAGAATCAGCCAACCTTTAAAAGGATTTGGCAGGATTGCATAGAAGAAGAGGGAAGGACCTCAGGAAAGGTAACCAAGGAAGGTAACCTTGCACTTGTAGCACAGACAAAGAAGTTCAAGAAGCCTTTCCCTCAGCAAAAGAAGGGAAAGAAACCTCAAGGTAAGTTCTATGACATGTCAAAAGTGGAATGTTATAATTGCCACAAGTTTGGACATTTTGCCAAGGACTGTGTTATCACCAACCTTGTAGTTTCCTATGTGAGGTGGATCTAGGATGGATGGTAGAGGGACAAGCAACTAAGGAGGTGGAACCAAGACTACCTAGACTCCCAAATGGATGGTTGTCACGCCAATCAAGGAAGCCTTCACTTTATGTGTCTTAACCCATGCAACAAAGGGGGAGACCCAAATCTACTCCCGACAGGAGAGATCAAACCTAGACACCAGATCAGATCAAATGGACTTTGAGGTACGTAAGGTGTAAGGTAATGGAGACCCTAGATCTATGGATGATGTCACAAGGTGAGCCAAGGCTTTAGATCAGGGCTTAGGAAGTATGAGGTTCGATCCAAATTGGGACACAGGTGACGTATAACGTAAAAACTAGATCTGGGATTGAGGTACTAGCAACAAGTGAGAATATCCGTTGCCATGGGAAATGTGACCAATGCAGGGAGGTCAAGGATAGGATTGGGGCTATCTAGTACCGATGGATAGACTCGATGAAAGATATGACAAAGTCAAAGGACCTGAGTCACCTGGGAAAAGTCAGTTTACAAGGAAAGAAGGCCAAAGAGGGGGTAGCGCTAGGGTTGGAGATCAGTGCCTGTCAGATCTAGGGAAATGGAGTCACTATCTGCCCAGCGTTGGAGGAAACCCACCTAGGAAATACCCCGATCTACAGACCCAGAAAGGTATTTGGCCACAAAAGTCTGTCTACGAGGAAAACCAACAGTAAGGTAGGCTAGCGCTAAGGTTTGAAAAGTCCATTTCTCAGCTCTAGGGAAATCTAGAGACTTCCAGCTCAGCGTTGAAGGAGAAATGGAGAGACGGGAACTCGATCTACAAACCCAAGTTGAAATTTTGCCGGAAAAATCAGATCTCGAAAAAAGTCAAAATGATGTGGAGCGCTAGGGTTTGGGAGGACTGTTTCTCAGATCTAGGGCAAACCAAGCAAAATTAGCTCAACATTGAGGATGAAATTGTGAGGGGAGGACCCGATCTACAAAACCCAGCTGTGGTTTGTCCAAAGATCAAGTGCTTTATTTTTTAGTATTTTTGGTTTTTTATTATTTATGGGATTTTCAGTAAAATAAAGAAAAGCATGTGTCAATGGGTTGAGATCCGGAAGAAAGGAACTAACCTGCATATCTTACCTAAAAATCCTTGTAGATTCCTTGAAGGTGATGATCCCTGCTATCCCAATCAATTTGAGAAGACCTATGTGATTTCTAAGCCCAACGTTTTGCTCCAAGTGACCAATGTATCCCCTCTCCTACACAAGCAAACGTCAACAATATCAGATTTGTCGTATCATGAAAGAAAAACAAGATCTACAGAAAAGTAACAAGATGTAATCATCGATCACAATGAAGCTAATGAAAACCCCTTGATACAAGACGAAGCCAATCCAAGCGAGGTGAGGATCCCCTGCAAAAATGCTCAAGATGAAGTCGCCCTCCTATAGATAAGACAATAATCCCAAAAAAAATATAGATCTCACACAAATTTCCTGAATGCTAGGAAACAAAAGACTTTCCAATCACCATCTAAGAACACCAGATGCAAAGGAGATCCAAAAAATATCCACAAGAAATTTTTTCTATTAATCAGATCCAAGAGCCAAAGACCCCTTACAAATGAGAAGCTCTCTCCTTTAAATAGGAACGAGAGAACCAAAATCCTAACCACTTTCAAAACGAGTGGCTAAGATTAAAAGATATAAATGTTCTAATCAATGGTTGAGATGAGCTCAACATACAATACATGGATCAATATAACCATAAAGTACCAAAGTGGACTAGATCACCCAAAAAGAGGGTACCCCACTCAACAAGAAATAAATGAAGCACATGGTGGGTCCATGGAGTGTTAACTAACTCCCTCTGGGTGTCCCCATGGCACAATAAAACAATATAATATTTTAATTTTTTGACTTTGTGCCTCCTTGAGAAATCGTGAGCCTCCCAAAAGCTCCAAAAAATAATATAAAAATGTCCAAAAAATAGGTGTGGGCCCAATCAAGTGTTGCAACTGCTGGAGAAGGTGCGGAAGACATCACACTCATCATCATGACTCATCCCATGTCCTTTCCTTTCCTTGGTAGCCCAAATCGATTTCTTCAATAGCCATTTAATCATTTTTTAATTTGCCTTGGGAAATGTGAACCTGTCAAAACAACCTCCTAGGGTGTCTGCGTTGTCCAACTGAGCCCACCAGGATTTCTGGGATGGGGGTACTATGGTACAATCAAGTTTTTGCACCCCCAATGCCCCATACAACGCCCTAAGAGATCCAATAAAAACATCTCCCTGCTCAAACACATCATCCTAACAAGCAAAACTGCATCAAAAGGGTAAAATGAGCCTGAACTTCTCTACAAGTGATCGGGACTAAAAATAAGCTATCTCACTAGACTCAGAGAGTTCAAATCCATCCAGGGTGTATACTCATACCCTTTCCAGGTCTCTACCTGATCATCAACAATATCCAATAGACAATATAATCACCTATAAATGACCAGACACCAATAATATAACTCAGACTGTCATCCATTTGTTGCAAGTGTTACAAGGCTAAGACATGCTCTACAAATCATTAAGCAACAATCATAACAAGTAGCAGTCACATCACTAGCGGTGCATCAACCAAATACATATATAGCGTTTTATTTATTATTACTCAGACCAGACTTTCAGGAATATACTCACTTCATAGTTGTAGTCAATTTGCTAGTGAAGGGTGAAGGATAAAATTTGCAAGGTTAGGACAAAGGATGACTACCAATTCAACATTGTGACACTTCGGATATGGAAAGGAAATACTCACTATAACCATATGTCGGATAAACAACAACACAGGGAATGGAAGTGTCTCACAAATGGTTGAGTTGTTCAAAAAGTGCTTATTCAAGTTTACATCAAGTTTGATCCAGGTTCATTAGGATCATCAATTTTATTTCCATGGTCTTTTTGGCCTATATGACCCTTTGGGACTTCACCAGCGCTTAAAAGCACAGCTAATTGCAGCTTTCATCAAAGACATATTCAAATTTATAAGGTCAGCAATATTCGGATATAAAATATATTTAACCATTGCTTTTGGGACCTTTTCTTATACCCTTTGTGGGGTATTTTAGCATTTCATTGCTCTTTCCCTTTACTCACATATGTTAAGAAACACATTCTAGAGTTTACAATTTCCATGGGCCCATATATAAATATTTCCAATACAAGTAGTACATGAGCTTTCAGTTTTAGCCAACAACATCTCAAGTGACCAGGGGGAGTTCTGCACAATGTCAAACATCGGGACAACTGACCAGAATGATTTAGGCATACAATCCAACTTACCAAAGGCAAGTTTTGTCACCAACTCAGAGCCGAGGTTTGTCCAACAAAGGTTCTAGCAGGGAAAGGTCCTCCATGCCACAAGTCAAGTAGTAAGTCGGGTTAAAACAGAACTAGAAGGAAATGGATGGGTGGAGACATGAACAATGAAGCCAACACTAGCAAGCCAGAGTATGGTGGGAATGACTACCTCTATTCTCCCTAGGGAGGGTAAAACCAATGAGTATAGATCAAGAATTTCGAAGTCTAAGTAGGGACATCAATACATAATACAAATACATCCAATTCCATATATCTATGACCGCCAGATCATGACACTAAATGCTAGTATATGTCACAAAGATGAGTATAAGAGCAATGATAACCATAACACAATATAATAAATGCTAAGTCATAACCATGTGAATAATCCATCTGAATCGTCATCTGTCCAATGAGAAATACTAATACAAATCTGGGCATCACTAACTGCTCTCCAAAATGACTAAATGGCTACATCAGTCCTCAAATCTGAGTGTCCTAAGACTTAGTCCCGACATGGGAGAGTACTATAGTCCACTAACAAAATAATGATCCGTCAAAACTGCTCATCTCAGCATCTCATATGTAAGAGATCTTCCTGAAAAATGTATTGAATCTGAAAAATAGAATATGGTAGCCCGGCCACTATATATGTGATAACAGACTACAAGAAAAATAAGAAGAAACCCAAGTGAAGGTTTCAAGCCTCTGCTGCAGAGGCAGAAGATGAAGAAGAAGAAGAAAACGAAGGCTAACAAAGATGAAGAACCTAGAAGAGAGTACTATCCGATTTCTGCACTCGTTTGTTCCTTCACAGATTGTGCCACCTCTTGGTTGGTGGATAGTGGTGCTTCCAGGAACATGACAGGTAACCGTGAAGCTCTCACCAGTTACAGAAAGAAGAAGTTCACCACACAGGGAGAACTTGGAGATGACTCCACTTACAATATTGAAGGAGTTGGCTCAAGTTCACTTCAACTTGACTCGGGTACGGTTCTTCATATTGATGATGTTCTTTATGTTCCTGATTTAAAGAAGAATCTTCTATTTGTTGCTAGCTTAGAGGACAAGGGCTACAGAGTCCTCTTCATGGACAAGAAAGACTTTCTATGGGAAAAGGACGAAGATCTAAGCTCAGTTGTATAGATTGGGGTTCGAGAGGGAGACCTTTACAAGGCCTCCAAAGATTCCACTCGTGCTTTGGTACATCACACAGTTTATCCATGTAAACTATGGCATAGAAGGTTTGGACACCTTCACTACACAACTCTCCCAGGATTGCAGAAGATGGTCACAAGTATGCCAGAAGTATCTCCAAAACATGATGGAATCTGCAAAGGATGTGCTCTAGGTAAGAACACTAATAAATCATTTTCCAGAAGCAAGAGTAGATCTAAAGGTATTTTGGATTTGATTCATTCTGACATTTGTGGGTCTATGTCTTCACCCTCTTTAAGTGGGTGTTTATATTATGTCTTGTTCATTGATGAACACTCTCGGAAGTCATGGATTTACTTCCTTAAAGCCAAGAGTGAAACTTTTGAAAGGTTCAAAGAGTTTTTAAACACTGATTAAAAATCAGACTGGCAGACACATCTGTATCTTGAGATCAGATAAAGGAGGTGAGCATGAATCTATTGAGTTTGATGCTTTTAGTCAAGAAGCAGGAATCAAGAAAGAGCTAACAGTACCTTACAACCCTCAGTAGAATGGGGTTGCAGAAAAGAATAATAGAACGATCTGTGAAGTTGCTAAAGCAATGTTTACCGATCTGGATCTTCCTCTATCTTTGTGGGCAGAAGTTGCGAGTGTTGTTGTGTATATTCAGAACACAAGTCCTCATGTTATCTTGGGGGAGAAGACTCCAGAAGAAGTTTTCACCAAGAAGAAACCTACAGTTGACTACATGAGGATATTTGGAACTCCGGTGTACGCTCATGTGCCAAAGGAAAAGAGGGCCAAGCTAGAGCCCTCCGGTAAAAAAGGTATATTTGTCGGGTACAGTGATTGCTCGAAGGCTTATCGAGTCTATATATCGAGACAAAGGTACATTGAGGTCAGCACTAGAGCTTTCAACGGAAAATGAAGTTTCTCCACTTGAGTTTCCAGATTCAAAAAATCAGAGGGAGGAAGAGGAATTTGAAGATCAAATTCCAGATGCACCTGAGGACACTGAAAGTCCACCAGAAGAACTACTAGAATTTCCTCCTTCCAAAAAGAGACATGCTTGGTATCAAGAGACTGTACAAGAAGGCGAGAAGCATAAAGCTCCTCCCGGGACTTTCAGAGAAAGCATAAGACCACATAAGTACTCAGTTCTTGTGAGCCAGTTTATCAGTGCAGAACCTTCATCATACGAAGGAGCAACAAGTAAACAGGTATGAGTTGACGCCATGATTGAAGAGTACAACTCAATCATAAAGAATGATGTGTGGGAAGTTGTTCCCAGACCAACAGGAAAGGTAGTAGTGACTTCCAGATGGATTTATAAAATCAAGCATGCTGCAGATGGTAGTGTGGAGAAGTATAAATCCAGATTCGTAGCTCATGGCTTCACTCAGAGAGAAGGCATTGACTATGATGAGACATTTGCTCCTGTTTCTAGGTATACTACCATTAGAACCATCATTTCACTTGTTGCAGTATTCAGATGGAAGTTACATCAGATGGATGTAAAGACTTCCTTCCTCAATGGCAAGATTGAGGAGGAAGTCTATATTGAACAACTTGGAGGCTTTGTGACTCATGGGAAGAAGACCCATGTATGTAAATTGAAGAAATCCTTGTATGGACTGAAACATGCTCCAAGAGTTTGGTATGCCAAGATGGATGGATTTCTCCATAGCTTGGGGTTTTCTAAAAGTATGATTGATTCTATCTTATACTTTAAGGTTGTTCATAATCATGTCTTGATACTTGTTCTATATGTATATGACTTGTTTCTTAGAGGTGATGAACAGTTGATAGAATAGTGTAAGAGGGAGCTTACCTCTGAATTCGAGATGAAAGATCTCGGATTGATGCATTACTTCCTTGGCTTAGAGGTCTGGAAAAATCCAGGCGAGATCTTCCTGACATAAGGAAAGTATGTAATGGATATCTTGCAAAGATTTGGGATGCAGGACTACAAGTCCATGAGCGTACCCATGACTACCAACTTGACAAAGTTGCAGGACTCAGCCACCAGTTCACAGAGTGTGGACTCTACTCTGTACAAACAGCTTATTGGATCCCTGATGTATCTCGTGCATTAGAGACCGAGCATTTGTTACACAGTGAATACACTAAGTCAGTTCATGTCCGATCCAAAGCACATACACTTGGTAGCTTCCAAACATGTACTCATATATGTGTGAGGTACTATCAATTATGGGCTCAAGTATACTTCCAGCAATCGAGTATTGTTATCTGGATATACAGATTCATATTGGGATGGCAGTGCAGTTGACCGAAAAAGTACCTCTGGTTATTGCTTCAGTATGGGATCAACAATGATCTCTTGTTCCACCAGGAAGCAGGGTTCCATAGCTCAAAGTACAGCTGAGGTAGAGTATATTGCTGCAAGCGATGCCTGCAAGGAAGCAGTTTGGCCCGGAAAATTTGTATCTGATTTGTTCGGGGGAAAGCTTGACTCAATGATCATCCATTGCGATAATCAAAGTTGCATAAATCTTTCAGAAAACCCATAGTTTCATGATAGATCGAAACACATTGAAATGAGGTATCATTTCATCAGAGACCTAGTGCAGAGTGGTACTCTGAAGTTGCAGTACATTCGTACGGATGAACAGATTGCAGATATCTTGACCAAGCCTCTGACAGCATCAAAGTTCGTGTGCTTTCGTGACAAGCTTGGTATGGCAGAGAATGCCTCTCTCGCTAAGACGGAGTGTTGATTTTTCTGAGCAGCATCGAGAGCCATTCTCTCAGGAGAATGGGGACACCTGGTCCGTGACAACAGTGTGGACTCAACCTAGAGTTGAATGACGATATCTGGTTCTGGACCATGATATGGACCCAGCTCTGCCCTAGGGGGACTCAACCTTGTGTTGAGTGACCATTCTGTTGAATAGTAGACATCTGGTTCGGGACCACGATGTGGACTAGTCTAGTACTGGTAGACTCGGCTTAAATCTGAGTAGCCATTCTTTTGAATGGAGGCACCTGGTCTATTACCAGGACTCGGCCCAAGGCTGAGGGCTATTCTCTTGGAGAGTGGAGGTGCTTGGTCTGTTACCAAGTATTTGACCTAGTGTCAAATTATGCAGTCTATGGCTGAGGCACCTGTTCTGTTACCAGGAAGGCACTATAAGCCCTAGACTGGGTCTAGGCATGTAAGACACTCTAACCCTTGATCAATGGGATTTGCGATCTTCTCCAAGGTTTAGCTACCCTTCGAAAAGACACCTTAGTACCTGATCTTGGTGTCACACAGAGTGTGAGAAAAAAGCATTAGTAATTCTTTCTGTTTATGATGATGTACTTTGAGTGGTAATGAAAGACCACGTTGACCACATGTGATCACCACAGGGGCACTTAAAGAAGGCTAAAGCAAAAGTAAAAAATACATGAAGACCCTTAGTACCACTAAGGTGTAAAAGTGAAAGTGCAAAAAGACCTTTAGTACCACTAAAGGCAAAAGTCAAAATTAGAAAAGAATAAAATATTAATATTTTGAGATTTCTAATTTGATCCACTTATAGGTGACTCAAATGATATAAAAAAAGATCAACCCATTTCATTATTACACACACTTGCTCTCACAGGTACAACTGCTCATCAGAAGATCTCACAAGTTTTGAAGAAGGCAACTTTTATGATTATGCCCTAGCATGGATGAGTCTAGCTAGGGAATCATCATCCATTTGAAGGTAAGCCCTAAGCTATGGTTTTATCATTTTTTTGTCTTAAGGGTTTCTCAAACCCTCCATCTTCATCTCTGGGCAGCCACCTTCACCTCCAAACACCATCCTCTACTCACAGGTAGCATCCTCTACTCACGGACAGCTTCTCCACAGATCTGGGAAGTCGGATCTATCATTGGGAAGGATGCCCCTCTCCACGTGCAGCCCTTCTAGTGGCCACGGTCTGCTAGAAGCAGGCTCGGGGCAGCCTAGTGTGCTCCCGAGCTACTACAACAGCACCGAGAAATCAGCAGGAGCCTTGGGCTGCTAGCAGCAGGCTTGGGTTGCCTGCTAAGAGCCATGGGATGATAACAGCAGACCGGAAGGGCCTTCGGCCAGGCTCTAGGGTCTCGGGCCAACAGATAGAGGTCTGCTTACCTCTACCGACAGTAGCAGAGGGCCCTATCGACAGCAGCAGAGGGCCCGACCATAGGCCTAGGCTGCCCAAAACAGAACCCAGGCAGGTAGATCAGCCATCTGGGTAGATCTGAGCAGAACAGAAGGTTCAGGAAAAGGAAAAAAATAATCTGGCAGGGGCAAAAGAGATCTGAGCAAGGGCAGAAAAGATCTAGGCAAGCCTTATCAAGTTTCGGGCAGACTTGATCAAATCCAGGCAGATCTGGATATCTGAAAAACTAGGGCTTGAAGCCTTAGTTTGGTTTTTCTATGGAAATTTTGATCTTCTCTGTAATTGTGGTTTAACCTTGTTGGGGTTTGTGGAACTTTTTGAAGACTTTCAGTCATCTCATTTACGAGATGAATTACTAATGCTTTTGGGTTTTTGTCCTTTAAAGGTTTCCCCAATGAAAAATCTTGTGCTCAATGTGTTGATGTGATTGATGTTGTTTACGGCACTTGTCATTTGTTTATGTTAGTCTGCAAATTTTTAAAAATATTCATGCTAATGCTAAAATTCAACATGGTATCAGAGCTTTGCATGTGAAGACATAGTAAAGGGACATTGTTGTTGTCTTCCTAGACCTTGGGATAAAGTTTTGCAGACTTAACATTTGACTAAGTGGCAGAGATGGCCGTCAATATCTTCAAACCGAAAGAGAAGCTACAAGGTTCAGGAAACTACAACTCCTGGAAGGCCAGGTTGACAACTATTCTAGAAGAGAATGACTTGCATGACATTGTGTTTAATGTTAGTGAATAGCCAACATCTAATGTTGGCATACTTGCTTACAAGAAGAAGCAGGCCAAGGCTAGAAGAATCATTTATGATTCGGTCAAAGAGACGATGATGCCCAACATCACAGCTTTGAAGACTGCTACAGAATACTTTGACACCTTGGCCAACTTATATGAGAAGAAGGCTCCCAACCAGAAGAGAGTCTTGGAGAAAAGGCTACGAACTTTGAAGCTGAACAAGGATGAAGGGGTCGGTTCTTTCTTCACAAAGATTGCACAGGTAAGCAATCAATTTATTGCTATTGGTATTGATGTTGATGATGATGACCTTATGCAAACTGTGGTTGATGGTCTCCCAAGCTCTTGGGAAACCTCCATGGCATATGTGAGTGGACGTGAGAATCATCCAACCTTTGAAAGGATTTGGCAGGATTGTATAAAATAAGAGGGAAGGACCTCAGGCAAGGTAACCAAGGAAGGTAACCTTGCACTTGCAGCAAAGACAAAGAAGTTCAAGAAGCCTTTCCCTCAGCGAAAAAAGGGAAAGAAACCTCAAGGTAAGTTCTCTTACATGTCAAAAGTGGAATGTTATATTTATCACAAGTTTGGACATTTTTCCAAGGACTGCAAGAAAAATAAGAAGAAACCCAAGCGAAAGTTTCAAGGCTCTGCTACAAAAGCAGAAGATGAAGAAGAAGAACCAAAGAAGAAGATGAAAACCAAGGCTAACAAAGATGAACCTAGAAGAGAGTACTATCTGATTTCTGCACTCACTAGTTCCTTCACAAATTCTGCCACCTCTTGGTTGGTGGATGGTGGTACTTCCGGGCACATGACAGGTAACCATGAAGCTCTCACCAGTTACAGAATGAAGAAGTTCACCACACAGGTAGAACTTGGAGATGACTCCACTTACAATATTGAAGGAGTTGGCTCAACTTCACTTCAAATTGACTCAGGTACGGTTCTTCATATTGATGATGTTCTTTATGTTCCTGGTTTAAAGAAGAATCTTCTATTTGTTGCTAGCTTAGAGGACAAGGGCTACAGAGTCCTCTTCATGGACAAGAAAGACCTATGGGAAAAGGACAAAGATCTAAGCTCAGCTGTACATATTGGCGTTCGAAAGGGAGACCTTTACAAGGCCTCCAAAGATTCCACTCATGCTTTGGTACATCACATAGTTTATCCATGTGAACTATGGCATAGAAGGTTTGGACACCTTCACTACACAACTCTCCCATGATTGCAAAAGATGGTCACAGGTATGCCAGAAGTATCTCCAAAACATGATGGAATCTGCAAAGGATGTGCTCTAGGTAAGAACACTAAGAAATCATTTTCCAGAAGCAAGAGTAGATCTAAAGGTATTTTGGATTTGATTCATTCTGACATATGTGGGTCTATGTCTTCACCTCTTTAAGTGGGTGTTTATATTATGTCTTGTTCATTGATGATCACTCTCGGAAGTCATGGATTTACTTCCTCAAAGCCAAGAGTGAAACTTTTGAAAGGTTCAAAGAGTTTTTAGGCACTAATTAAAAATCAGACTGGCAAACACATCCGTATCTTGAGATCAGATAACGGAGGCGAGTATGAATCTATTGAGTTTGATGATTTTTGCTAAAAAGCAGGAATCAAGAAAGAGTTGACAATACCTTACAACCCTCGACAGAATGGGGTTGCAGAAAGGAAGAGTAGAACGATCTGTGAAGCTGCTAAAACAATGCTTACCGATCTGGATCTTCCTCTATCTTTGTGGGCAGAAGCTGCAGGTGCTGCTATGTATATTCAGAACAAAAGTCTTCATGTTATCTTAGGGGAGAAGACTCCAGAAGAAGTTTTCACCAAGAAGAAACCTACAGTTGACCACATGAGGATATTTGGCACTCTGGTGTACATTCATGTGCCAAATTATTTGACATAGTGTCAAATTATGCAGCCTATGGTTGAGGCACCTGGTCTGTTACCAGGAATGCATTATAATCCCTAGACTCGGTTTATGCATGTGTGACACTCTGACCCTTGATCAATGGGATTTGCGATCTTCTCCAAGGCTTAGCTACCCTTGGTTAAGACACCTTAGTACCTGATCTTGGTGTCACACAGAGTGTGAGATAAAAGCATTAGTAATTCTCTGTGTTTATGATGATGTACTTTGAGTGGTAATAAAATACCACGTTGACCACATGTGATGACCACAAGGGAACGTAAAGAAGGCTAAAGCAAAAGTAAAAAATACATGAAGTCTCAATACCACTAAGGTATAAAAGTGAAAGTGCAAAAAGACCTTTAGTACCACTAAAGGCAAAAGTCAAAATTAGAAAAGAATAAAATATTATTATTTTGAGATTTTTAATTTTGGTCCACTTACAAGTGACTCAAAGGATATAAAAGAATATCAATCCATTTCATTATTACACACACACTTGCTCTCACAGGTACAACTGCTCATCAGAAGATCTCACGGGTTTTGAAGAAGAAGGCTTTTATGATTATGCCCTAGCATGGATGAGTCTAGCTATAGGGCATCATTATCCATTTGAAGGTAAACCCTAAGCTAGGGTTTTTATCATTTTTCTAACTTAAGGGTTTCTCAAACCCTCCATCTTCATCTTCGGGCAGCATCCTCTACTTATGAGCAGCTTCTCCACAGATCTGGGCAGCTGGATCTATCATTGGGCAGGGTGCCCCTCTCCACGAGAAGCCCTTCTAGTGGACGCGGTCTGCTGGCAGCAGGCTTGGGGCAGCCTGTGTGTGTTCCCGAGCTGCTACAGCAGCACTAGGAAGCCAACAGGAGCCACGGGCTGCTAGCAACAGGCCCGAGCTGCCTTCTAAGAGCCATGGGTTGCTAACAGCAGACCCGAAGGGCCTTCGGGCAGGTTCTAGGGCCTCGGGCCAGCAGACAGAGGTCTTCTTACCTCTACCGACAACACCAGAGGGCCTAACCATAGGCTCAGGCTGCCCAAAACAGAACCCAAGCAGGTAGATTAGCCATACGAGCAGATCTGAGCAGAAGAGAAGGTTCGGGCAGGGGCAGAAGAGATCTAAGCACGCCTTATCAGGTTTCGAGCAGGCTCATCAGATTTCGGGCAGACTTGATCAGATCTGAGCATATATGGATATCTGAACAACTAGGGCTTGAAGCCCTAGTTTGGTTTTTCTATGGAATTTTTGATCTTCTATGTAATTATGGTTTAACCCTGTTGAGGTTTGTGGAATTTTTTGAAGAATTTCAGTCGTCTCATTTACAAGATGAATTACTAATGCTTTTGGGGTTTTTGTCCTTTAAAGGTTTCCCCAGTGAAAAATCTTGTGTTCAATGTGTTGATGTGATTGATGTTGTTTATTGCATTTGTCATTTGTTTATGTTAGTCTGCAAATTTTAATAAAATATTCTTGCAAATGCTAAAATTCAACATGAGCCAAGTAAACTGTGTATTTTAAACTTCCGATGTACATTTTCAAATAAAGATACTTGTGATTTGTTATCTTATGATAATTTGACTTAATTTACTTTCATGTATAAAAAAACAGGTTAGCAGTGCATCAGCGTGCGAGAAGAATTGGAGCACATGAGTTCATCCATAGCAAGAAGAGAAACAAATTGTCCGCTAACAAATTGGCAGATTTGGTCAACATTCATTGCAACTTAAACTTGTGGATGAGAGATCTTTAGAGGTGAAGACATCCAGTTCAAAGAGAATAAGAGAGGTTCCTCCTGCTACATCATATGATGTGGGATCATCTTCTAGGAATGTTGATGATGTGGGAACATCTACGAATGGCATGGTTGTTGAAGAACACGAAGAAATGTTTAGAGATGAGAGCATTGGTAGTGATGAGGTTGAAGAATTTAGTGATGACAATGATGAAGATGGAGATACAATTACATTCATAGATTGAGTCCATGAGCATGGACTTTTAACATAGCATTTAAAATTTATATGTTTGAACATACATACATTTGTTTCATATTATTTTGGACTAGCAATTCTATTGGTGATGGAATTAGGATGATGACATCGTATATGTCGCAATGGTATATGATATGTGTGTTTTAAATTTAAAATATGTTTAAAGTTGCTTTTAATGCATAATGAAGGCTGTATGAACATTTCAATGATTGATGTATATTTTTGAATTTTTTAGAATTTGAAAAATACATGTTTTTAAATTTAAAAGTATCATACTTTCGTATTTTATTCGTACTAGATTTTTTCGCTACATATTTTTTACTCAAATCCGTATTTGTATCCATATTCATACTCAAATTATGCTACTATAAACTCAAGTGACTATCCACAATCAAGATATTGGCTTCCATGAACTCTAGTGATTATCCACAATCAATCTTGCATAAGTACAAATGCCAATCTTTCATAGAATCACCAATGTCATTATAAATGTTACATGTTTCTTTAGGTATAATACACACCTTTCATACAATAAGCATTTCTTAGGGCATATAATTACACATACAGCGATAAGAAAATCCAACCCCTGTTGTGCAACTTATTAGTTGAAAGATGCATCACCCCTATCTTTTAGGGTCGCTACTTCCATTCTTTTGGTTCACACAAACTACCCCTTTTCGAACTTCTGTCATGACCTAGCTTAGGGAAATATTCATTTCTTTGTCCAATGCACTCAAGCTCTCAATATTGCCTTCAATTAACGGAAGTGATTATAGACAATGAATCTTGCATAGAACAAATGACAATCAAAGGATCATCAATGTCGTTATACATGTTACGTGTTTCATGTTTATTTACGACAATATACACCTTTCATACAATAAACATTTCTTAGGGCATAAAATTCCAAATACAGCGATTGATAAATCCATCCCCTGTTATAAGACATACAAGTTGAAAGATGCATCATCCCTATCTTTTAGGTTCGCTACATCCACTCTTAGGGTCCACAGAAACTACCCCTACTGGAACTTCTGTCATGACCTGAAATATCCATTTCTTTCACACTACTGGCTTCTGGTATACCAATAATTGGATCGTTGTCCATTGTACTTACAGCTACATATTTACAATACTAAATAATATCATCCTTGAATGCACAACAAAGGATAACAATTCCAAGATGCATTATTACCCTTAGTTCTTAAGTTGAACCCACCCGTGCTTTTGGTTTGCATAAACAGCCCCCACTGAAGCTTCTGTCATCGCCTTCTGCAGACAAATAGATGTTTCCTTCACATCACTTCCTTCTGCTATACCAATAGTTGAAACTTGTATATGCTTCTCGTCAATTGAACCAGAATGAGAAGTATGAACATTCGCAGTAGCATGTGCTTCTGCCCTTGGATCACCAAATTGCTCATCGCCCTCTGATATGGTGGCCACAAAATCATGTCCACCTGTTTCATGATAAGCATCAGTATTTTCTGATAAGATTTCCCAGTTATCTACGATTGGTATAGAGACGCAATCCTTCCTATGCTGCTCCAACTCGACCTTAGTTGGCAGAATAACATAGTCATTAACAGGATCATAGAAAGGATCTGGGTCTCCAGCCTTCAGCCAATGTTTTAGTATGCGGAAAACACGCTCGTCACAGATCAGTCCCCGGTGATCTCCAGGCACACCTATCCTTTCCTCTGCTGCAAGCCCATCTGCCTGAAAGAAGTAATATCAACTTCTAATGTTACACAATTCATTGTAACTAAACACAATTCATTGTAACAGTACCAAATTCCTATAAAAAGGGCGATACCCAAAATTGTTCTCCCTAAACCAATTTCTGAATCATAAAGCATAAAATATCACATAATACATGGAATTTAATAATGTCAGCATTCTTGGAAGAAGTATACAAGGATATATATATATATATATATGTTTTAGTAATGGCTTTATGATTTAATGCAATTATGCAACTACGTTACGGAAGTCATTACAAGGATGGTTGGACTAATTGAAGTCATATACAAGAGATTGGTTCAAAGCTCTAATATATGGTGGTGTGCTATGATTATATGGCACTAACAATAAGGAAGATCTCCATGGGAGGTTTGGTTGGCCATGTCGCAAGTCTTTATATACATGATTTCTCAGTGCACAAACAAAATTGGACTTGATCATCACATAGTCTCAATGTTCAAATAGCTGGCTATATATCTGGCTCTCGCTTCAGGTAAAGATTTTGATTCCATTTTAGCTGGTCAGACTCAGGGCTCAAACATATGCAGAAGCAATCTTTGACAAATAACTTGCTATATGTAATACGTGCCTGCCAAAATCGGCAATAGGTAGGAAAGTAACAGATTTCTAAGGCTGAAAACAAATTAGACTCGATCCAAAGCTGAAAAAGGAAAAGGAAGCTTGGAGAAAGTGAAGCAGTACAACTTGTAGTATACAGTGTACAACCGTGCCTCCCAAGGATTAAAAATGTTTTCCAGAAGATCACAAGATAAAATAGACCTACACGCCAATCTTCAAACTGAAAATAACCTGGATCCTTGACACAATCATCCTACTTGATTCAAGAACAGAAAGAAAAAAGGATTTTTGAAGGAAGCTATGGAAATGCTAGTCAAACAAAATGGTTAATAAACAGGACACTTTGTATTGCAAATGCTATCGACGAGCAAAACATTTACTGAACAGCATAGCCTGCAGTCGCTAGTACTCACCATAGCCGATTCCACGGGGACAGTTCCATCGCCTTCCACAAAGGTGTATACAGCCTGAAATTAAAAGAAAGATATGTTAGAAGGATACTTTCTCTGATCCAAAGATTCAAGGACTTAATATGAATGTCACTTGTGCAGAAAAATAAAAAACATATAAAATGCAATACAAGACAAGCAGAATGTCACTTGGGGACGAACATTCTAAAATAAAATAGTATACAAGCAGAAATTTCACTTGTATTGCTTATTTTTTTTGAACACAGATTTCTTAATATTAGTGTATCAAACCTGTTATCATGTATATATTGTAGCTGGGTTACCATGATGCAGCATACAGATTGATCTCTTTATTTTTCTGAGCTACACAGTCATATAGGGTTACAGTATGGATCATTACAGCCTGAGCCATTCAGTGCCTTTATTTAGTAGCAGTTACAGAGTATTTCCTTGCCAGGAACCAGATCTCCTTGTCCATTGAGATGGCTTCAGGGTGACCTAGTTCATTCTAGCAGAGTAGCAGCTACGGTACACAGTTCACAGATGGGCATATCAGATAGATGCATGTATATGATGAGCTCAGGTATATGGCTCCCTGGTTGGATTTTGCTCTCTGATGTATACCAACACCTTAAACTTGTTGGGCTATGATGATTATGGTGACCAGTGCTTATATTACATATTGCACCAATGCTTAAACTTGTGTTGAGAATGATTAAAGCATCTGATCTTGAAGACTGTTGCTTATGCCATGCTTTACACAACTTTTAAACTTTAGTGCTATGTTGGTTCCATGTATCAACTGTCCCTATCCATCTAGCTCATCCATAATTGATTTTCTCCCATGACTTATTTTTTATTGAGCCCTGTGAGATTGAAGATCATTTTCCCCATCTTGACCCCTGTGCATGATAGACTCCATGTTTTTCTGTCTCTGGCTATGAAGTATGTGGCTTGGTTAGTGTGGCCAAGTTCACCAGATGGTTTTCCTTTAGTCCTCAAAACAAGTGCTCCAGTCAACAATGTCTCTAAACACTAAAGCATCGGAACGCATAAGTGTTATATCTAAATGATGCAAAAGGCAAGCTGCAATTAGTAGTGCTTTTAAGCGTTAATTCCTGTATATAAATGTTATAAACTAGCCAGTGGCCAAAGGATGAGCACTCGTCCATTGTATGATGTAAGGCTCATTTGCCTCCGCAAGGGCAATAGGGTGAGGCAAACCCGTCGGGGCTACGGATGCTCGCTGGCAGCGGGGCTAGGCCTTAGTCATTTTTTGAAGCCCAAAAGGCTTTCCAAAGCACTTACCTTTGTAGGTTGGCTATACTCTTGTGTTCAAGTTAAATGCCTTAAAGTATAATGTTGTTTGAAAAGTCAATTGTCAAAGAATGAGCAATCATTCATTGTATAATGTATGGCTCATTTGCCCCTACAAGGAAACAAGGTGAGGCTGACCTGTCGAGGTTATGTCTTTGTCATTTTTGGAAGCCTAGAAGGCTTTCCAGGGCACCTGCCTTTGGAGGTTGATTAATGTTGCAAATTGACAAATCTTCTTGAATGGAAAACTTGTAAGAGCCTAAAGGAAACAAACCCAAGAACTTTATCCATTTGTGAGACACCACCATCCCCTACTGCTATCTGTCATGCATATGTCATTATGGTGGTGTGTACTTGTCATCATTCAGCGAGATCACATGGTCAAAATCAACTAGAGGTCATCACCCTTTTACTTTAGCCTGGTTTTCCATCTTCACCCAACACTAGCAAATTGTTTAAACTTTGTAAGTATGGCATATACAAACTTTCAGAGGATTCAATGATTACTCAAAGACACAGGTATATCTTATTGATTATAATTATTTATTATTGTCACCATGATTTTCATATACATCTTGGAGCAGTTCTTACCTTGGATGCATGTAGGTTTAGCTCAGTTCAGGGTCTTACTTTTAGTTTGGGTATTTTGACCTGGTCAACCCAATTGACCAAGTCAAGCACGGTTCCCAAGGCGGTGGCCAAAAATTTGGCAGTGCTTATATTTGCTCTAGACATGCCCAGGACCAATATTGCGGTTTCAATTTTCAGATTTTGGCCCCATATTTCATAACCAATGATTATTATCACTTTATTAATGGTCAGATCCAGTGTTGCAAACATTGGCACGGCGAAAAAATCGGCAGGGTCCAAGAAACATCGTTTCGGGATATCTCGGCAACACATCGACAAACATCGGCAATAAATCGGCAAACTTAAAAATATACAAAAATATTCAATTTCAGCTTTAGAAAAAATCGAGAATATCTCGGGATAAATCGGGAAAAAATCGGGAAAAAATCGGCAATATATCGGGAAAATATCGCCTCGAAAAAATCGGCAATATCTCGGGATAAATCGGAAAAAAATCAGGCAAAAATCGGCAAAAAATCGGAAAAAATCGCCCCGATTTTTTCGGCAATTTTTTGAGAAAAAATCGCCAAGCTAAAAAACTCGCGATTTCTCGGACATCGGCGATTTCTCGGCCGATGTTGGTAACACTGGTCAGATCATATTTTTTATAATAGATTGCAGTTATTATGGTTTTCCTAGGGCACCACAGTGCTCCAGGGGGTATGAGTAGTCTCTTGTAGCATTCTACTATGTATCCAAACACTTATGTGTAGTCAGTTTTCCCCAGTTCTTAGCCTGCACAAAGTTATGATGATTATTATTATTTTTTAAGGATGTACCACCAAAAATGAACTAGGAAATCACTGAAGAAATTGATTTGTCTTGTGTGGTCAAGGAAATGGCAAGAGAATTTCTCTGGATGATTTATTATGGCGCTCCCGAAATATTTGCAACAGTTTTATTCAGTTTGATGTCTCAAATTATCTATTTGGTTCTCTCAGTGAAGACGTTCCCCATAGGGCGTCCCTCACCTTGAATATGTGATGTATTACATTAAGATATCTTATGTTATGATGTTATATTTGTAAATTTTCCTTTAAAATTCAAACTAGGGAAAAACAATATATTTAATTGTTCCTGAAACCACACACGAATTTCTTTTACTAGTATTGCAGCAGAATGTAAATACTGAGCAACATCAACAGCATCACATAAATATAGACACAGTGTTTTGGGTATGGAAACCCCCAGATAAAACACAAGATGGAAAAACCAGTGCAGTAGTCAGATATGAAATTTTATTAAGATATGGAACAATTACAATCCAACGGATAATACAGCCAACCTGGTAAATTTGATCCTCTGAAAAATCATCGGGCAAATCCTAGCAACAAGGTACGGCCTCTATGCAATTGTACGGCCCCTGCGTCAGCAATACGACCCTCCTGCATAACTTGTACGGAATCTGTACGGCAGCTGTACGACCCTACTCTGTTATGTACAATCCTCCCTCTGCATGATCTGTATGGTCTGATTCTCTACCCGGTAACTCTGTGAATCTCCCGGATAAGTGTTCCTCCGTCTTCTCAGCAAACTTCTCCTTCTGACTTCTCTCTCTGTCTGTATCTCTCCTATATATATGTCCTCTCCACCAAATCTCCTTCTAACTCAATGGCTAAGTGAAATCCCTAACCCTCACTATGGATCAATGGATGTGATCTTTCGATGAGATCAATGGCCAAGATTAGATTAGCCATCACTTAAATTATTTCACTTTTCACTTTATAAAAGTGGCTCCGTTAAGTCAAAATCAAATTAGAATAATTAATGCATTTTCCTAAGTCCAAACTTAGGAAAATCACATTAAATACATTTGGCTCCTTGTTTAATGTCTTCTTAGCATGCAAGGACACGTGCAATGCTAGAAGACCTTCCTTGTTGCCACTTTCTAACATTCCCTCTCAACGAGAAAGGGATTCAGTAGCAACCCCAACTTGTCTCTGAACTTCACAAAATTGTGTCTACAAAATGCTTTGGTGAAAATATCCACCACCAGCTCATCTGTCTGAATGTACTCCAACCGAATGGTTCTTCTCTGTACATAGTCTCTTCGGAAGTGGAACCAAATGTCTATGTGTTTGCTTCGGTCATGGAACACTAGATTTTCAGATAGCCTGATGCCACTCTAATTGTCACAATGAACTACTGTAGCCTCTAGCTCACACTCAAACAACCCCGAAAGCAACTTCCTCAGCCACATGCCCTCACAAGCAATTAAACAGGCTGCCATGTACTCGGCCTCTGTCGAGCTCAATGCAACTGACTTTTGCTTCCTGTTGAACCAAGAGACAACCCTGGCCCAATGTTGAAGCAATAACCTAAAGTGCTCTTTCGATGCTCTACACATCCTGCCCAGTCAGAATCTGTGAAGCCTGCTAACTGTACACCCCCTCTACGTCATAAACCAACCCATAATCCATTGTACCTCTGATGTAGCGAAGTATGTGCTTTGCAGCTGTCGAATGCACTCTCCGAGGGTCCATCATGAACTGGCTCAAAGAGTTGATTGCAAAGTTAATGTCTAGTCGTGTGTTGACCAGATACATGAGTGATCCGATAAGCTGGCGATACAAGGTAGGATCAAATTCGTCTGACCCTGATCCATCAATCTTCCTCTAGTTGATAACTAGAGGTATGGACATAGGCTTGCAATCCACCATCCTGAATCTCTTCAAGATCTCCACTGCATACTCCCCCTGTCCAATGAAGAAGCACCCGTCTCTCTGTCAAACCTCCAAACCTAGGAAGTAATGCATCAACCCAAGGTCTTTTATCTCAAACTCAACTACAAGGTTGGACTTGCAGTCGTCAATCAACCTCTCATCTCCTGTAAGAAAGAGATCATCTACATATAAGACTAGTATGAGAGGCACCTCACCTAACAAGAAGTACAGGTAGTGGTCTGCCTCACTTCGCAGCTATGTGCAACCTGCATACATGCGTCTCCCTGTTCTCCACATCAAACCCCTATGGTTGCTCAATGAATACTTCCTCCTCTAAGATACCGAACACGTCCATATGGGGCAGCGTGTCCCGTGTTTGCGTGTCTGACACGAACACGTTGAAAGAGCATGTCGGACACATCGTTTCAACGTGTCCTGATTTTGGACACGTCGATTCAACGTGTCCCGATTTCGAACACATTGTTTCAGCATGTCCTGATTTCAGACACGCGTGTCTCGCGTATGTTAGGACGTGTCCCAAAAACAGGACACATTTTCCACGTGTGATTGGAAAATTGCCTCAAAATACGTATAAACAAAGCATGAAGTGATCAACAATTGTACCTTTCTAGTGGCTCAATGACTCATTTAATTTTTATCTCTTTAATATTAGATTTATCCTGGTGTGACCAACATTAGCCTATTTTACATGTGAAACCTGTAAGTCAATGTTAAAAAAGTTTTGGTTATATAAGATCTTAAAATATTTTGCATCATAACATCATAACTATATGCAATAAGATCACTAAAAGAAAGACAAGTAAAACAACACAAAAAGAACACAGATTATTCCTGGGAAACCACAAGGAAGAAAACCCAACAACTTCTTTAGTATAGATTCCGTCACCAAGACCAACTTCTTATGTAAAACTTCTCTATACTAATTACTAATGTTAAATGTGCATTGATTCTGATTTCTATTGAATATTTGTAAAAAATTGGATCTATATGTCTATATTTTTAATATATATAATTTTTTTTGTAAATATATATATGTAACGTGTCCTATGTGTCCTGATTCTGGGGGTCACCGTGTCTGTGTCGGACACTCGAATCCCCCAGGTGACTTAGCTCCTCTATAACTTCGTTGAGGAAGGTAGTCTTGACGTCCATCTGATGGGCACGCCAACCCATCTCTACTGCTAATGAGATAATGGTCGGAATAGAAGAATACCTAGCAACAGGGGCAAAGGTTTCCTCATAGTGAATACCCTCCTTTTGTAAAACCCCTTTGCCACGAAGCGTGCCTTGTACTTTTCCACGCTTCCGTCTGTTGCATGCTTCACCTTGTAGATCCATCTGAATACCACCACCTTTTTACCTTCTGTCCTCGACACAACCTCCCACACCTGATTCTTCATGATTGAGTCATACTCCTCAACCATGACCTCCTGCCACACGTCATGTTGTGCATCCTCCTCGAAACTGGAAGGTTCGGAGTTAATCAACTCCGTCATCAATGCCATATAGATAAGTCTCTCTAGTGGTTTGCTCTGCCTCATGGAGCTCTATGGAGGATTCACCTACCTGGAATCCTGAACTGTGGACCTAAACCACTTAGGCCTTAGCCTAGTGTCTACATGTTGCGGCTGCTAGATATTCGTCTCTTGCTGCGGCTCATCCTCCAAGTCAATGACTGAAGGATATTGTCCACCTGACTCCCTCTGACTACCGGAACCTGTGCTCTGTGTCAATACCTGTGGCTCCTCCAACTTGACCCCCAAGTCCTGTGCTGGTAAGTCCATAGATCTCTGCAAGGCTCTGTCCTCATCAAACTGGACATCCCTGCTCACAGAGATCCTCTTGCGAGGAGGAATATAAACTATGTACGCCTTCAAAGTCTCGTTGTAACCAACAAGTAACCCCTTCTCTCTAGAAGGATCCAACTTTTTCCTAGTGTCAGCATGAATGTGATAATAGAAGACACTCCCAAATATGCGCAACTGGTCTAGTGCCTATGAAGACCTCCTCGAGTGTCTTCCTCCCCAAAGCTGCATGGGGACACCTGTTCTGAATGTATACGGCAGTCCTGTATGCCTCATCCCAAAAGAATAGTGGTAATCCTTGATCAAATAGCATGGCCTTGGCTGCTCCTACCATTGTCCTGTTCTTTCTCTCCGCCACTCCATTCTGCTGCGAGGTATGAGGCACTGTGTGCTCCTTCTTGATCCCCTTCGATGAGCAATATTCCAATAACTCATTGGAGGTGTACTCACCCCCGTTGTCTGTCCTCAATACTAGGGTCTTCTTTCCTTTCTGGTTTTCTATGAGAGTCTTGAACTCCAGAAACCGCTCAAAGACCTTTGACTTGGCCTTCAGGAAATAAATCTAGGTCTTCCTGCAATAGTCATCAATGCAAGTGATCATTAATTGTAGCCACTGAAAGATTGAATACTCATAGGTCCACAAACATCCGAATGCACTAAGTCCAAGGTCCCCTTATACTTGTGCTCACTTTGTGGGAAAGGTTTCTTGATGTTCATCCCCAATGCACAACCCTTGATGTTTCTTGATGTTCATCGAAGTTTTTGTTGAACTCCTCCACCTCTATTGATCCTGCCATCTGGGTATTGTTCTTCTTCTTCCTGTCTAGGAACTGGGAGACAAAGTGTCCTTGCTTGTGGCAGATTATACACTTGACCTTGGACATGTCAAGGTTTTTCTTACCACCCCTCTTTTTCTTTTCCTTACCCTTTCTCTTCTCTACTAGGGATAGAGCTTCTTCATCCACAATCTATGGGGCACTACTGGATGAACCTGAACCTTGACCCATGCGGGTCTCCTCCTACACAAAATCATCCCACAACCTCTAGCAAACATGGAGCTTCTCCCTAGCCACAACACCTTTGACAAAGGTGTCCCATGGCTTAGAAAAGCCATTAAGGGCTATCCAAACTAGCCCCTCATCCTCAGTCTTAGAGCCAACAGCTCCAAGCTCGTCTATGATCTGTGTGAGCCTTGTGAGATAAGGCACCACTCCTACACCCTTAGCCATCTTAGTACTGAGCATCCTCTCTTGCAGCACCATCTTCTAGTTTTCATTCTTACTTTGGTAAAGTCCTTCCAAAGCCTTCCACATTTCCAATGCTGTCTTCTTCTCGGAAAGGTGAGGGACTAGGTGGTCCTTCACCCCATCCAAGATGATCAACATAGCTCTGGAGTCTAACTTCTTCCAAGTTACCAACTCTGTTGGATCTGTGGGCGCAACCTTCATGGACTCAATGTGCTCCTCCTCATCACTGACATCCAGGATCCTTGTGATCCTTTCTTTCCAAGTAGGAAAGTTCTGACCCCATTGAAGTTTGTCCTCAACTCTCAACTACACGGCCATAGTGAAGTGTACATGTCAAACCCTAGATCTGAACTCTAGGTTTGTGTCTTCAATAGATCTGCCCCTGATCTATCAATACTGTTGCAGTTTCTTAGATTTAACTGAGCTATGATACCATGTAAATTTTCCTTTAAAATACAAACTAGGGCGAAACAGTAAATTTAATTGTTACTGAAAACCACACCTGAATTTCTTCACTAGTATTGCAGCGGAATGTAAATACTGAGAAACATCAACAACATCACATAAATATAGACACTGTGTTTTGGGTATGGAAACCCCAGATAAAATTCAAGATGGGAAAACCAGTGCAGCAGTTAGATATGAAATTTTATTAAGAAGATATGGAACAATTACAATACAGCAAATAATACACCCAACCTAGTAACTCTAATCCTCTGAAAAATCACCGGGCAAACCCCAACAACAAGGTACGGCCTCTATGCAGCTGTACGGCCCCTGCGCAACTGTATGGGCCCACCTACGTCAGTAGTACGTCCCTCCTCTGTTGTGTACGGTCTTCCCTCTACGTGATCTGTACGGTCGAAGTGTTCCTCCGTCTTCTCAGCAAACTTCTCCTTCTGACTTCTCTCTCTCCTGTGTATGTGTCATCTCCACCAAATCTCCTTTCAACTCAATGGCTAAGTGAAAACCGTAACCCTCACTATGGATCAATGGATGTGATCCTCCGATGAGATGAATGGAAAAAATTAGATTAGCCATCACTTAAATTATTTCACTTCACTTTATAAAAGTGATTCCATTAAGTCAAAATCAAATTAGAATAATCAATGTATTTTCCTAAGTCCAAACTTAGGAAAATCACATTAAATACATTTGGCTTCTTGTTTAATGTCTTCCTAGCATGCAAGGACACATGCAATGCTAGAANATATTGGGGATTAGGGAGAATTAAGTCCCTAAGGTGACCCCCCTTGATGTATTATCATGTTATATCTTATTGTTATGATGTATTTTGACTTAGAGAGGTGTCATTGGACAAAAATGCGCCCCTCTTGACTTGGTCTTTATGATCCATGTATTGATCCATGTAAAAGTGATCTCCACCGTTGATGATGTATAATCTCAACCGTCAGATAATAGTTAGTTGAAAAGTGGACAAGCTCTCTATCTATTTAAGAGAGGTGCTCCCCCCATTGTAAACCATGAGCATTTTTCTGGGATCCAATACTTGTGTGTCTGGAGATGAATGAATGTGATGATAATTGAAATTGTTTCTCTCTTGTACTGAGTTATTTTGGCATAGCTTTCTTGTATCTTTTAGATCCATTTCGATTTGCAAGCAAAGAAGGCGATTTGGAAAGGGGGTGCATTGGTGAAGCTTCACCTTGACACCTAGCTTCAAATTGGTTTTTTCAAAAAGGAGTGATTACTTCTTTATGACTCTTCGCTTCTTGATTATTAGCTTCTACTTTGTAGATCCTGATTTGCTTGTCATTACTTATTGGTTTTCCCTTTGTGTGGCAGGTAGAGAGGACACTAGGGTCACTGAGCAAAACATTTTCATCAAGATCTTATCCAGATTTCTCATTTGATCTATGAGGAAGCAATCCTCGTCATCCAGGAAGGTATCTATAGATTCCAGGCGAGTTTTTCAGCCTCTTTCTCTCTATTTTAATTTTTATGCATTGCCCATCATCTATTTTTACTGAAAACCCCACTGTAGTAAGTAGGAAAAATCACTGGAGCATTTTACACTCATAAATTCAAAATTCGTCAATTTGTGTTTTGACGACCATTATCCAAAACCCAATTTTCCTCCTAGGCGTCACCCCCGGACTCCATCTACCCATGGAGAAGTGGCACTGATCTCCTAGGCAAATTGCCCTCCCTTCATTGTCAACGATTTTCTAAGTATGTTTCGTTCTGGTTTTGTTTGGATTTCGAACACGGTCATATCTCTCATCCAAGCAATAAACTTAGTGTTAAAATCCCTAATTCACTAATCAAACCCCACCTTGGGTATTCCCCTAATTTCGTATTCAAATCCCCCTAGGGTTTTAAGTTTGATCATTTGAATTAACACACGAATTTTAGATCTAGCAATCAAATCCATAAGTCACTAAGTAAATCAACTTGAGTTACATTTCCAACATATGTAACTACAATTTACTCAAGTATTCCTTAAATTGTGGCTTTATCCTTAGATCTAGGGTTTATAGCTTTCATCTTACGTATTCTATGCTTTTAGTTTGATCTGGTGATTTAGCTTTAGGTATTTCCTTCTAGGATAGGCTTGGGTCTCCCCCTTTGTCACTTAGGCTTTAGTGGCATAAAGCGAAGAATATCTCAACCCGCGTGACAACCAATCCATTATCTGGGGGTTGGGGTATCCGTAGGTCACGACTTTATTTTCCTTTCCCCTCTACCATCCTGTATAGGATCACTCTACAGGGAAATTACAAGATTCGTGATAACAAAACCAAGGTGGCCCACCATATTTGCAAACCTGTGAAATAGATAATGGCATCCACCATCTTTTGTAAGACTCTTAAGGAAAGAAGCTAGGATTTATGGCATTCTACTAAGAACATTGAGCTTGGCAGGTGCATGGTGCCAATGGAATCAGAGCCTAGGGCAATGGGGGGGTGGGAAGGGAGGTAGCCCTAATCCATCATCCAAAAGAGGCTGGAATTGGCTCAAAGGACCTGTGGTAGTTGTAGTAACCTCCAGCTCATCTGGTGGCAAGCCAAAATCAATCTCAAAGCATCCAAATGGAGTACTGGCAAAGGTGGGAGAAATTCCAAGGCTGGAAATCACCTCATCACAGTTGCGAGGCAATATCCAATATAAAAGGACAACACACTAATATGTTTTTGGGGTGATGGCCCTTGAGCAAACACTCCAGTGGTGGGTCACAGTGAAATAGTAAGTCAAGTGATCCATAGGTCTCAAGCTATGCACCAAAAGTATTTTTCATAGAAATTTTCTCGCAAGTAGATGACAGAGAACACATATTTGAAGTAGGAATGAACTATATTAACTCATGTGACCTGCATATGAGGCACTGCGCAGAGAAAATCGACCTGAACAAAAGATATTTCCATAGCCAAGGTATGGATCCATCTCTACTCGTCCTCTCCAAGATTTTGGAGTGAAGAAATCCTAAAAGACATAGGAACAAACTGGGTATCTTCACAAAATCCTTCGATATTTCGAAAGCTCGGGTATGGATCCATCTCCACTCCTTACTTTACATACCGGTATCTTCACAAAATCCTCACATATTTCAAAAGCCCAGGCATGAATCCCATCTATACTCACCTCTTGAATTCTAGAATGAAGAAATCCTAGAAACCATAGGAAACATCTCCTTGAATTCTAGAATGAATATTTTCAGATGCCCAACGATAGGAAACATCTACTTGAATTCTAGAATGAAGAAATCCTAGAAACCATAGGAAAGATATTACAATAGCCTAGGTATGGATCCATCTCTACTCCTTACCTCTTGATTTTGGAATGAAGGAATCCTAGAAGGCATAGGAAACACAATAAGTATCTTCACAAATTCCATGTGTTACTGACTAGGTTCCATCTAGTTGGACTTTCAAGTGCTTCTTCAAACTCAAAGCTCAGAGGTCCATCAGGCATTCTTGGCCCCTTTTATTTTTGTACCACATGTTCATGTCCTACGGGGAAGTTGTAAAAAATGTGTTAGTACGTGTTTTCTGTAAAGAACTTTGCTTCCTAGGTCTTGGTAATCAAGCCAATTATTCCAAGGTGTTTTTTCCTTGTTAATTATGCAATGCATAATTTTCGAGTTTTTCACCTGCTCCTCCAAAGCTAGAATGGTCATCTTGGTAGCTAAACCCTGGGAGGTTATTAAAGTTCATGTGTCAATGTATATGAGCGTGTTAGACATTGATATTGAGTCGTATGGACATGTGTTAGGTCCCCCTAAGTTTTTTTTTATTCCGAGAAAAAACAAATCCGCTTTTTTAGGCCATTTTTTAATGGTTTAATTAATTTTTTTGTAAAGAGCATAAAAGCTTGATCCGAAGGCGGAATTTGACGTGTGGATGCTCCTTTTCACACTCAGAGCATCCTCTTTATCTTCGTACCTACTTTTCATATGCTTCGGGTGATTAAAAAGTCACTTAAAGCATTTTTTTGCTAACGGTGCATCAAAACGTCAATTTAATTGCTAAAGGTGCAACAAATTGGCATAAAGATAGTTAAAAAAGTCAAAGTAGACATGTTTTGAGATGTTTGGTGAGTTAGCACTTTTGTCTCATGTATTAGGCAATTTCACTCAAGGTTAAGAGCATCACTTTGGATAAGTGTTTGAAGCCAGGCAAATCACTTCATGATTGAGAGTGCGCCCACCATCTCAAAACACACGAGTTATGTGGCACTCAAATCGTGACCCATGGTGACTAATGATGGATGGCGAGTTGTTCCTTCTTTTTAGCGATTTGATTGGCATGAATTTGGAATGGTGGCGAATCACTTTGGAATGAAAGATCACGCATCTCTCATATGGCCCACGACTTATGCATGTTGCGTTGGATCGTTGGTTTGTTGGACATTTAACTTTAAGTGGAGAGGGGGTGCACCTCTTGAGAGGTGGCGCCTACCTCTTGAGATCCATTATTGCTAACTCGTGATCATTCCCTAAATCAACTCAAAGACTATGAATCATCTCAAGCTCATGCCCACTCCATCTCTAGTCATGGAAGCGCTCCCCTGGGTTGGATCTTTCTATTTAAGCATGTCACTTCTCTATGGTTTGGCATCAAAAGGTGAAACCTCTACTTGCGCTCTTGTTGTAATTTATTTGTTTATCAATAATAAATAAAGGCTTTGGAGGCTCATGCTAGTGTTCTCATTGTATGTTTGATTGATTTGCTCTTCATGAACCATTGAGGTAAACTGTGTCTTTCCAAAGTTTGTTTACAAGTTTAGAGTTCTAATAGCCTTTGAAGGGAATTTTCGTTCTAGTAGGATAAGAAGTAAGATTTGAATGATTTGCTTCTTATTGTTAGTCTTGTGAAAGATCTAAAAGATGTTGTTGATTCTTGTTTGAATGCATCTATTTCTACATTTTTATTTGGATAACACTATCATGCTTTAACTCCCTTTTTGCAAGCTTTTGTAAAGTATTTCAAGTGACCAAGGCGGGAGAAATATGTGAGCTTGCTTGCTCTCCTTTTTCTCAAGCATTTTTGAAAGAAGAGTGTCATCCCTCCGACAACACTAAGAAGACGACTCCATTGCCCAAGCTTTTTTTGCCAATCTAACCATTGGTTCTTTTTCCTTCTAGATCCAAAATTTTATTCACTTTTCTTGGTTACTCTTTTAGATGTATCATTAAAAGTAAAAGGATTATAAGTAGATCTAAGTGTCTAGATCTAGTTTCTTTTCAACGTTTATTCAAAGTCTAGATCTAGCTTTTATATCTTCTTTTTGCAAAGCTTAAATAGTCAAATTGTTAAATCAAGGCTTAAAGAAAGATTTGTACTTTCAATATTTATCTAGCATTTAGTGCTTTTCAACTTGCTTTCCATCTCTTAAAGAGGCAAACAAAGATCCTAAGAAGGCAAGCTTTGTAGCTTGCCTACTTAGTTAAAATTTTGCAATTTTTTTATAGTTTAACTTAGTTTTTTTTTAGACTTTTCCAGAGGTTGTTCAAAGACACTCTTAAAGTGTTTTTGAGCATCTTTCGCATTTAATAGCTCACTGATTTTTGCATGTTTAGCAAAGAAGGGAAGGAAACTTTGGTCGTTCTGCGAGAAAATGGACCATTAAGAGTTCAACGAAGTTATCCTTTCACCAAAAAATCATTTTTCGATTGATTTGTAAGCCTTTGGATCCATGTATAAGGACCAAAGTGCATTTCTTTGGAGTTGTAATAATTTTAATAAAAGTTTTGAGTAGGCTCCCAAGAGCCCACTCCCCATCCCCCCTGGGGGGATTTGTGTTGGCACGATTTTCATGGTTTGCTTCTTTTGCTTTAGTTTAGCTTTCATTTCCTTGTTTAGTTGATTCCAATTTTAGTTTACTGTTGCAAGAAAAAGAAATACTAACCCCACACATTCCCAAGTTACCCGAAAGGGGAAAGAGATTCGTGGTAGATTAATTACAAAATATTTCATTTATTGTATTTTTTTATCTTTTTGGCAAACTAACCCCCTTGCTTTCCCAAGTAAGGTTTACATACCTGAAAGAGACTCTTGGGGTCTTAATAAACAAGAAAATTTGTTCAAAAAATCTTAAAAATTTACAAGGCTCTTATCCTCATATGATCTACTTCCACTACAGCTTCATTTGATCAGTTGGTTGTATCAAAAAAGGATACGAGTGACTAGTAATTAGTCTCATCTTTTAATTGATCCCCAAACGAAAATCTGGCGTTTTTCTTTCGAATATTGCTAAGTTGTGGGCAAAGTCTTCAAGTGAAGCGAAACCACTAAACAATGACCGTGGGGCCCCGTCTGGCTACACCCTCATTTGGTGTAGTGTTGGACACACCTTTGCAACTCCGATTTAGCCCACATTTTGTTGTGAGAACCACCTCTAAGTAATTCTGAACACATTCCTCGTAACCCTTGGGTATATCTAGAATTCTCTTTCCCATCTTATAATCCACATCAGTGCCATATTAATCAAATCGACCAATAAGTTACCCACTCCCTTTATCACTCCTTAATAAAACTAAAACTGACCAACGAGACAACTGTAATACTTACACGACACAACAACACTCCATTTTTACAAGCACACCATATTCATCGGCATTGGTCTATGTTATTTTTTATGCTTAAATCAAATTCTGCAAAATGTCGTGAATGATGTTTATATTGTCATATGTTGTTGATGTATCTCTTTCTTGGGATAGTCCGTTGTGATATTTTATCCATTGCATATTAACTCCTAGAATTAGTCTTTTCTTTTGTACATTAAAAACCATATATTCTTTTTATTAGGGACCACCCCCCTTGGCTTCGGTAGGAGTTGGCCTAGACAGAGGAGCGGAGTATCAGGTGACAGCACTTGGCTCGAGCTTGCCCCCAAGGTCACACCCAGTGGCTTGAAGATTTCTGCCATGTGACCCGAGGTGCGAATTAGGGGGAAACACCATGGATATAACCATGGACAAGAACTACACATCATTATCCATGTCGACTGTAACACAAAACACCAAATAGAGACAAATGTTGTTCGCGATCAACCAAACCATCTCCAATAAACACATGTATCCCCCATCTACTAGAATATATAGCATGGGATCCAAATTGGGAGGCAAGGCAAAAGGACCCATCCTCCACCCCCTCTGTGCAGGAGGGTTTTCCATTGTAGCGACAACAATAGTGACAGTAATGGTCTGTCCAACTAGAAGGAATGCAGATTTCAAGGGTGTCAAGTAGCAATTAAAGGGTTAAAGCTAGGCAGGGTTACTTGGGAATTTCCACGGATTTTATATATAGAATGAGCAGTGGAGTTACCGGAAAGGGAGCTTAGCACCCCAATAAAATCGACCCCTATCAAATTCTTCAAGCAACCTATTCTTAGCTCTTGTAAACAAACCATTATAAGACTCTAAATTTGGGTAAAACTGTTAAGAACCCCCGATTTACTCCTTTGGATAAGAGATCTAGAATGGGAACTACAAAGGGGTGAGGAATTTTCAGATTGGGGATTTACCATCTAGTGGTGAAGATATATGCTTCAGATAAGCAGCTCTTTGGGACTGATTCTCCAGATTGAGTCAGGATTCACCCATAAGAGGGAATCTCTTCAAAAGGTAAGCAATGGAGTCCCAGGATTGCCAGATCTCAACACCAAACCTCTAGATCTACACCACAAGAAACCAGATCCATGATTCTTTCGTCAATATGCTCCCCATTTTCTATGTTAGCAGGAATTTCTGTCATGCTGCATCTGAAAATTGTGACCATGCCCAGTAGCAAGACGAGTATTAATATATGTTGAGAAGAGTTGTAAGAATTCTCTCCTTCAGCGTTTCGAGGGTGGTGCTCCATGCACAGTACAGCCTGAGTGGGCCTAACAGTTAAGAACATGTGTTTCCTCTCAGGAAGTCACAGGTTCAAATCTGGAGGGTAGGGTATGTATACCTCTGTAGACTTTAGCAGTCAAATCGATGCACGGAGGGGGTCCCTTGCCCCACAAACAAGGGGGTCTCATACACCAATTTGGTGTCTGGCTTGGTTGTGACCATAAAATTAGATTATATTATTATTATTATTACAAGCAACTATCAAATAATGGAAACAAAGCATTTTACTGTTGTTTTCTCTAGAATGATGTCCTTTAATGCCAGGAAACTCTAACGGAAAAACCAAGATATAAACTTGCCTTGCCAATGGTGGCTTGTTAGGTCAATGAAAGCAAGTAGCTATTAGAGCCCCCACCAATGTTTAGGTCCTAACAAGCGACATGTTGGTGCTTGTCCTTGCACTTGTGGATGTGCGCTAGTGCATGCAACAATGGTTGGGGCCAGGTGTGAATCCTAGGCAACTTTGATGGAATAGATACCTCCACTCACACCTGCTTAGCTAAAGGTAACTGAATTGAATGGTGCTAATCATACCCACATAATGCCAAACCTCGGCATGTCAGCCTCATCATGATAAAAGGAAGCCAGTTTAAAACAGAAAATTGCCTAGAATCTGAGTTGAACAAAGCAAAAACAGAAACGAATCCCCACTGGAGATTGAGAGAAGAGGCTCATGTGAGTTAAAATGGTGTCTACAAAGTTACAAACCATCACTATTTAAATAGTATGTGTGAGATGTGAGGTTAAATAGAGGTAAACATAGGAACTTATACAAAAATAAGACAACACCATATACACATTACAGAAAAAGATATCATAAAACTTAGGACTACAGCATATATATTCATATTTGAAAGCGCCAAAGTCAGGATAATTCATTCTCAATAGACACATCCAAGCATGAGTATAACCTATCCGCAAAATCTAGGAGCAGATATGTATAACCTCTTTTAATATAACAGAAAATATGAAATGCAGCAGAAATGTATTTCACCCAAATGGCTGGCCATCTGGACCAAATAAAAAGTAATTGAGATTTAGTAATGAGGAATGCTAACAATGATCAGCAGGTGGCATCATAGGATCCTGAGGTAATGGACTCTGTCTGAATCCATTTACTCCCACATTTGCAAAGGTGAAAGAAAACAAGATCAGGCAACTAAGGGAAATCTCATAACAGAGTAAGTTGCCTGAAGAAACTCAGAAGAAACAGGAAAAATCATAAGCTTAAAGGTGAGAGTGTAATATCCCAAATCCCGATATTTTCTATTTCTAATCAAATATGCTGATACAACTGGGCATGCAAACTGTCATGCAAAAATCCCTATTTTATAGGAAAAATTAGGGTTAGGGTTTGTGAGATAGAATGAACACTTACCACTGATAAGCCGGCTAGACTGCTTCGAAGAAAATATGCAAGCACCGAGAACTGGATCGGAGATGGGTAGATCTCTCCTGCTTTCGGTGAACCCCCAGCAGCAAGAACCCCAGTCAGAAAAGGGTGACGCTTTCAGTGAAAAAGGTGTCCGATGAAGCTGTCGATTTGCAGGACTGATAGCCTTCCCGTGCCGGAGAGAATGCCTGGTACATGCGGGATTTCTGAGTCCTCTAGGCCGGATAGCGACTTGCTCTGGTGAGACAGCTGCTCACGCCCCTGGGATCGCGAAATTGCTGATAACTGCCCCGGATGAGCACGGACGGATCTGATAATCACCGGGTATCGGAGTATGATGCTGATGATGAGAATGGTGCCTGAGTTTCGGAGTAAAGCTGAGATCTGAAGGCCCAGCAACTGATTAGGGCTTTCTGGCTGAAAACCCCCCCTTACGACTGCACACGTGTCCCTGCAACGATCTATACCATATACTGAATAACTTATGAATGAATGAAGAACAAGTAGTGAACCTGTATGGCTTACCCTGAATAAGACTAGGACAGATGTTTCACTGCCGAAATCCCGTTAGCTGAAGACTCTGTCTCCAACCCCAACTGTTGTGCGGCACGCTGTGCTACTATCCAAGAGCTCCCAAAATAATCATAATCCAAAAGTGAAGTCTCCTTTTGCTTTATCCTCTATTTATAATGTTCAACTGCGAAAACCCTAATCTTTGACCTAATTAGGTCACTTTATCTTCTAATTTGCCGTTGACTTGCATGCATGCGGATGGAGACTTAAAGAGTGCATGCATCATTAAATAATGCTTGGATGGCATGCACGAAGGTGGCCTTTGGCCCCGGTGGCCCTTCTTGACCTAATGATGATGCCCTAGATCTTCTATGGATGGCATCAGTCCTTAGCTGATTCCCTAGCTGACAGTAACCGCTCGAACCCACAGGAATCACATAGGTTAGCGGTTTTGGGCCTCAAGGCCTAATTGGAAGAGGGCATTACAGTCCTCCCCACTTGAGATTGCTTGTCCTCAAGCAACTTCAAACTGGGATGCTGCAATACCTGTTCACCTTCCCAGGTGGCATCCTCTGGTGGTAGTTCCTTCCATTGAACCAAGTATTCTCTGATCATCCTATTCCTGAGCTTCCTCTCTCTAGTCTGTATGATCCGTTCGGGAATCAGTATCAGCAGTCCTTCATCATCTAAAGGAGGCAACTCGGTGGATGGAGCAATGTGTTGCCCAAGGGTCTTCTTCAGATTAGATACATGGAACACATTGTGAATTTTGCTTTCTTGTGGAAGTTCTAGTTCATATGCCACCTCTCCCACTTTCGTGATTATTCTGTATGGTCCATAGAAGCGAGGTTTTAACTTCTCTACTCCTTTCTTCTTAAGTGAGGACTGTCTGTAAGGCTGGAGCCTTAAGTATACTAAATCCCCTACCTCAAAGCTCCGCTCAATCCTATGTTTGTCGGCATACAACTTCTATTGATTCTGGGCTGTTTGTAAATTCTCCTTTAATATTCTCAGAATGTCCTAACTGTCCTGTATCCAATCCTTAGCCTTATGAGCCCTACTATCTCCAAATGCCAAATATGCATAGTCCAAGGCCTCATAACCATATAATGCCTTAATTGGAGTCATCCTAATAGACATGTGATAGGTAGTATTGTAGCAATACTCTCCTAGGTGTAGCCATTTGATCCAGGTTCGCTGCTGCCCTGCTACATAGTTCCTTAAATATCCTTCGATCCACTTGTTAACTATCTTCGTTTGCCCGTCACTCTGGGGATGATAACTCGTACTAGTAGCCAGTTCAGTCCCCACCAATCTGAACAGTTCCTGCCAGAAGGCACCCGTGAATCTGCTATCCCGATCACTGACAATAGTCTTAGGTAACCCGTGTAACCTGAAGACCTCCCTGAAGAATAACTCAGCCACTTGAGCTGCCGAGTAGTCTGATGATATCGAGAAGAAATGTGCAAACTTGGTCAGTCTGTCAACTACTACATATAAACAATCTCGCCCTTGGACCTTGGGCAAGCTTGAAATAAAGTCCATGGAGATGCTTTCCCACTTCTGCTCTGGAATCGGTAGTGGCTGGAGTAACCCTGCTGGATGGGTGTTCTCAATCTTGTTCTGCTGACAGATGCTACATTCCCGGACATGCTACATAATTTCCCCCTTGAGGCCCTTCCATGAGAACCTCTCTCTGATCTGCCTGTAGGCCTTTAAGAAACCTTGATGCCCTGATAAAGGAGAATCGTGGGCTACCTGAATGATCTTTTTCCTCAATGTGGATTCTGGGACGAGGTATATCCTGTTTTTGTAATAGATGATGTCATCCACAATCCTGTACCTGTCATCCTGGATTTGCCCGTCCAATAATTCGCAAGCGAATTTATTTTTGGAGTATTCCACTAAGAGAAGCACCCTCCAATCCGTGGATATACTACTGAGAGATAATGGGGCTAGACGCCTGGATAATGCATCAGCTACTACATTATTCTTACCTTTTACATATTTGATCTCGAAATTGTAGGCTTGTACCTTGCTGACCCATTTCTGCTGTCGCTCATTCAGTTCCTTCTGCTCGAGGAAATACTTGAGGCTGTTATGATCGGTTTTGATTTTGAACTTACTGCCCACCAAGTATTGTCTGAATTTTGTGAGAGCATGCAAGATAGCTAGCATCTCTTTGTCATATATGGAGTAATGGCGCTCGTAGTTCTTCAGTTTACGGCTCTCAAATGCAATAGGGTGATTATTCTGCATCAACACTGCTCCTAACCCTTCCCCTGAGGCATCACATTCTACTACAAAGGGTTGTGAGAAGTCTAGTAATGCTAGAACTGGACAAGAACTCATAATAACCTTCATCTCCTCGAAAGTTTTATGTGCTAAATCTGTCCAAGTGAACGCTCCTTTCTTGGTGAGATCTGTGAGGGGTGCTGCAAATTGGGAGAATCCCTTAACGTACCGTCGGTAATAAGTGCACAGACCTAAGAACCCTCTCAATTCTGTAACTGTTTTTGGCGCGGGCCAATCTCTGATAGCTCGGATTTTCTCCATGTCAACTTGCACTCCTTCTGCATTGATTACGTGTCCTAAATACAGCATCTCCTTCATGCCAAACTCACACTTGGACATTTTCGCATAAAGCGAATGTTCTTCTAAAATACTTAATGCTTCGTCCAGGTGTTTCAGATGCTCTTCCCATGTTTTGGTGTAAATCAGGATGTCATCAAAGAACACAAGCAAAAACTTACGTAGCTGTGCTCTGAAGGTGTGGTTTATGCATGACTGGAAAGTGGCCAGAGCATTGGTAAGTCCAAAGGGCATGACCAAAAACTCATAGTGACCATAGTGACAGCGAAAAGCTGTTTTGGAGATATCCTGGTCCCTTACCCTGATCTGATGGTACCCCGAGCGAAGATCGATCTTGGAGAAGTATTGGGCTCCCCGAAGCTCATCCATGAGTTCGTCAATTCTGGGAATTGGATACCTGTTCTTAATGGTCTTCTTGTTGAATGCTCGATAATCGATGCACATTCGCAATGTACCATCCTTCTTTTTGACCAATACTACTGAGGATGCGAAGGGGCTAGAACTGGGCTGAATATATCCAAGCTCCAGTAATTCTTTGATTGTCTTCTCAATCTCATCCTTGTACCTTTTGGGATGCCTGTAAGGAGTGGTGATGACTGCTTGTGTTCCCTCCTCTAGCTCGATGATGTGTTCAAACCCTCGGTCTGGTGGTCTACCTGATGGAAAGTCCCGAAAAACCTTTTCATGTTTCTGTAGCAAGGCTTGAATGTCACTTGGGTGTTGTGTGCTGGTCTCTGGGGGTTTCCTGAAGGTGACTAAACATTCTACAGCCCATTCTATATCATCCTGTCGGAGTACTGCCTCCATCCTCTGTGACGAGACCGGTTTTGGGGGATAAGTGTTCATGCCCCTCAAAACTACTCGTTTGCCGTCTGGCCCCTACAATTCCATTTCCATTGCCCTGTAATCTGTAGTGTATTTCCCTATAGAGTAAAGCCACTGAACACCCAATACCACATGAGTATCCGCTACATCCACTACATAAAAAGAGTCTGTCATCTGATAGTTACCTAAGGCGACATTCAATTTTGGGATCCAGTAGTTGCACTCCATGCTGGAGTTCCCAGCTACTGCTACAGTGAATCCTTCGAACTTCTCGGTCTGAATACCTCTCTCGGCTACCCAAGCGGAGTCGATGAAATTGTGGGTGGCTCCCCCATCAATCAATACTCCTACTCTGTGGCCCTGTACTACTCCCCTAACCCTGAGAGTATGGAATCTTGGTACTCCAGATAATGTAGCAATGACTCCCTCTGGTGTATCACCCTGATGTGACTCCTCTTCTGTGGCCTCCTGCTCATAGTCATCCTCATCAATATACCTCAATGTAGTGAGCCTTCGCCTTCCCTGCACACTTGTGTCCTGGTACCCAGGGTTCCTGACAGGTGAAGCATAGCTTCTTCCTTCTCAAGTCTTTCCTAGTGTCCTCGTCTAACCAAGTTTTCTTGGGCACATCCTGCTGGAAAGGTTTCCTGTCCTTGTCCCTAACAGGAAAATTGGTTTTCAGTGGAAATTTGTTTTTGGGGACTGAATCCTGAAGATCTCTTGCTCTGCTAATGGCATCCTGCAGAGTGAGGGGTTTGTAGGCTTTCACCCATCCCCGTAGTGGCTCTGTGAGGGCCTCAGTGAATAACATAGTCAATCTGTTCTCTGACACATCTGTTACCATAACGGCTAGCCTCTGAAATTCTGAAATGAAAGCTTCTGCACTACCGGTCTATTTGAGTTGAGCCAACTCCCTGAAATATATCACTGGATCTTTCCTGTCAAACCTCTCTATGAGCTTCTGAGTCAAGTCACCGTAGGAATGTATGGTGTTGTGACCCAATGTCACCAGTCCGTGGTACCACCACTCGTGAGCCTCTCCGTCCAGGTGAAGTGTAGCCAATTTAATGGCGTCTGTCTCTGTCATGGGGTTGAGTTGGAAATAGGTATCCAACTTTTGAACCCATATTCTCGCTAATCCTCCACGAGTCCCATCAAAGTTTGGGATGGTCAACCTGCCCAAGGTCTTCTGCAGCTCATAGTTGTGATTGAAACCCTTGTTGAAATTCCTGGGCCTGTTTCTACTCTTCATGTTGCAGAAATCTGAAAAAGACATGGCCGCATGAAACTCATCCCCTAAGTCTCTATACTCCTGTAGATAAGCCCCAAAAGGCTTGCTAGGTTCTACCTGCATGACCGGGCCCCCTACTGTATCTGCCAAGAAGTGAGGCATGGTAGGCCTAATAGAAGGTCTGTTGTATATGTGCGGAGTATTCTGAATGTTAGTGTGTGCTACCTTTCCATTGCTGCTTGTAGATCACCGATCTACCGGTGAGGGAGGTGTACTATTGATACCTGTTTCTGGTTTCGCTGATAATCTGTTGATTGCATTGAGAACATCTTTTTGTCCTTTGGCTAAGTCTTGCAATGCAGAGACCAAGCTGCGAAACTCCATCCGATCCTCTTCTTCTCCCGTTCCTTTTCCCCTATCCGAATGTATACCTGTTTGTTCCATGTCTGAATTGGTATCTTCTAGTTGGATATCTTCGAATTCTTCTGTGTACCTACTCTTCCTCCTCCTATAGGTTACAAAAGGATCCCCTTCTGTATTCATTTACTTTTCATTTCTTAAGCCCACAGCTGGCCAAGAAATTAGCTCTGATACCACTGTAATATCCCAAATCCCGATATTTTCTATTTCTAATGAAATATGTTGAAACAACTGGGCATGCAAACTGTCATGCAAAAATCCCTATTTTATAGGAAAAATTAGGGTTAGGGTTTGTGAGATAGAATGAACACTTACCAATGATAAGCCGGCTAGACTGCTTCAAAGAAAATATGCAAGCACCGAGAACTGGATCGGAGATGGGCAGATCTCTCTTGCTTCCGGTGAACCCCCAGCAGCAAGAACCCCAGTCAGAAAAGGGCGACGCTTTCAGTGAAGGAGGTGTCCTATGAAGCTGTCGATTTGCAGGACTGATAGCCTTCCCGTGCCGGAGAGAATGCCCGGTACATGCGGGATTTCTGAGTCCTCTAGGCAGGATAGCGACTTGCTCTGGTGAGACAGCTGCTCACGCCCCTGGGATCACGAAACTGCTGATAACTGCCCCGGATGAGGACGGACGGATCTGATAATCACCAGGTCCCGGAGTATGATGCTGATGATGAGAATGGTGCCCGAGTTTCGGAGTAAAGCTGAGATCTGAAGGCCCAGCAACTGATTAGGGCTTTCTGGCTGGAACCCCCCCCTTACGGCTGCACACGTGTCCCTGCAACGATCTATACCATATACTGAATAACTTATGAATGAATGAAGAACAAGTGGTGAACCTGTATGGCTTACCCTGA